>CM070106.1:10430000-10765000 GCA_036178185.1 Liparis tanakae
TCTCTCTCCCCCTGCAAATGTATCGCTCCCCATACTGTGTGATAAACGTTCGGACTTGTGTTGGAAGCTGACGTGAGCATTTTAAGGTACATGCACAAACACACACATACACACACACACACACACACACACACACGCACGCACGTACACCGCACGCACGGACACCTCCATGAACACTCTTCTTCTTTAAAACCACCCACGCAAATGTCATTATTGCAAGATGTATGCATTCCTATTTCTTTCACTCACTCTTCTTTCTACTTCTCCGAAGTTGCAGATTGCAGATGGGAATGCTGAGGCATCCTATCGAGGCATCCGGATGGAGGAACACAGAGAGCGAATACGCTCATCCATCCAGGAAATGATGGCAGGGTCTAATACGATTTTAAATCGCACCAGGGGCAGTGCTGGGTATAAATCCATACTCCGCCCTAATGATGATCATCATTTAGAACACATATTTAGAGCTTACTGCGGTTTGGATGTATGGCTGTCCTGAGGCAGCCTCATTCACAAGACAACTCATTGATCTTACGTGGAAGTCACCTTTAAAACGGGGGGATGCTGAAAGCATGTTTTAAGTTGGGCCTGGGAGAACATTTTAATATTTAAAATGAATGTAAAGGATAAGAATTAAACTATATCTGGAAGAACATGGCAAATATAGGACAAACACAAAAATGCATACACGTGCAAATGCATTCCGGCACACACACAATCACTTGTCGCTATAACAGCAAACTGGAGAACTCAAACTCCCTGCGGTGCTTTTGCTCAAGTGAGACCTCTCTGCCTCGTGGGTCCTTACAATTAACATTTGAGTGAAAATGGAGGCAATAAATAAGAGCCCTTTGATGTACATTGGCTTGTGCATGTGTTTCATGGACTGTCTGTTGGTATGCATGAGCTTGTGAATGTGTGTGTGTGTGTGTGTGTGTGTGTGTGTGTGTGTGTGTGTGTGGGTGTGTTTGTTGTGTATAAGAGCAGGCAGGAGAGAATGCAACCGCATTTGATTCTCATGAATAAGCGAAGAGATGTAATGGGATATTTGTTGTTCATGTCTGTTTGACATTCCAGAGTAATCCAACTATCGTATGGGACTCAGACAGGCATTACTTTCAACAAAGTCACTGCACTCTCCTGAGGCCAAAAACAACAAGAGGACTTTAAAAATAAAACGTATTGGTAAAACACAATATCTCAATGTGGCTTCATGGACCAATGTTTCCAATATCAGATTAAAAGCCTTACAGGCTATGTGGAGTGGCCTATTTACAACATTTGGACAATGTCGACTTATATTAACTGCATTAACTGTGCAGTTAACCAAAGGCACTTGCATATCTTATCCGTGGGTATTAGTACTATTCAAGCACTGACAACAACAGTTTGCCTCCGGCAATGTTACAAGTGGCATATTTCCAACTTTAAACCATTAAAAGCCTCTGATCAGGCTCTGAAAATCATGCTGTTAAAAACTTAAAATGTCTGTTGAAAGATTGAGGCCACTGCATTATCAATTTGAAGGGTGAGGTAGGAGTATGTGTACTGGAATGACTGTGTTTGCAATTACACTTGATGATCAGGCTTAAAATACAAGTAATTGAGAATGCAAATTAGATTGTGGGTGCTTCAATCTGGGAGGTGAAGTGGTTCAAAGCGTTTCTTCCCCTTCATTAAGTAGAACTCATTGTTTTAATTACACTTTGGTTTAGCATGCTGTTCCACTTTCTGTTATTTCTTTCTGTTAACTCATAATAAATAAGCAACTGTGGGCAAGGGAGAAGACTCGCTGTGCTTCTGAGAGGCAAACGGCATCTAGAAGAAGAGCTCTGGCTAACTCCTCAAATTCACACAGATGCCTGCAGAACACACAAATCGAGAACGACAAACTCACACCGGCACTTCTTTCTGCCTCTCTTGTCTTCACACATGCACATACATCACATTACGTCTCTATTATTTTATGCTATTAAGCTTCCCTACAAAAGTCTTTGATGAGAGCATCTCTGAACCCTATGTGCTTGAAATGATGGTCCATACAGGCAAGGACAATAATACAGGCAACCCATACAAGCTATATTACTATTATCAGTGCCCAAGTTGTCAGCTTTGATCAATTAGTTGCAATGCACAAGGGTAAACGGCTCAAAGAAAAGACACGTCATTCTAATCGAGACTCTCACAGAAAGAGTTACCTTTTATAAATTGCTGTCAGCAAGCCGGCACGTCCGACTGACTGACTGACTGACAACTTTTGAATCATCTTTACCTTCGAAGGACACCTTGAATCCCAGGGAGCCACTGGTGTCATCTGTTTTGAAGTTCAGCCACATCAGGTGACTGGTGCTGACCACAAGGTCTGGAGTGGTGGTTCCTGACAGGCTGAAAAAGAAAAGAGTCCAGAAGACAGGTTCGCCTAAGATTGTTGAGGACATTGTGTGTGTTGTGCAGCCTATAGTGTGACTGTAAAGTGTGTTTGTTGTGAAACCTTGATGAATTATTATAAGCAGTGTTTGCATTGACTGCAAAATGTGGTGTCACTTTAATAGCTAAAGGCCCTGTTTCTACTGCATCATTAAAAAAACAGAAAAAAACAACCTGAAGTTATATATTAAACTATCTGACTTTTCTCATCAAAGAAAAGTGCTCTAAAGTGTCCGCAGGCAATTCTAGTCTGAGAAGCATTTATTTTTTACCCTAACCTTTTAATTCAAAACAGTTGGGGACAGGAAAGTGGAAAATGAAGGCAAAATCAGTCAATGCCACAGAAGTAATTTAATCCTGTTTGAATAGTAATTCCCCCCAACTCTAGTTAATTAGGAAGTGTATAGCTGTTGAGTAAGTGATTAGAGGATCTAATTTTAGTGATTGGACACAAAGAACGGTGGGAATAGTGAGGAAGTGGTGTCCGGATAGGTTGGGTCTGTGTTTTTGTCCTTTCCTGCAGCCTTTTGTGTAATTTGTGGAGAGTTTCTGACAAGTTGTTTATGTATAAGTGGGAGGAAATATGCAATATGAAGTAGATCCATAGAAGCACCACTGTGCAACAGATTGTGGGGATTCACCCTTGCATTCCCCTTTTCTTGTATTGTTTGCATCACTAAAACTAAAGCTGAGTAACTATTTTGTACAGATATGTTGCCTGATTGGCAAATATCATTTCATGAATTATATTTTCTACAAACACAGGTATGCATGTATGTGTTGTTATCCAACCTAACACATTTGGTTCGTCATATTTCTTTACGTTCATACTTGACATTTAGCCCATATTTAGGAGCAGTGGGCTGCTGTGAACCACCGAGGAGCAAATCACGACCTAAAACCCTCCCCTTGTTTGTGGGCTGTTTCATTGTCTATCTGCTCATGTAAATGAAGTTCTTCCCACTCAAGGACATCATTTCCCCCGTGGGAAAAGCACTGAGGTGGACTTCCCAAAGTGTTATCTTTCATTATCAAACTGTCAAAGCACATTGTCTTTCAAGTGAAATGAGGGGATTTGATTGGCCTTCTCATTTCCTATTCACCACCACATGTATGACAGTAATGCAGTAAGGTGTCATGCTTTTGATCTTAAAATAATTACATTACAAAAGGAAATTCCTACACTTGCCTGCACCACTGATTTCAAAATATAGTATAGACTAAATAAAATGGTGCAAGAGGGCATCCGATCTCAAGGACAAAACTGCCCACTCTACTTTCATATCATGAAGAGGGAGTCCAGAGGGCAGAGGGAGTCCTTAATTGAATAGATTAGGTTGTTTTCTGTGTTGTGCAAGTAAAGTCACAAGAATATTAAAGTGAGGAAAAGCTACCCTTAACAACTAACCCCTCCTCCACAAATCTCTCCCTCGTTTATCTCTGCAGTTCCCACCCCTGTGAGGCCATCTCGCATAAAAATGTATCTATAAAATCTTTATTAAGGTGGTAAATTTCAGCACAATTAATAACAACAGCGTGCAAATTGTTATGGAGCATCTGCTAGTGCAAACACCATTAAGGGAATCAATTTGCAGTTTGCAATGCTGAACCACATGGTTGTGATCTTGTTTTTAACATTGAAAAAAGTGGTGATTGACAAGGTGGTGCATCATCTATTTTTCATGCACTACTGCATCAGGTGGTGATGACATAAAAGAGAAACAGCCCAAAAGAGAGAAAATGGCTGGAGGGTACAGGGAAAAGAGAGGGATGCTGCCTGCTGCAGGGAAGTGGATGAGGAGAAAAGCCAAGTGCGCCAATAGGAAGAACCGTGAAGAGGAAAGAAAAAAGCAACAATGAGTGGAGAATGAGTGGAAAGTAAAAGCCAGAAGAAGTTAGAGAACAAAGGGAAGATTAAAGGGAAGGACAAATAGGTCGAAGGAGTCACTCACACGTGGAAGATGGTCTTCTGGTCTCCTACCACCTGGCCGTCCCCCACCGTCAGGGTGTCGTAGCCTCGCTCCAGGTCAAAATCCTCAAATGTCAGCTTGATCACCTAGACAACAGCAGGGACATTGCCAAGACCACTGTAAACGACAGATGCTTGAATGCTCTTGACAGTAGATGCAGAGGAGAGACCCCTACCCGTCTGTGACTGCCCATCCCTCTGTCCATCCATCAGTCTATTTTGAGTGTTCCATTGACACACAAGTTTTCCCATAAATACCCACACCTACATGAATCTTAATTGTTCTGATTCCAATTACAACTGTTCCAGTTTGATGTGGCAACATCGTTTTGTGACAGGTGTAGCAAAATATACTCAGCCAATCTACTGATTATTAAACCTCGCCCACCAATCAAATATCTGATTGCCTGCCAGACGGTCTGCGTGACCCCTAGTAGCTGGCTCATGAAATCAGCAGGTTGCAGAGGCCTCTGTGGCTCATCAAGCCCGACTCGTGACTTAAAGCACATCAGGACATGTGTCAGGAAATGTGAGGTTATCCCCAAGGTGAATATTTAATCATTAAGGTGACACACAAGTTTTAAAAGATTTATGAACTGGAAGGCAGACTTATTCATTTAATCTCATTTCTATGCTGCAGGTGGGACGTTGTGAGAGGTGGAAAAAAAGTAAGAGGAAAGAAAAAATGTGCCCGAGCTGAAAAAAGCAAAAGGCAACTCTAATAAAGACAGACAGACAAATAGGGTTTGATCATGATAATGCAAAATGAAACATAAAGACAAAACATCAAGGTATTGTGGGAGACTAAAATATAAATACATATAAAGTGAAACAAGAACTGTCTTTACCTCCAGTGTTAAATTGGCTGCCAATGATTTCCACCAAATTCGTAATGTTTTCAGAAGGCTGAGAGAGCCAGGCCTAATGAAAAAGCTTATATAAATGCAAATTGCATTATGTCCTATGTTAAACCCAGTGGCTAATGAAAATTGCCACAGTGGAGATAAGAGATGGATGGTGTGTAGGCAAAATAGGTCAGATCAATAGATGAATAGACTTTCACATCACAAACTCATCTCCCATCTGTAAGTCAACAGGAAGTGAGGGTGGAATGAACAGGAAAGAGGAAAAAGCACAGCAACCACACACATCATTATATATATTATATATATATATATATATATATATATATATATATATACATACACATAATGTATATACATGTGTATATATATATATATATATATATAGAAATATATATATATATGTTTTATACATACATATATATATATATATATATATATATAAACACATGTCTATAAATACATAATGTGTATATATATATATATATATATATATATATATATATATATATATATATATATATATATATATATATATATGTGTATTTGCCATGTCGGACATTTTGGTTGTTTCAGAAAAGAGACGCCACTGTCCCTGACACTAACAGATAAACACTTAAATGATTGTCCAGAGAAAAGCAGCTTCAGGACAAACCGAGAGCCGAGTCATGTCCTACCCACATCCCTTTGCAGTTCCGCCTCAGTCTCCTGCCTGACCTAACGTCTCCTCTGGCTGGACTTATGGAGATGGGCAGGAATGTAAGCCCGTTGCATCTCTAAGCAGAAAAAAACTGCCTCGCTCCATCATCATCTGCAGCAGACAACAGGGCGAGACACGGCCTAAAGTAGCTGCCTGCCAGCTTGGTATATGCATGGGTGTCGATATACTTGTGTATGTGCGAATGCAAACATAGCGAGGGGTTGGCTATGTGTTATGTCTAGATTGTATCCGACTAGCCACTCTGCCTTGACTTTCACCTCGCACAGTTTCTACTTAACTCGGCAAAGTGCAATAAGAGAACATATTTGTGAAACCATTTTGTTGGAGTTCAAATAAGGATATTTGGCAAGAGAGCAGCTGGGTGGCCTTGAACACAACTCCAAAGTTAATAGTCTGAACAGAGTGGCGTTGACACTTTCATGATATCCTCTGAGCATGCTCTCAAGACCATTCCATTTTTACTTATTTATCCTCTTCCTCAGCACACGTGATTCTAACAACTTTTGGTCTCCTGTTGGATCATTTACACTATTCACCCCCAACTCGTTCATTTCCCCTTATGTTCCCCATCTGTCTATGAGAGAGCTTTAGTCAAATGGTGTCCTCAATATTCCCCAAAATGTCCAGTAGCAATTATCAAAAGTATAAAGTGAGTCATGGGTGTCAGAGAAGAACTTCCTTTCAAATTCCCTTTTTCGACAGGCGCAAACTCACCAGTCAACTGCTTTTCAATTTGCTGGCAGTTAAACACGCCACTTAACGCACCGCTACAAACAGGCGACTGCAGTAGCAAAGCTACATTAGCACCGTACTGCTGCTTAAATCACACATGCGATGACGTTTACCTTCGATGTGTCTGAGGCTGTGATGAGCCAAGTGCAGTTGGCATTGTTGTCATACTGGACCGGGTAGTTTGGCGATGTGATGACGCCACTGGGTCCTCTCAACTGTCCCCCACACATTGGTGCTACAAGAAAAGACACAGAAAGTGGCAAATGTTTAGTTTAGATTAAAGCACATATTTCTATTTTATAAACTACAACAGACGCCTGTTGCATCCGTCAAACCGACTCCCGGATTTCATGTTGAACCTACAAGTCATGCTGGTTGACTAGTAGTCATACCTCAACGACCACAGCCTTTACCTGTTACGGTTTCTTATTTCTTTTACGTAATTTGAATGTGTGCATTATGTGTAGTCGTACATTTTTAGGGGTGTTTTCTGAATACTCAAGCTCTACCAAGCGAGATGGATAGCATCCTAAAGAGAATCTTACTAGCAGAAATGCCAAAAGTGCATCAATTACAAATGGATGTGTTCACCCTGAGGTTTCCTCAGTGTTGCGGGTTAAACTTGAAAGTTGAAGCCGTTTGGCTTTTTTTCTTTTTAAATGCATCCTTTAAACACTTGACTTGCTAATTGAGTGTTGCGCCATGGACAAGAGACTGATGAAAGACCCAATCAATTAATGATCACACTGTTCTAACACAGGTCTAACAAACACGAGGGAATAACTATTATCAGGGTAAATTATTATAAGAATAAAACGAAGAATATGACATCAGACTATCTCTATATTCCTCTGCTATTGTTAAATGTTTACAAATAGATTTGGACAGGCATTAATATAGAGCAGTTGGGTCCTATAGTGTAAGAGATGTGTGTATATAGGAAAGAAATACATAAACCAAAACAAGTGATACTCATTAAAACGAGGCGAGCAGATAGCAAACCAAGCTTTAAAGGACAGTGTGACTTTTTGTTTAGGGACCCGGGGGCGTCTACATGGCAGAACTGCTCAACACACCTTCAATTTAAAGCAGGATTTATAATGAGTACTTTGAGGGAAGTGAGTGTGTATGCGTGCACATATGTAGGAGTATTAACCTGAAAGTATTTGATGGAGTCTGTACCAGCTACCCCGATTTAATGAGTTACGTCTGAGATGGGTCCCGCTCAGCTGCTCCATATGTCACCCTCTCCTACCAAATCACCCCTTTTAAAATGTAAAAAGAACTTTGGCGAAGTTAAAGGGAGTCTAAAGTAATTAATGTGAGCTCTGCTGACAGTTAGGGTGACCTTAACGAAAATAATGCAGCAGAGGATTCACACTGAAACTATAATATCAACTCCCATCTTTTCTATTTTTCATCGTCGTGCCTGATACACCCACAGCCTGTGTGATCTGTGACACACATGAAGGTGTATCATGAAGGCAAAGAGAACTGTGGATTTCATGTCAGGAGAATGACTTTGCAGCCAGAGATCACTTTTTTATTTCTTGAGCAAATGATAGTGATGTCGAATTTAATGATGAACAGTGCTAATTTAGCATACAGATATTCAATCGTTCCTGGATGATGTTTAATCTCCATTGAAGTAGAACAAAGGTGTAGTATCAAGAGTTAAATGAGGATGATGGAATGAGATATTCTGAAAGGGCACTTTTACTGAAATTATTCTCTCAATCTTTACATAACAAAGACCACCAAACTGAATGTGATACTGAGGCGTGCATTTAAAAAGGCGTAATCACTTCTGTGCTCCCAGTTCAAAGAAGATGATAACACAAATATGTCAGTACAAGGCCTTCGTTGCTGTTTATTGTTAGAAAACAATTATAATATTTATATATATTCTGAAATGCAGATGACATACAGTATCTTAGAAAGATACATCATTATATGGCAAAAGCACATTTCTGGTTGGCTAGTAGTTGCCTTTGTTGTTTGAATTATGGATTGAGGTTGGTTAGATTTCTGCACTGATTATTGTTTACAGCTTGAGAACTTGAGACGAAAGACTAGAGTTGGAGTTGAGACAACTTGCACAACCACACTTTTTAACAAGTAGCCGGTTTACAAACTCATTTGTAAACCAGTAAAATGCTTAAACTTTTTGAGGGAGTAATGATGAAGCATTACCTTTTTTTTTTTTTTAATGACGTTGGTGCTGAGCAGGTTCTACTGAGCAGGTTCTACTGTACAGTGCGTTTTTACAAAATGTTCACTGAATCAGCTGCAGACAGTTCTTTAAAGCCGAGGGCCCCCTTCATGCCCACATTGTTAACACATTGTCACTTCAAACACTGATATAACTTCCTTATAGTCCTTTTTTTGTTGACCTATGCAAAATGTCTCTTCGACCAGTTATTTAACAAGACATTACTTGTGATGTTGGAACATGCATAATTTTAAACACTATAGACCGTCTTCTTTTTTACTAGCCATGACAAACATGCAGCTTTGCACTGATCAAAGTTAGTGCATTTTACCATTTTGCTCTGCCCGAATGCTTTCAGATTAATATTCACAATCAGAACTCTGTGAAATTGATACCAGAGAAGAATACTTTAAAACATGGTGATATGCTATTTGTAGTTGTCTAAAATAAAACATTTAAATAAGGGCCAGTATGCTGAACATGTCTTATTAATTTGAAATGTTGGCTACTGTTGTTTTTTTTACTTCTACCCTCTGAGAAAACTACTACTAGATTAAATACGAATGAGTCAGATACCCATGAATTGAAGCAATTATTCTCCACAAAAAAAGTGAAAAATCAAATCAACTGTGGATAATTCAGTTCACTGAGGCTGAAAACGGAATTTGAGCATCAGGACCAGCACACAGGGAGTCTGACCACTCTTACGGCCCATCACAAAAGGGTCAGGAGTGAGGAAGATATAACTGATGGGCAGCATTATGCCAGCATCGCTAAACAGCAGGAAGCAAAAGGATGCTGACCAGAGGTCAAAGTCAGGGCAGTCACAATATAATGACAAATACTTAATCACAAAAAAGAGGAGTATAAAAAGACTGGGCATCTACATATATTGACAGCAAAGTCACAAGCAAACACAACAACATCCGTTTGAAAATATAGATAGTCAGTCAGTTAGACTTCCACCATTAGACATGTGCAGAGGTGTATGAGCAACATGTCTACCCTTACCTCTGCATATGGGCCGATCGTCACTCCAGCCTACATAGCTGTCCGTCACTCGGAGACAACTGATGCTCTTTGAGCCCTGCAGTTCATAACCCTCGTCGCAGGAGAAATGCACAGTGGCTCCTCGCCTGCGGTCAGATTGCATACAGGGAAAACACATCAGCATTACAAAACCTTCCTGTAGAAATCACCTTTTAGCTGTGGGAGTGCACATGAGCTGGGAGTACAAAGAAGAAGAAAAAAGATGCAAACTGCTGACAAAGATAATACATATTTTCTAAAACACCCCGGGTGTGATTGCCAAAAGTGCTGCATTGTGGGAGGCATATGTTACCAATTTGTCTTTGTTACAGTTGACCACTGATAGAGACAATAGCTCTCACGGGAATGAAACTCTATAATCTCGCCAGTGATATGTCCATGCCACAAAGGAAGCCCATTAGTGTGCAGTGGCTCAAATGGTAGGGTATTTGTTTTAGTGTTCACATTTCACACTCCCGAATTGTTGCAGTGGCTTTATGAGGCATGCCATTAGGTAATGTGCTTGAGCACATTTCAAGATTCAGTGCCTGATTCTTATAGCCCCACCATTGATTCAATCTTAACTGTTAACAAAATTAAGATCATCAAAGGTGTCCTGGGAGATCATTTTTTAATTAATTTGCAACTGAATTTTAAACAGCAACATTTCAAAACTGTGGCATTTCTTGACACTCATTGACTAATGAACGTTGTCCCATTATTACAACAGTTAACTTCCTTTCTCTACATCCCAGAGAAATTGAAAGTGGAACTAATTAAACTCTGATATTAAACACAAGACACATTAACAATAAATGTAAAACAAAACTGTAACAATAAACTGTCACGGAGCACGCTCAGACTCAATTACGGCAATTAGAAACCGTGTGTTATAGCTACTTATTTGAAGAATAATGACAAAAGTCGCCTACATGTTTTTATGGATGCAATATCTACAAAAAGTATGGAAATAAATTACCCTGCAATTTTTTTCAGAAGCCATATAGAACTATACTGCAAAACCCAAGCTAGTATCGCAAATAATAGTATTAGAGATTAATAGGGTCATAATTTGTAACAATGGAAAAACAATTCTTAGAAAACTGATGACAATCTTTTCTTCCCAAATGTATTTTCTATCAGTCACATTGTGTCAATCAGACGGTTATTGTTACCTCATTAATATGCTCCGTAAAACATTTACCTGAAGTCTGTGCCTTTTCTTTTTCCTCGGTCAGGGATCCCCGGGTCTGGACACATGTTGTGTCCCTGTGCAACACCCATCTGAGACACTAACGAAAGAAAGGGAAAATGAGATTACAAATTGTCCAACAAAAGAACGTTTTAGAAATATTGTTCACTTGAAAAAAGAATACAATTTTGATGCATTACAGAAGATTTAAAATTCATATCGACATGCCTAAGCTTTCCCCCAAGCTGGTTGCACTACTCGTACCTGGCCATTGTTAACATGATACATAGGGGCAGTCCTTAAACCACAGCCTAACATTAGTGAAAGGAAATATTAGACTTCTATTTAACATCACGTGCTGGCTGTGTTGTTCAAGTTTGGTGTCTTTGCAAAAAGTCTTTCCAAGCATGGTTCCCATTAGAAGATACAACAAATCATAATAACGAGTGTTAAGGCTCATTGTTATAAATTTAATTGTTTACTTTCTGCCCTCTGGTGGTCAATAGTCACGTTATCATTACAGAAGAAATGTAAAGATAATCTTAACATTTGATATTGATTGATTCCCAATGCACTAGCTTTGCACACATCAGGTAATTCTACATACACCATTCCCGCTCCCTCCATTACTCTGTTTATTCATGTCACTAGGTGCAAAACAGTGGAAGGAAAAGTGCCAGACTGGGTCAAATAAACTTGACCAACCTGGAAAGCCCATCTGACTGAGTGGGAGGGGTCAAATGTCTGAGGGGCCTACCAACGTGACCCCTGCTTATTGGCAAGGATCCCAGTGTGAGGCAAGATGGCAATGCATTTTAAAACAAGGCTCACTGCTGTCAGCAGAGCCGATTAAACTGAAAGTTGTTATACAGACTTATCAAGACTGACATAGTCTAAATTAATTTTACAGATGCAAGGGGGAAAAATCTAAGTTATTAGCTTTTTTTAGTATTTCTCCATATTTGATAAAATGGGCTCAAGCTGTAAAATAAAGTGAAAGAAAAAAGCATAAAAGCAATGCAAATGAAGGGAAAGAAGAAAAAAGTTTACTTTTTGAGAGACATGGGGAATAAAAGCATAAAGTTGGAGGTAGAAGTGGATTCACATAATTGTAAATGGCCTTGGCGCTGAATTATCATTAAACGGCTCTTTTTTCGTTCTTTTACAGATTGCTCTGAAATCCTTCGACATCCCTTTGTCCTTTAGTCAGGTGACTCATCGCTATCAAGTTGTGAATGTTAGAGATGTTCAAATAAAGCTGAATGGGATAATAAGCAGTGAGCTCAGGGTGAGACAGAACAAGTGAAAGGAAGACATTCCCATGATGCCGACTTCGAGGTGCTTCCATTTTGCCAAACTGTGCCTGGTAAATATCTTGTTTTATATGGTCGAGTGATTTTCTCCCTTGTTTACTTCGGGGACATTGCACCGAGTAAGTGAAACTATTCCTGTCACATCAGTTTATTTGCAAAATAAAGTTGACTCTTAAGGTTTACAACTTACACACTGATATCTTGTGGTGGTTGTCTTTACTCGGCAACATCTTCACACCTCGAGACTTAAGTTCAGTCATCTTCTTCACTGTAGACGACAACAGAGCAGAGAGACATATAAGACAGCAGGAAGTGCAATAATAACGCCCACACATTTCAGCAGAGCCCAAAGGTTTGCAGCAGATAAAGTGCATAATACAAAAGATTCCATAAACCATTGCCTACACCCAGACAGATATGTTCACAGCAGTAAAAAGCACAACAAAGCAATTTAACAACAATGCAGTTGTTGGAGTCACTGAACTTTTAACAAAAAATAAAACCAAACCTTTCAACCACAAATGGATGTACATCATATATATGTAATGTTAGACCATAACAACTCTACATTTAGTTTAAATGGAAGAAGAAAGCTTAAAAATGTACAATATATTTGCGGGTAGAAAAGTGAAAGGAAAACAATTACATTATGAGGATTAGAGGGCGGGGTAAATGAGGAGCAAAAGCAGTTACGGTTTTATACAATGAATATATTTAGATGATTGTGTTTTAGGAGAATTGTGGGGAAAATAAACTAAACAAAGCCATCATTGCAGAGTCAGAGGCCCTTCTAAATGCATACTTACTCACAACATTTAAAAACACCATCAGCATTGTCTCTGCAACCCTTTACACTCGTATTGAATTACTTTGATGTTCCTGACAATTATGGAACTTCACTTATTTTGCATAAGTGTGTTTTATTCTTGGCTCAGTTTTAGCTGCATTGTATTTCAAAGACAATCTGGGTCATGTGTGAAACAGTCTTTTATTTGTGCGTCTGAACTAAAAATGCTAATACAGAATTGTTTTTCAGATTTCTTAGATAGGAAAGAAATACATGTTTCTAGTGAGGGAATTAAGCTATTTAAAAGGTGGTGTTTGATTTGGTGTGAGTTTTTTCTGTGTCACATCAAATGAAAGACACTGAAGAATACAATATGAAATAAAATACATGATGTAATGATGAAAATGGCTGGTAGGAGATGAGGGATGGAAGATTGTTTACTCTAATTCAAGTATCAGCCTCCAATTTATCTCTTATCTTCAAAACATGTTTTTCTAAAAATTTAACCTGTACACCTGCTAAACCTCTTCTTATTCTCGTCTCATCCTCTGAGATTTCTAGTGGATATCTGCAGGTGAGGTCCTTAGAGATTTTCTTTCATGTGGATGATCATTTTCCCCTGCTCATTCCTTTTCAAAGTTGTTTCGTAAACCTAAAATGGAAGACAATATTGTCCATGTGTGTGTATATGTCCCTATAATAATAAGTCTTAAAATCCTAAACGAGACTTGTGAAACAAGTGAATAATGATATTTAGATGTTGGCATGAGGGAAAAGTTCAGTTGGTCACCATAAAGAGTCATCTTTCAGGGACCAAGAATATCGGAATGGAATATCATAAAAATCAATTTTTTTTGCTGATCCCTCTGTAAAAAATAACGAGCGTCCTTTTGTAATATCAAAACCTGTCTTCATCTCACCTTGGTACTGAGCGCTGAAACCTCTCAACTTGTGGTTGCCATCAGAGGTGAAGTGAAGACGAAGCCAATTCTTGCTGCTAATGATGGGCGAGGGAAGGTTGGGGCCTGTGAACCTATCGACACAGAAGCAGAGAGAAGAGTGCCTTTGATTATTAACATTTGACCACGTGACAGTTTTAATAAGCACCTGGGAAGGAAGAAGATAGCAAACTGCGGTAGTATTTAGCATATCCCGTACTCTCGGAAATGTATTTTGGGCGAGGCATGTACCAGTGCCATCTGTAGCATCAGTCGAAGCACTCCGATGCAATGAAGGCTCCACACATGGAGTCAATGTGTACCTATTGAAAAGTTGACTTCATATAATACAGCTTTATTAATAAACCATACGATTGATTTGGTTGGTGATTAAAGGATATCATTATAAATTTATTAGACTGAAGAAAATGTCTACTCTGCCAAAAAGACGCTGTCTCTGTCAGCTGGCAAGTTGTTCTTGAGTCATGGGTGTCAAACTCATTTTCACCCTGGGCCACGTCAGCATTATGGTAGCCTTCAAAGAGCTGCTGGTACCTGTAACACTACAGAAAACTGAACTACTCCCTAACATATTGGTAAATAACTGTAATGGCATTTAATTATTATTATTATGAAGGTGTAAAAATATTGTACATGCATTTATATAAATGTAAAAAATTGAATAAATAAATACTTCCAAGACTGCTAAGAGCATGTGTAACATATGTGGTTCAGGGTTCAACTGCTCACACAACTGTATGTGGTCTGGGCTTAATTACTGCTCACACACCTGTATGCGGCCTGGGGCTTAATTACTGCTCACACACCTGTATGAGGCCTGGGGCTTAATTACTGCTCACACACCTGTATGGGCCTGGGGCTTAATTACTGCTCACACACCTGTATGGGCCTGGGGCTTAATTACTGCTCACACACCTGTATGGGCCTGGGGCTTAATTACTGCTCACACACCTGTATGGGCCTGGGGCATAATTACTGCTCACACACCTGTATGTGGTCTAGGGCTTAATTACTGCTCACACACCTGTATGCGGTCTAGGGCTCACCTGCTCACACACACCTGTATGCGGTCTAGGGCTCACCTGCTCACACACACCTGTATGTGGTCTAGGGCTCACCTGCTCACGTACGTGCACTGCTAGGAAGCTTGTGCGATTTATTCTGCCACAATTAAGCTAGCTTTCACAGCAGCATCACGTTGGGTTGTAGCTTTTGTGAATATATTCTGATGCGGTTGCTATCTGCCTTTTCATCCTTGAACAGTTTATTTTTCTGACACTAACTAACTTAATTTGCCTCACAACAGAGAAGACTTAAGCTAGCTTACCGGTTTATCTCCTTGAAGCACAAACATGTCTTCACTTTCATCTTTTATAAATGGACTTCCCTCTCCATCAAACACTTTCTTCTTGGACTTTTCCAACTTCATCACCTGTCTTTAGTTACACTCCGATATGGAAACACTGCTTTCTCCAGGTAATATTCCGTTCATTCGCGGGTCAAAACAAGATGCATTGTGGGAAATGTAGTTTATGGTCACTGTACTGTTAAGCGGCATAAACTTTAATTTTAAGACGATCATATGCCTTTCAAGCTGTTGCAGGCTACATCAAATGATACCGTTGACACTTATATGGTTTAGAGTAGACACTTGTGTCTCATTTGGTGCAGTCCCAGCAGAACTATATGCCACAGATGATCATTTCAGGGCCACTTTTGCTAAAAAAACATCTGTATGCATGTGATTAACTGGCTATTGGCTTTTTCTGCTCCAAATATTTATTATATTAGCCTACACATCCTGGTTTAAATCCTTGGTATGTTTTGGGATAATCTCAATGTCACTTTATTGATTGAATTATGTATTTTTTATTCGGTTGGTCTCATCTATGCCATAAACTAGAAGTATAACATTGTACTGTATTTGGTATATCCTGCTGTATAAAGAACTGTAGCTCTTACGAAAGTAAGTAAATTAACTTCCATTGTAAGGATAAATAATGTGTGCTCATGCTTATGTTTTGTGCCATGTAGTTATTATGTCATCCATCAGATTTACAATAAAGTCAAGTCCAATGGCAGACTACACATATCGGAGGCCGTCAGAACCTGACAGTCTTTCCGATAATTGTCCTGTTTGTTGATAATAATTATACTAATGTTTCAAAATTAATGTGGCCTTGACTTAGATATGTTAAAATGTTACACCTCAATGATCCATTAAAGAGAAGGTCTGGTACTAAGGAGAAACGATAATGTTAACGACTTAACAAAACCTGTGAGAGGACACATCCGCATTGGCTTTTGCAGAGAAAGGACCGACACTGCTTTGAAACAGCAACAGTGAGTTGTACTTCACACACACTTATAGTGTCTTCTGATCTGTATGGTAATGAAGTCTGTTGCTTGATTACCAGGCACTTTTTCAGTTGATAAAGTCAAAGTCATTTGGGGACAACATCATCTTTTATTTTAAGACCCACACACAAGACAGTATATACATGTACCCATATACTGCAGGTACACATTCCCACAAGTGTGTGCATTCATTCTAACTGCCAATCTGTAATTTACATTCACCCCAACTGACAGTAAAAAAGCAAAAAGAAACCCAAGTGAAAATGAAATTAAATAATGTAATCAATCTGAGAAAAAGACTGGAAAAAGAAGCAAATTATTATTATTCTTTGGATGCATACATATTTTTGTTTACTGATGAAGCAGATAGAAAAGAATAAAACAGCTTTAAGCATACTGCTCCATCAAAAAAGACAAGGACCTACTATCGGGAGAAACTTAGTCAAATGAAGGTATGTGGTTGAGATTTGTGACTGATGACTCTGGAGCTCTCTTAGGATCATTTCAAAAACATGTGGGTGTTTGGATGTAAACATAATTAGCTTGGATCTAGATACAAACAGCACAAGTTGTTAATGGGGTAAACTATTGCTGTAATTGGGGCCTCAGTTTCAGTAGCGCAACCTATTAGCTAAGCTAAACACAAGCTCAACTAATGGACTTGAGACAGAAAGAGTAGAGCGATTTTTGAAAATAGTTTTGGCCAACAGGCTGGACAAATTGTCAACAGAGTAATTAGACAAGGATGGAATGGGTAAGAGAGATGACATATCAAAATGTCAGCGATTTGACTTTTTCAGACACACTGCGTGCAGACAGCAGGAAGATGGAGCGGAGTGCAGAAAAGAGAGGATGCCACTGATTAAAAGGGTGTGTTTCTCCCTTCTCCCATGGCTGCTTTCAAGATGTAGAAGGTGTCAACAAACTCACCCTGTTGACGCAAGCTTCACTTATCACACAGTTGTGTGACAAAAGGTTAAGGTCAGTATCAGGAGCCTTGTTTGAGTTGACCCTGTCCTGATTAGGTAAAGAAGCTTGTTTTAATGTCTTGTTAAAATGCAAAGAAGCCTTGATGAAAAGTGGGGGTGTTTAGAGTGTATGCAAAGTATGTGTGTGTAAAAGTGTTGATCACAGATAGCGTGTAACATGTGGGTTGCATGTATATGCCACAAACTCAATTGCTGAAGCAACATTGTCAAATTAAACTTGATGGGAAAACAGGAGACAACCATATTATCATTATCCCACAACAATTCAATCACACACTCTCAGTCTTTACTGGCTGTACATCTTCTTTGTTTATATATGAGCAGAATTACGTCTAGTTTTTTTATCAGATTATTATTTGTTCCTTCATTTCAGTGCAGCCAGGGAGCTGCGCGGCACAATGAAAATCAGGCGGAAATGTGAGGCCATGTTGTAAAACACTAGCCGTGATATACTGTACAACGGCAAGTTTTAGACTCCTACAGAGAAATGGCACATTTGGATTTGGAGTGGTGCTACTCGGTTGGAGAGCGTCAGAATCCCTTGGATGTAAGTACATAGCTGGGTCCTTAGACTTAAACATCATGGCCCCACACCACACCAATGAATTACAGTATGATCCACAGAGCCACATGCACATAAACTGGCCTCAACATACCAGAGCCCTGTTGAAGTTACTCTCATTTTCAACAATGGCGGCAAATCAAAATGTTCCTTTGAAATAAAGAGCAATATTAGCTGAAATCAACTTTCACTAACACACAACTGGCACACACTAAAGACTGACGTTAGGTTCTGATAAACTGCAGCAATAGCAGAAGATAAGGAACTGAACTGTATGCTATTAAGGATTAGGGGATTGAAAAAGTAGCATGAGGGTCAAACACACCACTATAAATATCACATTGACCAAGTGTCACCTCTGCCTTTCCTCATTTCACTGTCGGCTCCTTTTGCTGGAAACATTAAAGTTTTAGGGGGAACTTGACCATGTGGGAGGAACAGAAAAAGTCCTGAGCTGGCTTATGGAGGTCTGCTGAAGGTTATCGTAGCCATTTCTTTAGTTCTTTTTCCACCTCAACCTATCACGCTCCTGCTTTCGGGCTGACAATATTAGATTTTATGCGGAATTGTCTTGAGAGTGCAGTGCTAAATCAGTTTCCCTTTCCAGGCCCCAAAGCTCTCAGTCTGAGTCAGACTTTTTAAGATTGTCCAAGAAATGTATTTTGGTCATTGCAAGGTGAAAGAGGCAGCCAGTGGTGTTCTTGACTGAGGGTACTGCGCTTTGAACCACAGGGCGACTCACAGTGCTTTCTTGAAAGCAGCTTGGTTCTGATGGAGCTCTGTTACCTCCATTGCATGTTATCAACATTCATAAAAGACCTGAAATGGTTTAATGGGTACACACTTTCACTGGCAACATCCAATTTTAAAGTATCTGACATCAGATTTGCAAATGCTTGTTGTATATACTTGTTTTTCCTTGACATGTTATGATTGAGGGTCTTCGGAATACACAAGACCAGCCGGGAAACATTTAAACAACACTAGCTTTGAGATACTTTCCATACTGATGAGATGTGACTCATTAAATTGTTAATGCCTTTCAGGATTCTGAACAAAGGTCGTTGTCATAACGCAATTCAGCAACCCTTCCCAGTGGAATGGGTCTTTTTTCTGCTTTATATTCATCGTTTAATGTCATCTGTTTTCTGTTCAAGGGTCGGAGGTGTCAAATTACCCAATGCATAATCAGTGATGGGCGGAGTGTAGGTGTCAAAGGTGACTAGCTCCACATTAGGATCAAACGCTTGAAATCACCGCTCAGCGAATTAATTTGTCGTTATGTAGCATCAGATAACCGCGTATACGTTCATATGTGGATGGTGGCATGCATGCAGTGGGTAAGTTCTGGACGAAGAACGTCCCCATTAATTGCAGCTACTTAGGTAGATCAATCAGAGCTCTGCTCAGTATGCAGGTCCTGGTGCTTACAGCAGACGGGGGTCACAGTGACTTTAAAGCCAAAACTTTCCGCATTTTAATGAGGCTATTTGAATTATAGCCCAGGCTAGTTTATCCAGATGTGCATGCAGGCCCACAAAACACCACTAGCCAACACTGAGTCAGACAAACAAATACTCAAATATCAATACATTATCTCTCACTCTAACTCTCTATATTACTCCCTAACTAACACACACATTACCCCCCCCCCCCCACACACACACACACACACACACACACACACACACTACCTTCTGGGGTAAAACAGGGTGAATCAGGTGGGGAAGACCCTTAAGTCCAGAAAGGCAGTATTAAAGCCCAGGCAGCAGAGCTGTGACCTTCAGATGTAACCAAGACCAGACACAACGGGATAGAACGAACCACCAGCATCACCCTGCTTCAAACAACAGAGAACCCTCAACACCAGCCATTCATATCTTTAACCAGCAACCACCCAGGCAGTAAAAGCCATCAACCTTAAACTATAAGTTAAGGCCAACGTATTAAGGGTGGCCTTCAGTTATGTTTCATGATGCTGTTGCATACAAACATGGCCTTGCAGAGTTGGTTGAAACCTCCACTGGCCAAGCCAGTAAAATCGCAGACCCATCAGAGTCAGCTGCGTACTTTCCCTTGGACTCCTTAGTCCAAGAGTTACCATGTATGTTCATCATCCTTTCTCAGCCCTTATGTATTATTCATGCAAGACCTCTGGCCCAATCAGAACGCCTTGTTGAGTCTTCTGAGGGATTCCTTTTTTCCTCTTCCCACAACTCATGTTCTGCCATCACTGATTATTAGAAACACCAAACCGGCCTTAATCTTTTTCTCGTCACATTTTTTCCTCTTTCTTTTTTAAACATTTCTTCAAGTTTATCTTGAAGCTTTCTAAAAATGCCCTTCAGTATTTTTTTTTAAAGTGTAAATTAAGTAGATGATAAAACCCATTTCAAGCTCAGGGATAACTCTATGGGTATGAATGCTATTTGACTACCTTTGATCCTGCCATTTATAACCAATAATCACAATGACATTTCCTCCTCCATCCCAACTGAGGTCTCTTTAACAAAGTCGGAATCAATAAAAAAGACAAATGTAGTAGCCACACAAACATAATTCAAGTCATGGTTATGATCTGTCACATTAACTGAGGGCTGTGTGGAGAAAGACTGCCAGGATAATATAGGTTTAAGTTAAGTCAGTAAGAGTTGGGGATTTCTGAGTAGATTTATTTCCTTTTACCAAAGTAAAGCTTAGACTGACTGATCAATTTAAGAGTGTGTGGAGCTGGCTTCAAAGGCTGAACGATTATTAATTTATAGGGGACAGATGGGGACCCCCAGGGACTCATAGAAACCACAATCAAAGCAAAAATGTTAACTTATTTTTTCTCAAAACTATCACTTTTGTAATTAATGTAATAAAAAAAGAGATTATTAATATTGTAGGAACATAACCGTTAATTTGCATATTGTGTAGGAACAAATTGATTCATGTGAGGTCATGCAAAACTGGAGAAATTAAAACAAGTATGCCCCTCCAGTCAATGAGTAACCCAGTTGATAGAATTATGGGTAAAGTGACTTTCTGATATATTGTGCAAACAGCCAAAAAGGCACAAAGACAAGGAAATGAAATGGGGCAGAAACATTAACTAGAGCAGCTCAATTCATGGAAGTAAAGAATTTAGTGCCACTCGTTCTGCAATTGATTCCAGTGTCAGTGTGATGTATTACTCTTCTTTAAAAAGTCAAGGTAGATGTAGGCAAAGTCACGGAGAGCAAAGCAATAGGACTGAACTGCTATCGAATGGACTGTGGAACAATGCTGATGAGGAAACCATACAGAGCCTAATGGCTTACATTATTGAATGTTTGCCTTTAACAAAATGACCTACACCGGCATAAATGACTTGTTTGACTAAGATGAAGCAACTGACGAATACAGACAATGTCCAACCAGTGGCTGTTCTCGCCCTTTCTCCCCTTTATTTTGATTCCTCTCTTACCTAGCTTACAGGGCATGCCACTTTGCTATCGTCACCGAGCAAGGTTGCGGAAAACACACACGCGCACACACGCACCCTAAAACACAAACACACAGACACCCACGGCATCAATCACATCATACAATTGAGAACGAATATGTGTGCGCTTCCCAATGGGTGTAATCGCCTGCGAGCGGTATTGAATGTGTGGTTAAGGGGAGAGAAACTAATGAGTTTCCAAGGTCATCCTTAAAAGCGGCAGTGATAATTGAGCCCTCCCTGTGGATCTATCAAACTAACAATAAACAAATGTCTATAATATCCTTCGGCCGTCTGCAAGGGCATCTTCCTTATCTTTGACAAGAGGTTTTGAGGGGAAGTGCATGGAGGATTATTTTTAAATAAATCATTCTTAAGGTCAAAACTTACAGCGCGTGCATTTAGTAGGTATGACTCTAAAATAGTTCTTCCCACTACCGGCACAGCTCACTACAGGATTCTGATACCAGCGCTACCAATGGCCAACTCGTTATATTGCTCTCCCACCTGGAGAGTCATGCTCTGCAGCTGTTCAGAAGCAAATGGCTTTTGTGAATCATCAAAGAATAAGCAACACAACCAGTGGCGATATCTGCAATTCAAACACTGCAAAGTGAAGCATCAGTGATGTAGCTTTCAAGGTTAATACAACATTTTAATTAAACATTTCAACAATTAATTGATCCTCCAAAAATAAAGCTAGCCTGGCTCTGTCCAAAGGTAACATATTCTGCACAAATAGAAGTAACACAATGACATCCTGCTTGACTAATCCTTGATGAAAAAATTACAATGTGTGCTTTTTGCTGAAAGCTTCTGCTGGAGTAACCTCCTGGAAAACAGCTACTTTTTTAAAACTTAGTCTTTTGTATGCACGAGATATACAAAAAAGATACAATATGTTAATTAGGAAGTTAATTAGTAAGTTTGAAGGATGATTGTGTTACCTCTGGGCGAAGCCAGGCTAACTGTGCTCCAGTTTCCATTGCTGGAGCTTAACATGTACGATGCAGACATGAGCGGTATTGACTTTCTCATCCGATTCTTAGCAAGGAAGCTAATTTTTTTATTACCTAAACACCACCTTCAAAACAAATATGGACATCTTAGCTGTCATGTGTGGCCACAGACGTCGTAGCAAGAGAGGACCCAAATGCCAACATAATTTCACAAATTAATATTTAATTTCCAAAGACCTGACAAGAACACGGACCAAACAGTGCGAAGCCACACTGGGAAAGAGACAAACAGGGTTTACATACACAGGCAAGGTGAGAGGATTGGACAACGGGGAACGAGACACAGGTGGACACAATGAGGGCGGGGCTAGCAATCACACAGGAGGAAACGATCAGGAGCACGGCAGGCAATCACAGGGAGACAGACGACACAAGACATCAAAACAAGACACAAAACAAGACACAAACTCTAGATCCTGACATTAGCATCTAACATTACCATGTTAAATTAGCCTAATGCTTATAATGAAGGCATGCCCAAAGTGAATTGATGTCTTAAAATGCTGTCATTCATGGTTTGGGTTTCTTTTTGAAATAAATACTGTAAACATGTATATCCTACAGTCGGAATTACTGCAGGTGCTACTGGCATTGACCAATGACATTGTTAGTACATTGAACTTATTTTGAACTGAATATTTTCTTGAAAACAAAATCCTTCAGATGACTATCGGTGGAAATTATCAGCTGGAAAACACAGTGGGACCACAGATTGAAGCCGAGTCCAAGTTTACATTTTATAATAATTACAGATATTTTGTCTCAGAGTATATCATGACACTTTCTAAATAAGGTTATTTTGAGAATCTAAAATAACCCTGAGTAACTTTGATCACATATTTAGGAGAAAGAAATGTGACTCTCACAAAAATTGCCAATTAAAGACATCCCATATGCAGATAAACCATCAGTATCGCAGAGCCATTTATTGTGTTTTTATTGTGCTCATAAAGAGACAAACATTTTTTTCTATGTTTGGTGGTCTGACAAAGGCTTTGATTATGCGTGATGTTATAATTGTATCCTGAAATTTCCATAAATATGTTGCATGAGTAACCGCTTGAAGATAGCAGCTGTGCACATGGCATTGTTGTGTAACACAGTGTTTAGTGATGTTTACTATAATAAATATATATTTGGAATCAGGTAAAATGATCAAAGCCAATTTAATTAACAAACCATGCAGCTGTTTTCATTTGTTGAAATAACAATAACAAGATTCAATAGCAGTCAGGTTAAGATGGACATCTATGCTTTGCTGGACAAGTTATCTCCCTCCCTCCGTGTTCACGTCTCTCTATACTGCTCCGTGGTTTGGGTGTGAGCTGTTAGTTTTTCAGAGCGAGTGTAAGACGACGCAGTATGAGAGCAGACAGATGAAACCATGCTAATGATATTGAAACTGGCAACACTGTCAAATCCCCCAACACAACCGGCACATTGTATTCCCTAGATACCCGAGCATCCTGAAATAACTCAATTGTTATGCTACGAGAGAAGCTTCTCTGGATTTTTGCATGCATTTTGGTTTTAATTATTTATGAAATGTGTATGATTGCAGGGTTTCTGCCAGAAGAATTGGATGTGCTGGTGGCAACGGTCTTTTGACTAAGGCCCAATGCAGACCGGCGACAGACTGATGGCAGCATTAAGGCAGGGACCTATAGTTTCTGCGATAACAGTTATTAAATGTTGATTAAGTTTAGCTTGTGATAGTTGCAAACATAAATACCTCAGACCTGCTGTTTTCCTGTAGTGCTTTCACATATTAACCAACAAATAGTTGCCTTTTTCAACCATTATATCAATGTTTCCAACCGAGCCACCCCACTGTTACCATAGTTTAAATAGCATTTAAAATTATGTTTGAAGTTCATATGGTTATTAAACACATGCATGATTTAACAGGAGCCCATTACAGCAACTTACTGGCATTCATAAAAATAAATTGCTTATAAAACTCTGTTGCTATACAATCTGCCCCTATGTGCACTTTTTTATAATGAAGGCATTGAATAGTGCAGAGTCAGAATTTTCACTTTTAAACAATAAGCCCCAAGGCTCCCACATATTAAAGGTTAACGTACAGTACATAAAGGTCGACATAAAGTATAAATCAAACTAATTAACTGCGAGTGGGAAAAATATACAAAGTAATAACGACCATTAAAATCCAAATTGAATCCAGCAATTAAAACATACAATTTGAAAGGCTATATGTGAGTAACCAAACAGGTTATTATTTAGTTTGACCAGTTTTTGTCATTGCCAGACCCAAATCCTCACACAGCCTGCTTGGATCAGCAGATAAATAGTGTGAAAAATAGACTAGCAGAAGATTAATGACCAGAAGAGCTTTTTACCACACCAAAATGCAAAAACAATGTTGACTTGTATACCAGTTTTAATAAATAAGCTACCATTCACACACTTTACATTTACGCTAAATCAACCACTCCAATATAGAACTACTATTTCATCTCTTGCATCAACAATTCTCCCTAATATGTTACAAGTGTTAGCTATGTGTGATTCCTTACTCAAATTCCCACTGCACTGCAGTTACTGTTATCTTTTCAGTTGGACTCTGAAAAGGCTGCCTGAACAGAAATAAATAACACTAAAACTCTTTGTTCGGCCAGCGCTAGGTTCTCAACATGGACTAAATGCCATTTAAATATATTCATGGTACTTGCACCTGTTCCAGGATCCAAAAGCTCCCCTTTATCCCAGGCACATATTTGTAGAGCAACTGAGGTTACAATTATGCAGATCAGGTGGTGCCGTGTAGTTTTTGAACCATTTTGGCAAGTTGCGTACACATTGTAACAAAAAAAGATTAGCACGAGTTTAACGCGTAACAATGTCCTCATCCTTCCTTCACACACTACGGAAAGAAGTTCAGCTAAAAGCTCAAAATAACCATTATTATTGAGACAAAACACACTAAATGAGCAAAAACAATCCAGCAATATAAGTCGTATCACTCTTCTAACCAAAACTCATTGAACTACAACACAAAAAAAGAGAACAAATGAAGTTAATTTTATACAGCCATAACCATGAAACATGTCTTTGATATTAAAATTTGTGTTTGAGGGAATATCAACTCTGCTAATGACAACTCCCACATCAGTCAAATCAGCCTTTCTGTATTCATTTGAGGCATATTTACTCTGCTTTCTGAGGATAATATGCATCTTGTCAGCTCCTTCGAGAGCCCATTAGGAAACTACCTGCAGCTTTAAAACTAAGAGGAGTTTATTTCATTTTGAGGCCGATCATCCTTCTCAGCCTCTTTTCCAGTGTGTGCTGTGCTGCTCCAGTATCACTGTTCTGCCTTTAATCACCAAATCTACAACATTGATCACACTTGTATGTTTCGGTTCTAGGTGTGTGCTTGCAACTGTGTCATTCAGTTTTAGCCGACACAGCAGTTACACACACTTCAGTTGCATATACAGAACCCCCTTTCCTTGTATGAAATAAACACTAACTCCTTTGCAAATGCTTGGTTTGGGCTGGGTTCCACTAAGGACATGAGGCAATAGACTGAATACAGTTCGGTGTCAAAGCCACTAAAGTACATCTACATGGGGATAAGTACTCAACACAGCCATGGCAGGAAGACAAATAACACCTTGATCAACTAGCAAAGCTACAATGCCTCTCACATCTACACTTGTGTATTACTCTGGCCTTGAATCACAATTCCAAACTCTTCCTGCAACAGTCTTTCAGGTGGACAATCTATTTATGATGACACTGTGACGCTAAAGGCCACTACAGGTTAAATTGTTTCTCCATGATTTTCTAATTTGTACTATGCCCTTCCCGTTGTGAGAATTATTTTTTTTAGACTCTAGCTTGAGCTGAGGAGGAAGTAAAAGAGATTTTCCTTTTCAAATCGTGAAGCCACATGTTTGGCATTTGGTAATGAACCGCTCGGAAAAATGACATGGGATAAACCAGAGATGGACATCTGGTGTCCCAGTTGGTCTCCTCTCATCTCATACTCCAGACTCCTTCGTCCCTTGTGGCATTACTCGCTCAACATCTGTCCATGTGGCATTTATCTTTCTCCATGGTTCTACGAGCTTCCGTTTGTAAAGATGTCTCTGGTCACGTACCAGCTCACTGAAGATGTGAGAATAGATACAAGCTCTTTTCATTATGGGGGAATGACAAATGTGGGAGAAAGATGGCCCCATGGTGGAAGTAAGAAACGGGTAAGAGATAAGTAACTTCCACAGTAAGTAGGGAATCAGTCATGCAGGCACCATAAGCTTCCGAAACGTATCCACAACCACTTGTTTCAGTTCTGCATTGTCCATTGTTGAGCTCTGTGCACTTCTGTTCTTTTAATTAGCTTAAGGGTCGCTGATATTGCCATTTTATTGTGAATCCATAAAAAGATTCTACCTAATGCATAGTCTGAAATATATGTGATGCAAAAACGACAAAGAAGGTCTTTATTCCACCACTGTGTTCGTTGGTCCTTTGTCTGGCTTCCACTGTTTTTTTTTGTTGAGATTATCATTCATTCTCTCTCTTTTGCCTTCGCTCCCTGAAATCCCTCCCTCAATTTAAATCTGCTGCTGCATGCCTACTTTTGGGACAATATAAAATCCAAGGGAATGCAACATTGTGAATTATCTGCTTCATCTCAAACACAAGAATCAGAAGAAAGGAAAGACAAAGATGATCTACAAAATGGCAGTGAAAGGTGTGCTTGTGGTGTCCTACGGTTCAGGGCTGAACATTATTGAGGGTAAGAAATATGTACGTTTTCAGACAGTTGGGGTACAGATTGCTTAAATTTGATCAGACAGGTGGCTTCAGATACAATTTTAATCCCAAAACCAGATGGTGAGCCCTGCAGAGAGTGAGATGGTAAATTGAAAGTGTTCAAACTATTATGGGCTAGCAGGTGACTCAGATGGGAGCTTTGATGACAGCCTCTTAAAGCAGTTGATGGGGATATCTGAAGCTAAGAAATCTGGATTCATACCTGAATAAAAACAGGTGTTTTGCCCAAATGTGGTCTATAAACAAGCGTAAACCCATACGGTTGAATAAAGAGGGATATGTGGAGCTTCAAAATCCAGCTGTTCAGGGAGATGTAGAAGAAAGTAACACATCACGGTGGATTAATTATTATTTAATACTAATACACTATGAATATTAAAGCTTGATGAGGAAACACTCAAGAAAGTCCAAAAGTCACTAAGTCTAGTAAGAAAGTTGACAATCTAGCAACACTGAAAGCCCCTCCCATCCGGCCTCGCTCCTAAACTTATTTATGATTAGCCACTCTCAGGTCTCTCAGCTCAAATTGAGCTGGTGGGTGTTTTTTGGTCTCAATCTGTTCAAAGCAATCTGTGAACCTTCTTCTACATGTCACACAACACTACACAACACCAGGTATATAAAGCCTTTAAGTTATCTGGGCAAGGTGGAAGTGGGCTAAGTTCTCCTCCATTATACAGCAGAGAACGGAGAGATATTCACCCAAGCTGATAGAGTCTGATCTCCTCTTCCATTAGCCTTTATTGGTCTTCCAGTGTAAAACCGTTCCAGGGAGATAACATGCGCTAATATAGTATTTTACGGTTACACACTTTATTTAGCTTTAGAGCTATTAATCACAGTATTTCATGAGTTTATGCTTTATTTTCTCTTTAAGGCCCTACCCAATGTTAACAGAAGGAGATTGCAGGTAAATATTAAAGTCATCACTCAGCAAAAGTGGTGAAGAGAAAGTTTGGAGACCACCTCGAGGCGGAATACAAGAGTTATCTTTGATACATCACTCGTGACCGATTTGTTGTAAAACCACCATCAAATTAAAACATGTCTCTCCATCTACTCCCTCCTGAGTCAGCGCTGACCTTTCACGCTACTGCCGGCCGAGCCATGATATATCCACCTGACTCCGCTCACTAGGTGTGTTGAGACACGTATACAGCGGAATACACAGAAATGTAACTGGAATACATTATAACTGTAGATGTGTATGTGTAGTCACAAGTGAATGCCATTACTCTACGTCAGTGTTCTCACAGGGGGCGTACATATGAAGACACACAGATATGTGGAACACTATCACTATAACACAAACATTGTAAAAAGGTATCTGCATGTATCAAATTACTGAGTTAATAGTAGCTTTGTTAGTTATTTTGTGTTAAACTTGACTCGTTACCCAGCTCTGTGTGATTTAGCTGGAATCCAGATGAAAGACCTTGACTTTGGGTCATTTTGCCCCTCAGCAATATTTTCTGGGACATGTCATTAGCTTGTTTACACTATCTATATTCAACACTCTCATGAAAACAAAAAATTGCCCTGGGCATAATTGACTTCGACTGCAGTTCAGATTGGGACAATTTCCAGCCATGCAGTAATTTAAAAGGGAAAAATGATGCAATGTCAGCATTTGATTTGTCACTCCTTTTTGAAAGATGAATTACCCACTTAGCGATGAACACAACACACTTAACCACACTTTATACACAAGGTACCATTTTTAAAAGGTAAAAATACATGGTTTATGCAAGGTGAAAATCAAGGCAAATGTGTCACAGGTTTACTATGCACCCTGATGAAGACAATGATGATAATGACAATAATAATCCCTTTGTGTATCCATGCATGGTTGTGTATGTGCACTTAACATGTGTCTATGTGTTTGCATAAGTGTATGCTGCATGCATCTACTTTGAGCCAATCTCAGAGGGAAATATAATGCTCTTTCTCGGTCACTGACACATTCACATACTTACAAATATGGGTCCAAGGAGGACATCGCAGTGGGCATACGCATCATCCCCATTCCCTCAGTGTGTGAATTAATGAAGCATTAATAGCCCATGCCATTAGGGTGGGTGGCCAGTGACAAGTCTGCAAAACCCTGGGGATTCGTTCACATTAATATACTGTCGGCCAATATACAGCCATAAAGCAGACTGTGAAGTCAGGGTGCTGACACATTTAAGTGTTTTTCTGTCCTGTCCCAAAGATCTTGTCAATTCAACGGCGACATCTGTCACTCCAAGTGGACATTTCAAAAGACTGATTCAAGCATCGCCTGTTCAACCTTGAAATCCATTTTTATCCAAAGTCTGCAAGCCACTGATACAATGACATGCAAAAAGGTCCAAACACGCCTTTATTTCGCAACAATTACCCGAGTCGGGAGAGTGGAAATACATAAATCATTCCAAATCGACGTGAACAGTAGAATATGCATGTGCACTGTCATTCTTTGACTAAATCTTTGGCCAGGAAGGCACACAAACACACTTAAACAAACACTCTGTGGAGGGTCTAACTATGTTAAACGACTAGTATTAATCACCTCACCGTGGTGATTATGAACGCATTAATCAGCAGCGTGTCTGCCAGATGGAAGTGAGCATGCCAGGCTGAGCAAGGGATGCAGGAGAATAACTGAAGTGAGGAGCAATAGTGGAGAGAAACACAAGGGGGAATGGAGCTGCGCTTTTCTTTTCGGTGTCAAAACACAGTTCATGAACCTCGAAGTGTAAATAAGAATAAAAAAAGAGACAATAACAAGTGTTGTAAGAGCAGCTGTTCATCAATATTCTGAGTAACCAACTCTCAGCAACACTTGTGTTGGGACGCTCATGCATCAAGATGTCGCCGTTCGCCTCCCCCCAAAATGGAAAGTATCAAGACGTCACCTACATGTCATTCTCAGGAAAGATGAGAGTTTTTTCGGTGTCTAGGCAACACATACATTTTTCTCAATCGAAGCACTTGCCAACATGGGGTGCAATCACAGTCGGCTCACCATCTGGTACAATGCACAACACAGGGCCCACAGAGCAGTGATAATACTTGTTTATTCTTGGTACGGTGTAAAACAGTCTTTCCAGTTTCACCATTGGTTTTTATAGGTAGTACTCACATAATATATGAACCCTAGGTAGCCACACACCACATGGTAGTGCGTGCTGTTATTCATGCCCGCCTGTGCTCCAATGTTATGCATTTTTATTTTTAGAGTTGCATGACTCCATGAATGTGCAGAGAAGAACAGACTCCACTGATGAAAGTCAAACCTCTATATCTAGTCCATCCTTCGCTCCCATACGTCTCTTTGAAGCCACACAATAAAACATTGTGTATAAACCTGCCATAACACACATGGTGGAAAATGTATCCAAAGACGCACACATTCCTGGCAAACTCAACACTTTACTTTACTCAGCACTTTAATTTACTCAGCACTTTACTTTGTTTCCCCCCTGTATATTTAGTATTAGTATAAGTATTTAGTTTTGTGTTTTAGAATTATTTTTATTAATGCTCTGATGTGCACCGCTGCTGGAATTTTTTAAATTTCCCCACTGTGGGACGAAGAAAGGTACATATCATCATCATATCATTTACATGCACGTGCAGGTACACGCAGAGGTACAGCTGTATAGTCTGAGCTGGAGTTCTAGTGACAACCGTCTACCCGTCACACTACGTCACTCAACATTCATTCCAATCACGCAGACCTTTTCATTTCTCAGCAGTCTTTTAAGTTGTCGCAACACTCATCTGCTCAACAAACAAAACAATATTTGCCCCCATCAAAATAGCTTGTAAGTGCACAATAATTGGCATTCATTTCAACTTAATAATTAAAAATTGTAAGGCACATTAAGGATAATGACAGTTGCAACAGTTAATTGGGACAGGAGTAGCCTAATGGCAGCACAGTGACGGCTGTCGCTAATTTATCTCATTAATATTGTCGCCTCAAGCAAGAAGCACTTAAAAGGAATCAAATAGGTTGTGTGGGTGGATGGGTGGCTTTGACTGGAAGGAAATCAGTATTCAGTGTATAATTCAGCAAATTAAAAAATAGTTATTTTGAATCCAAGGCTAAACAGAAATGTATAGTTGCATGATAACTATGATGCTATCTATCAGTGTCATGCAGAGGAAACCCGCTAAACTATATTTGAAGTATTATAACTACTATATATCAGTAGTATTCATAACTCATTAATATGTGGCAAAGGAAACAGCATATTTACACACAGCCTGCACTTGGCATGTTACCTTTGACAGTCACAGATTACAAAGAGCAACATTAGGTCTAAAACAAATATTGCTATTAATCTCTTCTACGCTCATCTTCTGACTTTAATGAGAGGAACTTTTTTGCAACCAAAAGAAAGTTCTAAGTGGCGACATGGCAACATGGCTCTAGTACATATTGTCTGTTGGAAGCAAGATCATCATTTAGAAGCAGTACAGAAAACCTTATTTTATAAGAAAAAAAATCCAAATATAAAATGATAGAAGTAGCTCTGCAAACACTGCAGCAGACCAACATGGTGCAGCATACGTAAACTCCCCTATATCAAGACTACATTGTGGAAAACAATATATTTCATGTATTTGATAGCTCTCGGCCATCAGGGCATCAGAGCCAGAGTGTGCCTCAGTCTTACCGTGGTGAATGTGATTACAGTAGCCGTGACAGAGACCGTGTGTAAGCTGTCAATCAGCATCAGTTTTTCCCTGACGGAGAGAGCCTGCGGTAACAAAGTCGCAAAGGGTGAAGTACTCCATGTTGCCATCTGAGTAAGAGGGCCACGGTAGAGCCTTGTCTGGCTCTGCTATCCTCCGGTGAAATAGGTCAAGGTTACCAGAAGATAGTCAACGAAACTCAGGGTGTTAACGATTTGCCTCTAATTCTAACAACTCTTCCTTGAGATACATCGCAGTTACTGTAGTCCAATGGGGACGGTCAGGAAAACTTAGATTGAGGGTGAAGGTGCAAACACATTCTTCTCGATGCCATGACTCACGATGAAGAACCAAAGATCAGCAGGCACATTAAGATGCAGAAATATTCATTATATGCTTTGAATTGACCCGTTTGAATGTGGCCGTGTCCAGGGCAGGATATGTAATTGATTCATGTGCGGGGGATGTGCAAATCGTTGTGTGTTTTATGAAAAGGAATGGTTCTGGCGTATATACATTTCTGTATGTGTACATACGCACACATTTAGTGTGGTTGCTATGGACTTTTTTGTGTGCAACTGAAATAAATAAATAAATAATGCATGAATGTACAAGTTAAGTTTTGTATTTCTTCCTCCACCCTTTCTTTGCCCATGAATAAAGTTCAATAAAAATACACAATCCCCATGGACTCAATTAGATACAGTGGTATAACTTTAATGCCCTGCCCATGAGCACCCAAATATCCTCCAACTATAAATACATGTATTGTGTGTGGGTGTGTGCTGGCGTGCATGCATGCGTTAGTGACTTTATGTTTACACTTCCTGTTTTGGGATCTGCCATGTGTGTGTGCTTGATAATTAGAGAACACACACCTGGTTGGCTCAGGGGGGGCTGCCTCGGGGAGAGGGAATACATTCACTACCCCCATATCCAGTGACAATTAAAAGAGATCAAGACTTTTTTTTTTTTTGGGGGGGGGGGGGGGGAGACAATCTGTATCGTCTTCCCTGTTGATCTCTGAGATAGCTGCAGGTTCAAGGTGATAATTAGAAAACAGACAGGAAAGTGACCAACTATCATAATGTTTAACAATCAAAATGGTTTCAGTATTCACAATCTTCTATATTTGTTACATCAATTAGCTTGAGATCAGGCAAAAGTCGGCATTTTATCAACGCTTTAAACAGAGTTTTTCTCTAAATACCAAATGCAACAGTTAATGGGTCCTTGCTGACTGATTCTATTTGGCCAAACTCTATGCTGATTTCAGGTACAATACATTGGAAAATAGTCACAAAATCACACAAGATATATATAGGGTAATATTTATGTCTGTGTACTTTTATACTTTTAATTATTGTGTATTTAAACAACAAGTAACTGTCTCTTGACTGACTCTAAAGCAGCATGTGGACCATTTCATGCTTGAGCTGCTTTTGGAGATGAGCTCAGTTACTGCTGTGTGAACTTTCTGGCTTTCTATATTCCAGTAGCAGAAACATATTAAAAGCTAGTTTCCAATTCAAGAGGTTTACATTTCCTTGAGATGGCACTACATGTACAGTGAATATTTACAATCAAAGTGAGTCCATGGGCAAAATATAGAGCATACTTCTGTTAGTAGTAACGCTATCCGGTACAGATACGGCACATACGTGATTCTTATGTTCCATACTTACACAATATTACATTACATATTTTCTAAATTGGCATATAGTTTTTGTCTTTTCAACTATAATGATTAGATTTCCCCTTGAGGTCATTAATGTTTCATAAACTCTAAGCCAGTTTAATTCTGACAAGGAACATCAATTGCTTGGCTCTGGAGAGTAATGTACATGTAGTGTTTATATTCCAGTGTAAACCCCTCAAGACCAGAGTGAGATTGCTCAATGTTAATAATTAATATGTCCCCGCTCTAAATCCGGTAGTCGTACACAATGGTTAGGGCTCATTGGGGGACCCGGCGAGGGTACGATGGTAAAACAAAAGATAACCAAACGCATTGTCAAATTCTCAATTACTGGGGAATAAAAGGAGGAACATCCATTTGATCGGGCAGCCATAGACAGGGTACAGCAAAAAAAATGAAAGCTACACAAACACTATTGTATCATTGTCTGGTCTGAATACCCTGTGCCTATTAATTATCTAGCCAGTCTTCTCGCTGCTCTTCTTTCTCATTTCACCGCCCGCCTGCCCTTGATTTCAGTGGTCTGTCATCCTCCACGTCTCTTACTCAGCCATGTTCCATGTCCTCCTCTCACCCCTTCTATACTGTTGCCAGAGTTTGCAGTCCTGTCTCTTTGCTCCTCTGCCGTCTCCCTCTTCTATCCTTGCCCCTTTGATGTCAGGATCACAGCTAAAGCCTGAGCTAATCTGCTGTGGGGCTTCCTGAGCCCTAACCGGGCCAAGGGTTGGAACCAAGAACATGGCACGGGGGCAAAAGGAAGACAGACTGAATGGACTGAGAGAAAAAAACATTTCTTTTGTTTGGATCTATTATATTGATAATTCAATTACAATCACTTTTAGATGAATACTATTTAAAAAAGAAAGTTGAATAAGTCTGTATATTTTGCATTTTCAATGGCAAAGAATGCCCCAAAAAGCCCTGATAGAACCGCATGGCAGGATGTGAAGTGTAAGCCACAATCTATACTATTTTTAGAAGTATTAATGAGGTGATGAATATAATAAAATGGCTTACAGTAGTCCAATTAAGGATCCCGGAGCAAGAGTCTGCTGTCAGGGAACATTGTTATGAAGGTTGGAGACAAGATGAAAAACCGCCATGAGAATGCCGTATGCTGTAATGAACTGGGAAAAAAGAGAACTGACGGGAGAAAGTCCAAAGAAAGACTGTGTCAGCACACTGCAGGAAAAAGGAAGGAGGCTACAGAGGAACTAAATGTATTAGCTGTAGTGTAGCCTATAGCCAGCCTCCCATCCTTGTGACTTCCACGCCAAGGGAAGAAAAGGCAGAATAATCCCTCAGCAAAACTATTCATCTGTCTTGCTCTGATGGGACTATTTATAGCACATTAAAGGGGTAAAAACGCCTTTTTTCCACCTCTGACACAAAACTTTAAAAAGCCTTCAAAGTTAAAGCTCTACTAACAGGATCAAGTGTGTAAGCAGCAGCAACTCAAACAAGAAAGGGAGAAAAAGAGAAGGATAGATGGAACACATCTCTCCGAGTCAAAGGTTAACCAGACACATATTCTTAAAATATAATACTATAGTTTCTGCTTTATCTGTGAACGCCTATTTAATTTAATATTTCATTTGAATGTACATTGTAAAGATTATTCATAACCAAATACAGGAAACAACGTTTAAGGAAGCACAAGTGCACTAACCCAGTAATTTCACAACAGCACGGCAATTTTATCAACTAAGTGTTGCTTCGTAAACACATCCACAGAGGACTTTGGGTGCCAAACTAAAGATAAGATAAGAAATGCTAACATTTAACATGAGAACCGCAGAACAGAATCAAAGTGAAATGAGAGTGGATAGATCTGGTTTCCTTTTTTATCAATGTCCCTCTTAATATTCATGGGGGAAATACTCTAAGTCTGTGTTGATAACCTAACAGGTCTAACATCTCAAACAAACTCCAAGGCAAAGACATAATACGTCCCAGTACACATACAAACCAATAGATCCAACAAAGTTCCCTAATATGCAGTATTCAGCACAGCACCATTATTTGGCATGACAGAACCGTGAGGACGAGGGAGGGGACAGCTCACTGCACGGCACAGTTTGGACCCAGGGCTGCAAATACGACCACGCTGCTTCCCTTATCATACTAACTCATTTTTGTATTGCGCTACTGTATTGCCTCCAACACAAGCCTTGTGTCAAAAGATCAGCTGCCTCACTGATCTCTATCATCCTTGCAGAGAGCGCACTAATTAGCCAGACAAATAACTGTTTTTCTCTTGGTTCACTGACCACAGCATCACCCGTAATCCTCCGTTATCACACAGTTGGGGAGGATAGTGAAGCTAATAACAGTGTGATATTAGCAAGACTGATCTGCTAGTGATAGAGCCGGACAGCATAAGCTAATTATGCCAGCATGAAGCCCAGACCAGACAAATCCCTATTTAAAATGATTTTGTTCTCCCTGCCCGTCCCTCTTGTTAATGTTCTCTCATCGAAAAATGGAATTAAAAAAGCAGGCAGCCTCAGTGTTGAGTTGACGAAGACATAACGAGGTTTACATGATGGTAGAGGATGAGACTGATAACCTGTTCGACACATTACATGGGAATTACCAGCATATAGAGGGGCGTACATAGCTTGGTCAAGATCAAACTTTTTCGTGCCGGTCTCTCAGTCTTTGCTTGTGTGACATTTTCTCCATTGGGAAAGCGAGATTAGGAAATGTTGCAGTGCTGTGGTATCAATATAATGCTAACACCCCTCTGGTACCCTCCAACAGTCTCTACCAAGCAAAAGCCCACTTACAGAGGGGGTCTCCAATGGATCATAGAACCACTGTATCACTTTAGCTTTGACTTAACCTCGGATGAAGCATAGCCTTGTCTGCAATAAACATAAAGATTCAAAAAGACAAATATTACTCAACTTTTAAGTCACAAAAAATAATTATATATATATATATATATATATATATATATATATATATAATATATATATATATAATATATATATATTATAAAATACATATATATATATTATAATATATATATATATTTATATATATACATGTATACATAAAATGATGATGCTTTTGTAGTTGCATACAGTCAACAATACAGGTAGGTTTCAGCCATGTTTCATTAGCCCTAATGGCTGACTCGTTCCAGACCCCTAGGAACATCTACGTTTGAAGTAATGGGCATCCTGACCAAGTCACTCTCATCTTTGATCACACATTATTCACGCAGTGGGGGCCTTTCTCTACTATTTGAAAGGCAGGTTCATTCATACAACATTCCTGTATTTTAGGGCCGGGTAAAATCACATTTGTGGAAAGTAATGTAAGACGAACAGAGGGAACCTGCAAGGTGAAATAAAGTAAGGACGTGGCTTGCTGGTTGAGAGTGTAATATATCTTAATCTTCTTTGGGACAGGTTGCTCATGTGTGCATTTGAGTTTGTACACTCGGTAGGCATTCAGTTACCACCTGGTGCTACTGTGAATGTGTGGCAGTGACATACCTCTTCTCTTCCTATTCATCAGGCATAGGCCGTCTTTTTTGTGTGTGAGGTGACACAAGGCCAACTTGAATATATTTACAGAGGAACCTTTATGAACTCTGGAGAGCGTGCTTTGACCGGCAATTACAGGCCGCACAGCAGCGTGCCTCCATAAAAACTCCACCACTGCATCAATAAACGTGGGGCGGCAAAGGATGAAAGACAATGGAGGCCTTCACCGTAAAAAGCATGAACTGCACTGTTGAACATCGAGAGGGACGGTCGGTGTCTTGATTTAAAACTTTCTTCTGCAATTTTGGAAAACAAATCACAATGTTTGGACGTGTACATTATTGTATGGAGTCCCAACATATTGTTTTAATATTCTCCTCCTGTGCAGATAAGATAATAACAATATTTATTACCTTAATACATTATATACATATAGAAGTTTTTGTACAGACATAATTGTGTTTATATATATAAACTGCATCGTAATTCCTGATGCACTTTTACTTGTTTTGGTGGATTTAGTACAGAAGAAACAAGTTCCATTGTCTACAAAGAGCAGATCCCTCCACAAATATCAACCACACAATGGAGCTTGATTCAACAGAAGCGAGCTGATTTGCACTGGGAAGAAGGGGAATTATCTAACGCCCTTGGCTAATGCCGTCACGTTGAATTACTTGTCAAGTGGGCTAGTTTTTCCACAGCATGCTTTACGTATTTGGTGTTTGTGTGTGTGCACACTTTGTCTTATGTTGTTCTACGAAAAAAGGGAGGTTAGAGAACATAGGAATGTGTTGAGGGTTAGAACTTAGCCCTCTGGTCATTTGATGGGTTTTATTCTACAACATGACTTGAATTATAACTTAAGACTCACTACTCGACTACTTTGAAAGGATTTGTTTTTGCAGTGCAATGTGTGCACCATCACACAGTCAAATGCAATGTAATGAGCTGGCATCAAAGGGATGCATGCTTGTCCTCACCGCCCTGCTTTTAAAATCCAGTTGCCTTACTCAGTGTCCTCTACAGCAGACCACTGAGTGCACTGTGAATTTGGCTGATTGATTCAATACTGTATGTTGCTTTCCTTCTAAGCCCCTTAAATTTTCTCAGACCTCCCTCGTCCTCTTCCTTTGGCTCTATCTTGGCTAATTACTGTGATTGATTCATTGACTGGTATGACATCCCTCACAGTCCTGTAAAACTTTGTGTGTCACACCAATCACACTTGAAGATTGAGGAAGGCCAAGGTTAAAGGTACAATCTAGCAATAAACAGCCATGTTGACCTAATTTCCATAGATCTGCTATCTTTGATCACACAACAACAAAAAGCCACTGAAGCATGCCATCCTTCTTTAGATTAGCGGCCCTTGACCCAGAAAGTGAATTAAGGGATCAAAGCGGGCTCTAAAATGAATTATCTGTGGAAGCTGCTGCACAAACACAAGTGTATGAGTATTGTTTTCACAGAAGCGACAGAAGATGAAAGATGGGGAACACTAGATTAATCGTAGTTTTGACATACAAGGCTGTTAGGAGGATGATCAGAACCCTTGCTCTAATCTCATGAAGCACAGTGTTTGGACAAGAAAATCTTACCAAAAATCTTTTTCTAACTGTCATAGTGTCAATAGTGTTATCTATAAACATTCAGTATTAAAGTTCTAAATTTAAAAAGCATCCCCAACAAAAAGACATGCCTCCAATCCATTTGCAGACCCAGGGCGCCAATGTGCATTACTTCAAATATGTCTCTGTGCACAAATCAAAAGCCATTAGTGCATCTGTGGGATTGTAAAAAGCAGCAGATTGGATCCCAATGGTGCAGTGCTTAGTAAACACAACTAAAGAGACACCCAGTCAGGTCACGGTGATCTGGGCCATTACTCCTAACCTCTGCGTGTTCTCCGGTCTCACTGGGATGGGGTGAGGTAACACATGGCTGGACATGCTTACACAAACACATTGCTATCCAGGCGGACTGCCTTGTGGGAGCTTGTTTATAGGTGTGACTAAATATTGCCCAGGAAATTGCGGCATTTGCTAAACATATCACAGATGACCAATGACAATAAAGTCATAATAAGGAACACAATGCATTACTTTACTCATCTACAGTGGTGTACACAGCCACACTGAAAACACACAAGCAAGCTTGGGAGTGTGCTACAGTACACGGGTCTGCCGTGGCCCATGTTCACTAACCTTGCTTTCTGCTGCCCCTCACCCCCCCCCCCCCCCTCCCCCCAACAGGTCTTGGCCTGAGCAATTTGACAGAGGGAGTAACAAAGTGGGGAGTGCTGGGGTGAGCCAATCTGCAGCAAGGCACCAGGTGTTGGAGATAATGTTCCGCAAGAGCATTTATTGGCGTGCGGCACAAAGTTCATCATAACTGCAGTTTTGATCGATGGCCAGTTGCAGATTGAGTCTTCCACCAAGTGGTGCTGTTAATAAACCCTGACTCAGACAAAAGGGGCTGTAGCGAGGAGACTAGCAAAGACAGCTATTGATCTTTTGGTCAAGCACAGGCCGATAAGCTAAACTATAGTTTAAGATGAATAAAGTCGACACTGCAGAACACAAAGAGTGAACTTGGGGGAAAGTACATTCAGTAAGACAGCAGAAGTGACCTTTTGAAAGGTTTTTTGAAAGCTATTAATCGGGCAAATTGAAATTAAAATAGGAAGAAATGTTTTTTTTGTATGTCGAGAGTCCTTTCCAGAACACGCACTATTTAGAATGTTTCATTTTGTGCATATCTTTCATTTAACAATATCACAAAACAAATCTTCTCTTCCATCATTTGCTCTGATTAGATGTTAAACAATTGATGCCGTTTTAAGCCTTTTTTAACCATATATTTCGGATTTGAATACATTTGGGAAGAGAACCCCAGCACTGATGCTTTTCATCAAAGTACAGTGATAATATTTAGTTTACAGCAGTGAAGTGTGTGCACTGATTAAACCTGAGCCACGCCGCATGCCCCTCGGCGATAGCGTCGCCTATCTGCGATCTTGAGGGACCACGACTAGACAGTGTAATAATAAAAAATCCTCTTCATTTACTTCCACAACTTTGCAAAAGAGGTATTCTATTCACACTACGTCAAACCAATCATAAAAAAACGAACAAAATAACCAAATAATGTGGTCTTCACAATCAATCTCTAAGAACTACTTGGCAAGATCAGCTGCAGCTCTGAGTCATCAGCAGGGTGGAGAATAGGGAGAGGTAAAGTGGGAGATGAGTTGAGAGTTTCAAGAGATAGACAGACATATAAATACATTTTTAGGTCAGAGAAACACCAGACAGAGATCAAGCAAGATAAGATGATGCGATAGATGCAGCTGGTGTATATATTTATAGATAAGCCCCTCACAACGCAATCTGGGGGCTCTTTTTTGTTGCCTTCAATTTGATGATCCTTGACGTACGTCAAGGCTTTATTAACATCCCTCACGTCAGCGGTGAGACATTTCCATCTCAACCACTGTTTATCTTCGCAATAACTTCATCCATTGTAAAGTTTGGAGAGAGTTGCGTATCTCGGATATATGCATATTCTTCTATTGCAACAGGCATACACAGTTAGGGGACTACATGAGTCAACAGTAACTGGTGTTTGCGAACGCACAAATCAAAAGCAAATCTTCTGACATGCACTTCACAAATACACTGTGCTGTGTCCCAATCTCTGAAATCTGGAAAAACTTTACTGAAAGCAAAGAACACTGTTTATTATCCTTAGTTTACTTTTGTTTCAGATCATTTGTATGTGGGATTTATGAAGAGAGCACCACTTCCAATAAACGACGATAGGATGTATGATGATAGACTATTGACTTTCACGAGATAAATCAGATCAAACTATCCACTCAGATGCTTTATGACCCCCACATAGCAGGGGAGAGAGAGACAGACTGAGAAAGATAAAGAGACACAGCGAGAGGGAGAGAAACGCCACACTCAGACCCTCCTCTACGTGACCTGACTAGTGATGGAGTGATGGATTGCGGTAAAGCTCCATAGCAAAACTCTTCCTTCACTCCACCAGTCCATGTTGTGAGAAACAGGCCATAGCATAAGAGATGGGGCAAAACAAAATGTATTCAACAGTCATACAGATAATATATGCCCACTCAACCTGCACACAGCATCCATTTAAAAGCACATATATGCAAAGTCACCCTGCATACGCTGCCAATGCTCTGCACTCCCTTGCAAAAAAATTACTGCCATAGTGCCAAAAAAATCAATAAATTATGTTTTCAAGCAGGGAACGTTCGCGATCACAGGTGGGAAGTCTCGTATTCTTTCACTGCCAGGCAAACATTGGTCATGTTTCACAATCAATCACGTCCATACTCACTCTCACTGTGACTTAATAATTAAAGGAAATTCTTAAACATCTGGCAGCACATAGCTTGACTTTATAGACTGTCGTTGAATACCAGTAGGAGAGATTATGGGACGAGTGTTGTACGCACATGGTAAAGAGCAGTTGGAATGCACCCAAACACAGTTTCATGGTTTTATGCATACATATATACCATTGCTCAACAATTGCTCAGCAGTGGATCATCAAAGGTAAATTATAACATAATATGTGTTGCAGTAAACCTACATTTAAATCTCAGGAGCCCTAACATGAAAAGCGAATCAATCTCTTTGAAAACACAACACTAAAAGTTGAGGCATTCATCTTCACAAAAATAAAACACTCATATTGCTGTAACTCCCATCGGAAACGGGAGAAAACTGCCCCTGGGCGTAAAAAGCTGTTCCGAAGAAGATTCCCTCACTCTCAGGTGAGTCAATCTAACAGCCAATCAATACATTTCCAGTGTTCTGCTCTTTATGTCTTTCTGACTCACTCACAAACACAGATGTGCTCCCTCCACGGATTGAGACCAGCTGACACATATCAGCACTGAAGGGATAATCGATATGCTTATTGAATGTCTCAAGTCCATAAGGTATAAGGTTAAAAGAAAGAGGACAAAGGATGGGAGGCGACCTAAAGGATCAAAACGCGTTGGGCTCTCAGATCTCTGAACAGGAAGAAGTACAAGTTGCATTTACAGGATGCTTTGTGTTGTCAGCGAAGGCTTGGATGAAAAAAGAAAAGAAAATATATCCCTCAAGGGAAATGGAGTTTGCAAAAGTTACCAGAACGGAAAACAAAGACGTAAGTTTAGTTTGGGAACACTCTCTGTAAAATGCTGCAATCATTGAACTGAAATGCGGCAATTGTTTTTCACAGAATAGCTCTTTTTGTCTTGTTTTAGAGCTTAGGGAGTAATGCCAATATTTTGAGTGGCTTTAAATTCAGATTCAGGTAAGGTATATTCTCTATTTACAGTATGCAATGTATTGCACAAGTTGCTTTCAACATCTCAAGGGAGAACTACCAGTGGATCAGAATGTGTTATGCCCCTTTGCAAAACAATTGAGCGCCAAAGACAATTACAAGTCAAATAGATGTGAGTTCCACTTAGTAGCAAGCGGGCGAATGAGCATCTGGCAATTGGCGAGCGTCAGGCATTATTTACATTGCCTCCAAGTAGATGGTGATGAGGAAGAAAATCAATGTGGATGCAAACAGCGTAATGGCGGAGTAATGTGTTCCCATGGGCAAGCAACAACGAAGAAGTCCTGTCACGAGTGATGCAGAGTAGAGGAGGTATTCAGTTGCCGTTTTTTACCGGCCCTCTTCACTGCCACATTCAATCCACATGCTACATCTCAACTCCCGGAGTCAGGCTTCAAGGCCGCGTTCCCCGGCTGCCTCTTTAGAACGCTAACTCTGCAGGGCCGGTGTTCTATCATTTTATGCTACTTGTCGAGAACTGCTACCTTGTGGTATTGCGCATGCGCCGAGTCGATTTTCCGAGTTTGTTTGACACGCCCATAATGTTTTGTAACCCTGTCGACGCACGTCTGATAACGGGGACTGACATCCTCAAAATCCCGATTATTTAGACTTTTCGCCTAAATACAAATTCCTTTTGTGTCAACAAATTATTGTAAACATGAGTTTGTTCACATTATTATAACAATGCACTGGTTTATTATTAGGGTTTTTATTGTTGAAGATAAACACTTTAACAGTGAAAAGTGAAACATTGAACTTTGAAAGAAAAGCATATTTTGATAGTACAATAATATGCAGTCATGTAAGAATGCTAAATTGAATTATTAACTATAATTATATTAACCATAAAGTAGCATTTGTTGATAGGGTAGCATGAATCGATAGACTCACCTATCGGTTTATGCAGCGGTAGCAAATTCTGACAGAACATCGCCATTGTAAACACTGGGTGGTGAACAAGAATGCGAGGGAACGGGATCAGATACCACATAGAGGCGTGGGGTGACTTTCTGGATGGAGATTGATGGTCATTCTGGGCCGTTCTCTTCCTCTCAATCTACACACAGACCTCCTTTCTTTGAGCTGTTGTGGATCGATCAAGGAAGCACGGTTTTGACCCTGATCCCTGGCCTCTCTTCTTCCATTGGACCACTCAACCTGTCCGTCAGGTATCAATCAATACTGCTCTTAGAGCTCCCCAGTTTGATTTAAGTAGCGAGTAGGATGCCAACACTATATACACTCTAGTCTACACCTATGAAAAAGGAGCACACAAACACTTATATTGCTGCCATTTTATCAGGCCGCAAGCATAAACCAGTTTGTTCTTTTTAACTTTAGACACAAGATATTTCACTTTAAAACAAATAAAGGGTTTGATTTGTAAAAAGCAAGAATCCAGGTTTAAGCTTATTTCTTTGTACCATCATCCGATTCCTAATGAGACCATACTTTGATCCTAGATTGTATTGTAAGCTCCTATTCACAGTTAATAGCGAGCTGACATAAAGAAACTAAACAATACACTTAAACAGAAGTGAACCCTGTATAAACCAGTGTGATTAAATCACAGACTAGTCCAATTATATGGGGAGAGATAGCGCAAGCACAATCTTCTAGCGTCACTGAGTAGAGGGATCGCGAAAGCCGTTCACTGAGGAGGTGTGTGTTTTAGGTCAGCACCATCAGAGCACTCCACCTGACCCCTCTAATTGGCCACCAGCTGGAGGTTGTAAGCCCTCCACCCATATATCACTTCCATGTCCATCCTCCCCGCTAAAGGTCCGGCCCTCCTCTCTGACCCTGTCACCCCTTTTGTCTGTCCTTACTCCTCCCTGCCAAGTGTGAAAGTACAGATACCCAACCACCAAGAGACATCAGAAGTTAAAGTGTTGAAAATAGACTCACATATTTTTTTTTTTACAATTTGGAAGAAAACCACCATGAGAAAATACAATAGAGGCAAGTTTGCATGTCTGCACCGTGTCTTCTGTTCCCCATTCATGCCGCTTGCTCATAGCCCCTCTCCCTCTTCACTTTCTTCCCTCGGTTTTCCCTTGCTCTTTCAGACTTTGCAGTCATGGTGCAGGTGGACCACCATAGCTGTCCAGGGCAACAGTTGCCACAAAGATGATGGAGTCAGTAGAGATGTGGGCGCCTGATACGACTACCAAATCAAATCAAAGTCTGGGACGATAAGCTGAGGACATTGTAAAATGTGCATATCAAACATAGTCGAGCTGCAGTCTGTTGGGATTCTGGGAAATGATCAACTCTCAGTTGGCCAAGCAGACATTTCAAAGAGACTTTAATAGCCGGCTACAAGGCACACTTCTCAGTTTTAAGACCACTCAGAGTCAATCAAGTTCTGCTCGGGAAGTGTTTTTGCTTAACTACTGAGCGAATGAGTGGCACTGACACATGTTTCAAGGGACCATCTCACTCTAAGATGTTTTTGAACCCCTCTATCAACAGTCCTTTATCCATCTGTCTCTCTATGTGTGTGTCTGTGTGTTTCAAGTGTTTAATAGATCAGCCGAGGCTACCCTGTGTCCCTTTCTGCCAAACTGCCTGTAGCCGTTACTATAAAGTCTCCTCTATCTTTTTTGTTTATCCAAACTCCCTTTCTTCTACATGTTAGTGAAACTAATCCTGCATTTTCAGATTTCATCGAAGACAAAGAAAGTGCAGTGGATTTCCCTAGTGTGTAACAGCTGTATCCATCCATCTGTATGCAATCATTGTACATGTGTCATGCTCACACTCAAGCCTTGTGAGTGAGTGAGGGACAAAGTGAACGAGTACATCTGTTTGCTCAAGTTATTAGAGGGCCAGCTCAAATTTATGGAAGTCTTGCTGAAAGTGTGAATATGTATGTGCACATGTCTATTTCTGCGCGTATGGACTCAACTGTGTGTGTGTGTGTGTTTATGTGTTTGTGTGTTTGTGTGTGTGGCGGTGGGGAGACAACACTATAAGGCTGGCGGTGGTGATCAAGCACACTAATTACTTCCTGAGCTGAGAGAGTTGTCAGACAGAGGAGGAGCTGCCACAGATGGTAAGAGACCCACAGTGACACCAGGATATCCTACCTCTTCATCATTAGACATCAGCCTGTGTGTTTGCCTGAGAGTTATTGAGAGAAGAGTGAGGGTGTGTGACCAAGATTGAGTGTTCAAATTACACTTTAAAACCACAGACCACATAATACACCCCGAACGGTAACGATCTAAGAACTAGATCAAATAAATACTACATCATTCTATATATTATTTTCACTACCAATAGTAGTACTTGATCATGTATTACCTCAATGTTTGAATCAATGCCTGCTCCTCTGCTATTCCCCAAACATCTCAGACAGCTATGCATCTAGGTACAGTCCCTTTACGCTGGCTAAATTCAAATGAACCTAGTCAAAACCCACCCACTTCCAAGCATACTTCAACAAGCCAATAGCCTTATTCTGTAAAAGTGCCTGTCAGCAGCTGGTGGACCAGCATACTCCCCTTCCCTTACTATTCCAACCTCAGCTTGCTCTCCAGACAAAAGTGCAAGAGACTGAGTACTCACCACTGTGAAGAGCCATCAGTGCCGCTGACCTCCAGCAGGTCATAGTCGTTCTCCAGCTGAAAGTCAGAGAAGACCAGGGCAATGGTGTCTCCCGGCTCGGCCAGCACAGTCCAGGTGCAGTCAGCATTGTTGTTGTAATCAGCTGGGTAATTGGGGGTGTTGATCACACCACTCTGACCCCGCAGTGTCCCACCACACCCATCATCCGCTGCAGGGAACACAGGAGAGAGAAAGTGCTGAAAAGGCTATGTAATGGAAGGAAATGTGGGCACATATAATCACAGCGCTGTGGTACAGAGATAACTGAAGATGAGGAGACAAATACGACCAGTAGGAGAGGCACGGTAGTAAAAGGCTTATAACCACAAGCTGCAGTTTAACTGCAGTTTAGGGTCAGGTTTAATCCATTAGCAGTCCTATTCAATTATAACTGGCTATTGTAAGCATATACATAATCAGTATACAAGTGGCCCAACTATAACATGCCATGGATTAAATGAACACTTCATGTTCTCACTCAACTGAAAGAGACCTTCTGATGTTGTAAAAACATATTCACATTATGTTATCACAGCCATTTGATCGAATTTTGTATATACTTTTTCAAATACATTGGCTATTTATGGATAATAAAAGCATTATATAAATGTATACAACGTCAAAATAATTTAATTTAACAGATAAAGCTCAATTATTATCAAGCTAATAAACCCCTTTGAGATCATATCAAGATGTCAGATAATGCTGATGACCGATGCGGATGAGGGAGACGTAATGATCCAGCGAGATAAGTCTTCCAAACAATGTTACAGAGGCTTATTTAATTAGTTGAAGTTTTACCAGGATCCTATTCTGCTTCATGAATCTGTATTATTTATATTTTTTGTTATGGCCACAAATTATCTTTTTTCCACAAGCCAAAGTGCAGATTTCATTTCAGGGGCATGACAACGTGCAATGACTTAAAGCATAGTGTTCCTTCGTCTGCAATCTTTGCCATAGGCTACGGAGACACCAATCACCGGATTTCAAAATGCCCTTGAGTGTTTAGCGTACAGAGCAGGGTAGAGTGTGTGATGCAACCTAATGCAATGGAGTGATTAAAGTCTGATTCATTTAGATTTATGTAAATCAACACAACTCTACCATCCTCAACACTGGAGACCATTGAATAACAAAGCATGCATTTAATGTGTTGCCAGACTAACTCCCCTTGAAAGCTACTAATGTGTTGATTATGGCTTTGAACGACAGAGTATCTACCATGTGACATCTGCATTCCAATTCCTGTGTGGAATTAGTGGAAATACAAACGTTAAAATATTGTGTCCGTACGTCACTATAGTATGTGCCGGTGAAATTAGAAACTTCTGAACTATTACTGTTCCTGAAGTAATGTGTGTCCATTGGTGCGCCTCTGTGATGGGGGTGGCGTGGGATTCATTTGTGGGCCACTAGCTGTGTGTGGGGTGTTTCAAAGGGGAGTGGAGGGGCTCAGAGGCGCCAGGCCCTGTCTATCATCCATCCTAACTGTCACCACGGCAACCCCCAGAAGGGAAGGGCAAGCGAGTGTACGGACGAGCGGGAACTTGTGAGGTGTGAACTTGAATGGGAGGGAAACCACGGCAGAAGGGCAAGAAGAATGGGACGAAGAGGATGACAGGTGACAAGCGAGGATGGGCGAGACAAAAGTGTAGAGGGAGGGGGGAATGAGGAAAGAGAGATGGCGAGAGGGGTGACAGGTGATTATTGCAGTGGGAGTGACAGGAAGTAGAAGGTGGACCGACGAAAGGATGAGGAAGTGCATTGATATTCCACACAGGGCAGTTTCTTCACACTTGAAGGGAAGTCTCTGATGCTCCCCTTCACCTGGACTCTGGATGTTGCTCCATATTTTTGGCTGATGTTGCCAATGCAAGTGCTCTACGAAAATAAGAAACCACATGGCTCGACCGTGGACCGCGCAAGACTAAAAGAAAATTGCAAAATATGAGGTGTGCAACTTTATCAAATTTGACCCCAGTAGATATAAAATGTTTTGCATGGTTGAACATGGTTGATATTTTCAGGCTGTCACTTAGGATTTCGTAGTTTTCCATAAAGTGCAAGGAGCTGGTTCAATTCCTCCGAGTGTCATGGTAACCAATTTATGTGGAAGCATAAGAAATGCGCGCTATAAAAAAGGCATTTCTATATGGACCGAACATTCACAAAGCGAAAGTTTGAAATCTATATCTGGAATTTTAAATGGGACAACTAAATGTGGCACAATACCACACAAAAATCAGAGTGCCTTTGTAATAGTATAAATAAAGCATGTGCACAATCCAAAGATAAATAGATTGAGATTGTGTGTGTGTGTGTGTGTGTGTGTGTGTGTGTGTGTGTGTGTGTGTGTGTGTGTGTGTGTGTGTGTGTGTGTGTGTGTGCGTGAGTGTGTATGTTTGAGTGGTATAGACAGTGGCATTTAAAATGTGTCAGTAGGAAGACTTGTTCTGGAAAGAAATGCTTCTGGGTTAAGAGAGAGTGTCAGGAGCTGAATAAAAGAGTGATGTTTAATCACGTCTAAGTATCCTCATGAAAAGTGATGTAGTTTTTAGGATCACAGCTAAAAGAACTAATTGATGAGTATAAGACAGGACACATAAAACATGATCTGTTCTGATCCTATAGCTCGACAGCGCCGGCACGTTTGCCCTCTCCCAAGTTCAGAATGGTGACCGTGCCAAAATGCCCTCCCTGCTCTCAAAGTACAGCGACAGTCCTGCTATTACACATATGAAATGGCTCTATAATTAGGTTGGCAATAATGATATACCTATGCTATATGAAGGGGCACTCAGGTGTACAGGTAGATGTTTGTGTGGCCCTGGAACACCACAATTAATCACAGGGAAAACAACTTGTTTCTAAAATGTGCTGCCATGTAATTTCTGCTGAACAGGTAGTATAATCACATCTTCAGTGCATTAGCTTTTTTCTCCCCTTTTAGGAGCCTCGTGGGCATGGGGGAGTAGAATAAAAGGGCTTATTGTTAATGGATTATGGAGAACAAAAGAGGGAGAGAGTTCTTCACAATTGTAGAGAAACTTTAAGAAATTACAGAAAAGACTGCAAAATGTGCACATAAATTCACATTTGGATGTGAAGTCAAGGCTGTGCATGTGTCTGCATGTGATTGGGGAGGTGGGGAATGTGCTGGCGAGTGGTCCCAGCCATGTGGGCCCCCGTGTGGGCTTCCTGACTCCCAGCCTGTTTGCAGATGGCATTTTGTCTCAGCGCTCCGCTCCGCAGGCACAATGACATAAACCATCGGCCACAAATGTACATACACACATGCAAACTGTCATTTTAAATGTGAGAATGTATTCTTTTTATTTTCAAAGCAAAAATCCTGAAAGATTATAAACACGATGTAACGGCATCACATTTGCCTACAGCGAACCAACAGACACTGGCAGGTGTCAGTGCCCCGGGGCTGCTCGCTGACTGGGAGGAGAGGACAACTGGCACAAGCACCAGACTGGGAGCTAACACATGAGGCCCTGTCATGGTAAATAAGATGTTAGTATAACAAAAAAAGATATCTTCAAGTCATGTGATGGCATGTCTTAAATACATGTGAGTGTGTGTGGGCTAGAGGATGGGTTTTATCATCTGTGTAATAAAAAAACACTATGTCAAAAAGGTTGTTTCTCAAACTTAAAAAACAACAACAATGTTGTCATTTACAATATGATTTTTAAGTTTTTCCTAGAGTTAATGGCTATACATTCCTTTTAAATGGTGGAAGCAATACCTCAGTGGATGTTCATTCCGACATTTGGACCAGCCTTTCCGTTGCTAGTTGGTATAACCCGATAATCCATCATTGCAGTTGATAAAATAACCTCCCTGTGTTTCATCATTGTTAATTATTATTTTTAAAGAACTTTAGTTATTAATTCAATATGAATCAAACATAATTTGACGTGGCATATATCTGAGTTTAAATGAGATGTGATTTAGACATTATATTGTGGACAAAATATATTCTGGATTAAGCCTAAAAACCTGTTCAGATGTTCCTTCTACATACCTCTGCAGTAGGGAAGGGGGAAATCCCAAGCAGCGGTACCCGCTGAAGTGGCCAGGCAGGACAGGGTGGTGTGACCCTCCAGCACGTAGCCCGGGCTGCAGCTGTAGCGGATTTTGTCCCCAATGTTGAACGTGGACCCTTGCTGGTGGCCATTGAGCAGCTGTCCAGGATTACCACAAGTGTAGCTGGGCAGAGCTGGGGAGAGAGAGAGAAAGAGAGAGAGAGGAACAGAGAGAGAGATAGACAGAGAGAGAATAGACAGTTAATGAGGCTGTCTGTGGCACTGCGTAGTGTTGGTACCAGCAAGAGCCAGAAAATCATGGGGAAAGTACAGAACGAGTCTGGTGGGGACAATCAATGGCCCCCACATATGCACACACACACAAAGTGCTATTGCAGTGCCACAAACCAAATAAGGTAATGGCAACCCGGACAGTATGTGAAGTTACCAAGATAATATATAGCATTCACTCCGTCTCTCACGGATGCCATATTGACCATCTCGGCTTGTCCAATCATGTACCTGGATACAAATAAGCGAGAGCTCAGAGTTTACAAAACCTTGTCTAATTGTGTTAATATTATGCACATCAAGTTCAAAGGAAGTTCAGTGTCTTGCTCCTGAACCTTTATGCTTCAGGCTTGCCATCAAAAATCTGTGATTGGAGCTTTTGTTCTCTTCAGCGACTGAGTAGAACGCCTCAGCTCAGAGTACATCTGCTAAAAATACTATATTGATGTGAAGTTAGTATAAGGCGTTCTTGCTGCATCATACAATGAATCAATTTCAGTTCAGAATAAGAATAAACCTACCATGATCAATAATCCATTGTTCTCTAACACACACACACGTCATTCAGTTTACAGCCCTGGTCCTTGTCACACACTCCCACACTGTGAGGGAGCTGGCCAGAACATGTGCTGGCCTTTGGATGAGACTCAGTCTCTCCACAGGGACTGGACTGGACTGGACTCCGGAGAGGACAGCATGGCTCCTATACAGCAACACAGCTTACCTTACCTCGACATCAACCTCAATGCACACTTGGCTTTTCTCGGATGTCTCCATCTTCATAATGTACAACAACTTATTCTTTGGAATGCACTGTGTTGGGTCCAATTGGAATCTTAACAATAAATAAAGCCCTTTAATTGAGTGTGGCAAATGTTTTTCATTTGTTTTAAGATGAGCAAAACTAAATGAAACGTTAGGATGCGCAACGTCGTCTTGGCAATAGTCCTTTTTTTATCTTTTCCTTATCATGTGGGCCACACACAAAAGGCCTTAAAGCTTCATGTCTGCTTTGTTTTTTTAATCTGTTTTCCATTTCTAGCCCGGTAAGTTAAGATTTTACTTCGACAGCAAGGTCCAGCAAGGACAGATCAATCATTTTATCCAGCGGTGCATTCCAACGGACTTCAGCTGCGGAATTAACTGTCTGGTAAATAAATAGATCGTAAATAGTTTGTGTCCATGGTTTATTTGGTTTGTGTGTGTGTGTGTGTGTGTGTCCCTCACAGAGGTTACTTTAGCTGTTGTTTCATATTTGGAAATGTATATTTAAAGCTGGCGTGTTGTGGGGTTTGCAGATGGCAGAGATGCCTGAAGCAAAACCAAAAGGCATGATTGACTGAGAAAATACTAATTGATTTACATATCTAGAGTCCGAATAAAAAATATTGATTACAAAAAAAAGTGTTGTAATTTCTGTGGAGATGGATCTTTTTAATTAATTCTCGACATAAAAAAATACTGTACATAAACTTTTAATTAAAAATGTGTCATTTACTCGTATAATTGGCGGAGCCAATCCAACGGATTGTTTTACCTTCCAACGGTTTGTTCTACCTTCCATTTTAACCCTGAAACTAAACAAGCATGAAGTCACTTTATCTCACAAGTATTGTTTCAGCATTGTTGGCAAAACATCACCAAATCCTTCTCGACACGCATATTCCCTACTTTTTCTGTCGAAGCTCTTCACCAGTAAAGTCAGCAGTGACTCATGTTGGGCAGGATTTCTAGATACATCCCAATCAGTGATTTCACAGCAGCTGTTTTCCATCATCTGTTGAAGGTAGAACACCTGCTCAGACATCAAGGACTCGTCACTTAATGATGAGATTCTGATTCATCTTGTGCAGTACCTGGATACTACTCGGGTACCATCCTATCCTATGACGCTATACACTGATGACAGACTGACTTGTCACTTTCAGGCTCCACTGTGACATAGCCTTTATTTTTACCAGCCAAGGCCATCTTATTGCAGCTTCCCCTTGATCACTACTACATTAGCATATACACAAGGACTAGCATACAGTATTAGAGACTCAGGCTCCGGATGCGGCATGGCAAAAGGGTTCCCCCCTTGCATGGTGCCATGCTGGTAGAGATTGAAGAGGAGGAGGCTCAGCTCGGATGGAAGGTTGGAGTGAGACAGGAATAGATAACTCTGTCACAACAGACGTTTTGACTTGGGCCAGTGCCGGGAGGTTGATATGTACATGCTGTCTTATCGGCATGGATTACTGGCACGTCTAAATGGAATGGAGCCATCATTAATGATATTAGTTCCACATGTGCTTTTTTTCTGTTATGATAAGTCAGAATATCCGCTGCGAGAACAGATAATTCTTTGGGGAAGAAATACAAAATGGCTGAATAACGAAAATCAAAACTGTTTAAAAACACGGCAATGTCAGACTGTAGATGTGTATGTTTTGACATGTATATGAGCGTTTCTCTCTGTGATTTTCTGATCCTATTCTCTTCAGGTTATTAGTTTGGGCAGTAAATTAAGTCTAAAAGTGCCATTACAGGGGCAATCCGCAAACAAGGGCTATGCCTGGAGCAGTGAGGCAACAAATACTTGTTTAACGTGCCTTGAGTGTCCGTACTCTTTATTCCCACAGTGGGAATGTATCTGTCACCAATACACACAAGGAAAGTATAAATATCAATATAGATAAAGTGCATCGAGGCAGCAACACGACACTCGTACACAATCAACCTGAGAATTATTATTTATTTATTTCCAGCTTTGTTCCGACAATTTTTTTTTTTACCTCAAACTGACTTGGTAGTAGAATTGTTATGCACTCAAAAAAAATACAATACATGTACAATAGGTAGTGTCTCTCCTTACGTACTATAAAGCGGGAAAACCTGCTGAGAGCTCAGTTTCTTTATAACCACAAATCCAAGGCAGGTGTGTATCACAATAATAATACTTTTTTTTGCACTGTGTGCTTTTAACTCATTCATCAAACTATATTCTATTGGTTTCTGCAGGCAAAATTATGAACAGATATAATATGAAAATGGAGATGGAGAGGAAGCAACACACAAACACACACACACACACACACACACACACACACACGCACACACACAGACGCATAAGAGAAATAATGAGAAAACAATTTCAAATATTTGCAAGATGACTTCACATTATTCTTCATTAATTTTCTCCCCTGCCCACACTTTCATGCATCAGAATTACTCCACAAAAATGCTGCAAGCTTTACGGCCTTCATGGAAAACTCTGTGTTTTAGAACAGAGAAGTGGGTTTTCTTCCAGGGGCTATGGCTTCTGTCATCATCACGTGGACTATTATATCCCAACCCCCTCCAGTCAAACCCTCAACATCAGCCCTTGGGTGTTTGTCATGGCAGGTCCATAAGTCAAGATGGGAGACGGTGACATCCCTGGGGACCGAAGGCTTTAAGCACTTCTATTGCTGAAATGGCAAAGGATGTTCCTCGTCCATCAATGCATTACTATCTACTGCGCACACTGGCCCACAGCAGAAGCGAATGAACACGCTTAAGTGTGAACAAACCATGTGTGCGCACACATACACACTGAGAGCAAGTAGCCATGCCATCCATCACACCATCCATTCCTGTATTCCTTCCAATCTCGATTCATACCCTCTCATTCCTGGCTGCTAGGACGAAGGACAATGGAGAATGTATGAAGATCATCTCCTGTGAGATGACCTTTGACCCCATTAAGTCTTCTTAAGCCTGTTCCTCAATGTGTCCCCCTCTCTTTAGGAAAAGGGAATATTAGTATACCCCTTGTCAAAAGAAGAATGTCTTACAAAGTATTACAACGACAAAAAAGAAGCTCATGCTGCAAAATAAAGAGATTATTAATTTCTTAGCACTTTATACCAAAAGATTTCTATAAGGAAGTCTTGCCATCTTGATGTTCAAGAGCAGATTTATTATTATATAGTGTAACTCTTAAGTTACAAGAAAAGCTGAAGGAGGAACTAAGTCCCTGAAGTAAATCAGAAGTAATAAAGTAAGGTTAGGAAAAGGCCAAGAAAAAGGAGTATTAAAGGCAGAGATAAAGTCTTTGAGCTTCAGAGGGAAATGTGTAAATGACAGTTGGAGAGACAAACCTATTTTAATACAGTTGATCTACCATCCCTGTCTGGAATGTATTGGACAACTGTGAAGATGCAGCTCAGGGAGAAAATAGGTCATCAATAGGAAGATGCGACAATCTGCAGCATCTAACTCAGACTCAGTTCCCATCATAGGAAAGCAGGACACACCAAAGATGACATGACCAAACATTGACTCACATGTTTCACTACAGACTGATGCTAGGTATTTATGTTTGGACTGCACATCACTCTGATTTCATCCTTCTTTCCATTCCTTTTCCTGGGCTTCTTCCTTTTCTCACGTCTTCCAGCTGTGCATTTGAAAGTGACATTGCAAGATCGATGCCAACACACAGGTAGGGGCATTAGCTCAATAAGCAGTTTCTGCCTTGTCAAGCAGCAATTCAATCAATGCCTCCTGTTCCTTACACATGGGCTGAACAAAGGCGGGCAACTCCCATCACTTCTGGTTAGAGAAGCTCAGGAATGCATAAATCAGCTCTCCTTAAGGTCCAAGAATTAGATCAAATCCTCTGGTTGAGAGTGCGCATGTGTGAGTGGGTCTGTATCTGCAGTTCACAACTTCTCTCAAAAGATGTACTATTTCTGTCAACTGTTCTTCCTGCCTTTGTTGTCCCTTTGCATTCCATATTGGATCATTACAGCCACCTATAGATCAGTGAATTAATGTGACACCATTGAATACAAAGGGTATCCCATCACCCAGCTGCACATACCGTATGTCCTGTTGCTTGTGCATGAGACAAGCACAATGGGGAGCCTCGCATATACAAACTGCTCCATAGTGGCTATGAGGGCATACTGCCAAAGGTTACCCGTTAAATGCTGACAGAACAAAGCTCATTGTGTTAAAATAATCATGGAGCGATCATCAGTCCTGTGAGTCTGGCATCAATCTTGAAATAGCTGATTGAAATTGAGAAGTATTTCAAATTGATGTAGATTTCATTTTATATAATGATGAATTAAATCAAATGCCCAACACCTGATGGTCGTCATTGTGTCTGTCCCTATTTAATTGAGCTGTACGTATTGCAAGGTTTTTGAGACCATAAAAGTGAGAGCTTATCAAAATGACTGTATTGGGATCCCTTTAGCACTACTTTCCTATATTGCTCATTTAAAAAAAAAAACATATTAAGGTAGTGGAAACAAACACTTAGTCCAACCATTTTAGATTTAGTTACAAAGGGGTTGCCCCCATCAAAGCTGCTGAGTGTAAACACATGAGTGTCTTTCTATGTCTGTAAAGGTGAGTGTACTCACCGGAGTGTACTGCATCTCGCTGCCTGAACGGGTTGGGGTTTGAGATGGAGCTTCTGATTTCAAACTAAGCTGCACATAAAGCTTCTCTAACTTGACAACAGGAGAACTTCTAGAGGGAGGTAAAGGGTTTGAAAGTCGATACACAAACAATCAGACACACACACATAAACATGCATATAAAAACAGACTGGAATGAACTCTAGATATCTTCATTTACCAAACACGCAACAGCAGGTGCAGTAAAAGGGCCAGTTGCTGTGTGGGAGGCGCTGAGGTGTGAAAGAGCTCATACAGAATTTATGACTGCCGACAATGTCTGTAAATCGGAATAATATGCCATTCAGTAGCCATTCACTATATATGAGACTAAACTAAGAGGGATCAGGGAGCATGAGAAAGGAAGCCCGAAATTCACCCACACCACTCCGCTCCTCCGCTCTCTTCACTGGCTACCGGTGGCGGCCCGCATCCGCTTCAAAACATTGGTTCTGGCGTAAGGTGCTCTGAACGGATCGGGCCCCGTCTACATCCGGGATGTGGTCACACCGTACACCCCGGCACGTTCGCTCCGCTCGGCAACAGCCAACCGACTTGTGACTCCGTCACCTCGAGCTCATCACTCTACATCCAGACTGTTTGCTGTCCTGGCTCCTCAGTGGTGGAACCAGCTCCCCACTGACACCAGGACAGCAGAAAGTCTCTACATCTTCCGCCGAAAACTGAAAACGCACCTTTTCCGACTATATCTGGATTAAACACAGACTTGCACTTTAGTAGCACTTGAATGGCTCTTATTGTGGTACTTTTGTAGTTTGACTATGATGAGGAAATGTTACTTTCTGTATTCTTGTTGTTCTTAGTTTGTACTCTAGGTTGAAATGCACTTATTGTAAGTCGCTTTGGATAAAAGCGTCTGCAAAATGACATGTAATGTAATGTAATGTAAAAGCCAGAAGACAGATGAGAGACAGGGCTGGCTGGGGCTGCTGGGAAGAGAGATCAACACATCTGTGTACAGCCTTGATTCTGGCTGGCTTGAAACATCCAAGTCCCTGTGGCTTTTTGGGCTTATTTCTCCACTGACATTACTCGTTCAAACATAAATCACAGAAATCCTGTGGCCACACCTGCAAGCTCAAGTACACAGGTGCATCCAGGCACGTTTATCCAAAATCAAGAAGATTATATGTGAACATAAACTGCACTGCTTTACTTAATCGCCGGAAGTTTATCGCAGGGTCAGCCCATGGCTTGAAATCCTTCATCTTGAAGGTACACAGATGCAGTCGACTCTGCAATACAATATCAGATGGATACTATAGAAAGGAAAGAAAAACAAACAAATGTAATGGAACAAAGGTACAAAGTTTCTATAGGAGGGAAAAAATGGATCAGTTCAATTTTTGCCGTAGGGTTTCATTACAGCTTTTATTTTGAAATGAACATGTGCGGATTATTCCTTAGCACTCATGCTCTGTAAAAGGGAACACCCAAACTAAAATAAACGCCAATCAAACCAGAAATTCTCAGCCTATTGTTCTACACCAAATCACGACCAACATCTTCATCCTTAGGTTCTACCTCGCTCTTGTTTTCATGCATTCTGTCTTGCTTTGCCTCTTCCCTCAGCCAATCCTCTCTTCCCCGCTCTGCAGGTTGCCTTGGAAACAGTAAAGGCTCACGAGAGAGGAGTTTGTGGAAGGGGACGTGTTGATGCGTAAACATGCAGGTTTGTGAAAGCGCACCTCATCTCTTAGAATGACGTAAACCTGTAAATACTCCAACATAGTCCGGTTGACCATGTCCCCCCACTGTTAGCATGTGTATTCATTCATCTCATACGTCACTAACTAGGATAATGAGCTAAAGCCTTTATCATATACATATACGACTAAGTAGCCTCTGACAATCACCGACAACTTTTCAGGTCAAATGCCAATTCAGACTGAAATCTCATTAAAGTCGTCTCACTTGTCAATTCAGTTTACTTATCTGACTGGTGCAGAGAATAGAGTGCCAGTGGCTTGATGGGATGTTAAATCAATATCTTTATTTAACCTTGGCTTTTCCACAAAATGTCTACGGTCCACTCATTTTCTTGATCTCTCTCTTTCCTGTCACCTACTCCAGTGTAAGTCTTGGCAAGAAAATCCGAGTTCCTCTCATTAATTACAAAATATACATTGAGGGGAAATAAACATGCAAGGGAATGTTAGACACTAGATTAAATGTTAGAAATTGACTACAATTAGCAGAACTATATAAACATTCAGACTCTCTCATGTGGCTCAAAGATTTACTGCAGATCTAAATGTTAGATCAAAGATCAAGGAAGAAATTCTGCAAACAGATTTATTATCTTGACCCAAATGGATTCTCCTGCGTCCCGCCTGTGGCTCCTGACCCAGTCTTTGATAATGACTGCTGAACAGTACACTGAATATATATATATAGACACACATACATATACACATATACACATATACACATATATATATATATATATATATATATATATATATATATATATATATATATATATATATATATATATATTTATACAACACAATTTTCAAATGTGGAGCAACTTGGATCCTGGTGTGGCCTTTACTTCTACTCCTCTCACTAACATGTCTATGACATGTAGCTACAGTGCAAGTCCATTTTCACGCTTTTACACTGTTACCATGGCCAGCAGCTTTCAATCACACACCAACTCTGTCGCGCCCCTCCACCGGTGAGACCAAAAGTAGCATTTTCCGATATTTCTCAAACGACTTGGACGACTAAATGTGATTTCAGTTGGACTTTAACTGACCTCCATAAAAGATTGTGTATTTGCTTTTATTGGCTCCGATTGGCTGAGTGCTCTGGACCAAATATCTGGTAAAGAAAAGAACCTCTTCACTGCATCTATAAGCTGTTGATTCATGACCAATATAAATGTAGAAATCACACAGATGATGTAAGAAAATGGCGCACATTCTGATAAAGAGCTTCACGGTAAAGAGGGCAAAGACATAATTATATTCCTACGGAGTGGGTAGCTTGTGTACAAGGGAAGCCTCTTAATTCCATGCAGTTCTGTTTTTTCCAACTCTCTGCCTTTAGTCGGCACGCTCCTCTTCTCCAGTTAAATCATCCTGTCATCCTTATTTCTTATGCTCGCAATTTTTCAGACCAAGTGCCTGATCAGCCTCTATGACAGATGGCAATGCATCACAGTTTATTTTTAATAGAGAATAAGCTTCAGTCGTCTTTGCTACTATATGAGAAAATAACAAGACAAACTGAATCAACTAAAAATCTGGAGCTGTGAAAGACCTCCAAAACAATTTGTTGATAATACCATAGTTTCTAAGAAGATTCCCGTAATGGCGATAAAAGTGCTTTGAGTGGTTCCATTCAGAGTTTCTGTGCCATTAGCAGCCTATCTTATCCACCCTTAAACTCGTCCTCATTTAGAGCCTTTGTAATATTATAATAAGGAACATTTGGCCACACATGTAACTGTACTTATACAGGATGAATCATGCAATCAATACAGTGCATGCGTAGTGGTCTGTCGCATGATCGATTTCTTCATGTCTGACTCACTATTATTATTATCACAATACAACACTCAATCAGAACAAGCACTCCTCTCCTCTGTTTAATAGTGTATCTTCTTTCCCCCAAAGATTTTAAACCGTTTGTGTTATATATATATAACAGGCATGTTCTACAAGTTGCCTCCAGCCCCAAAAGAGTAAGAGTTACTTTATATGAAACGAGACGCTTCCTGTTATTACTGCTTGCTTGATTCCTAAAAATCCCATCCTGCATTCCCCAAGCTAGGCTCTTCTTTTGATTCTAGACCTTCTGGGGGGGGGGGGGTCCCAGGAGATGGACACTCATAGAGTCAATGTTTTCCTCTATCCTTCATGTTTCCTTTTCACGTAAGGATCTGAAGGAAATAGGGGTGGGTAATATATTAGATATTCACTATTTGTATTGCAGCACTTTCCAGATGGGATGTACTAAATTACTCTGGCAAACATCGAGTAAAAATGCTCACATTTCAATTCTCTCACGTTCTTCTACGGGCCTATTCGATTTACTGCATGTATAGATTCAAGACCCGTCCATGCCTCCACACACTGAACGAAAGCAAAGTCAACATAACCTTGTCCTGAGCAGGCAGCGGCAGCGCGTTGAGCTGTCGCACGTCAAAGTAGAGCAGCCAGAGCTTCAACCGAGGCTTCAGCCCCGGCCACTGAGGCCAAAGAACAGACTGCGGCCCAGTTAACTGAACAGATGTTCGTGGACGAATATGCAGGTGTGTGCTGACCAGCGACATAAAGGAAGCACAGAGAAGCCAAGAGTTCCACAGACACACACACACGCACACACACAGAATGTGTGTGACTTTATCCTCTGCTCAGGACGCCAGTGCTCCACTTTATCTCCATATCGTAAATATGCATACTATTTTAATGCTCTATATTTTGCGATGACTTTACATGACAATGCATCACCTCAGCGTGTCAGAGTGAGACCTCCGATTGAAAAGACCATTTTCACAAAATGATAGCAGGCCACCACAGAGTGCCACTTTGACCATAACAGGACATTCTGATGTGACATTTCAAAAATGAAAGCCCTTAAAATGTAATACACCAGCTGTTTTCCCTCTAAATGCAGATTAGTTCACTGGAATGATCACACTGAACATACATTAAAAGGTTAATGTAATCAGTTGTGTAATTTCCGAGGAAACATCAAGATATATATGGTATACTGCAACTTGGCCTTAACAATAGACATTTTATTTGGAAGCCATATTATATTGCCACGTCTTAAAAGAACACAAAAAAAAGATTAAATACATTATTCAGACCCACCAAACTCAAAATGAGCAGTGCTGGAAATGTACACATACAATTTCGAGAAGAAATCTCCCGCTGCAGATAGAACCAGTGGAATCTGGAGGTGATCCAAGTGAAGCAGATAACCATGAGAGCGGTACACAACTGTGTATTAAGAGTATTGAGGAAACACCCCCACTCTCATCTTTCACAAAAGATGCCAATTTTACTCCTCGCCCACTCCGACAATGATTGTTCGCCCACAAATATCCACCATCTCCTCCCTTCTACGGAACATCTCAGCAGTGTTTTGCCTCATTACGCTGAATTTCAACTGTGAATTAAAGCCACAAATAGAGCACGTAGCAATGCCAAATGATGGGTAAGAGACAAACACAAAACAAACAGGTGTGCCTTCACGTTACGCTTCGGTGACGCCGAGTTGGCACCGTGAGCTCGAGCGAGAGCCTGTCAGGCACACATGGAGGCAGGCGGCGAGACGCACACGTCAACACAAGGGTAAACACAAATCAGCTAAAGGCCCAGTTTCTGTGTAACCTGTGGAGATATTCGTCTCCTTCCAAGCAGTCTGAGCAGCAAGGTTCATTTCTCCATGGTCCCTTCCGGTCCTCTCTCCTCTTCCTAGTAAATCAACCTTAAGCGTTTGTTGTTGTATTTTGCTACGCCAGACTGCCAACATGGAAGAGGATTATATATCCAAGCTTACAAATGTCTCAAAACTGGACTTTCAGTCAAAAGTGGACGTGATGAACACAAGTAGACCAACGCCGGAGCCAAAAGGTTTGCTTCAAAGTTTTAATGTACCGTTTGCGTGTGTGCGCGCATGTGTTGTGTGGAGAATGCTGATGAGACATGAAATAACCAGTACCAATTGAATACGCCCCTTTTGGGTTTATATATTTGTAAATCTGACACTAAAGGAGTCAGTGCCTCACCAACCATGAACCTCACCGCACGTCACTGGTTGACCCATGTGATTGTGTGGAGGTAGTGATAGTATGCAGTGCTTGTGCTCTGTGTTGGGTCAATGTTTCCTGGCTAATATTCAGAGAAGCACTGATCGGCCATGACCAGGCAATCAATTTTATATTTCTGATGTTTTTGCTGCACGTGTTTTATGAGGCATACAGAGGAGCAGAGACAGTAACGTCAGCGGAAGAAAAACCTTTAAAACATTTGGAACAACTAACTTATTTGAACACTTATATTACTTGATTACCATGGATGCTGCCCAGCATAATCGCAGGGACCTGCTCGTCTGCCAACAGCATGAGATCCGGCTTATCACTGAGCTAACGGCTAACATTGGGCGTTACATTGACTTGAATAATGACGTTTACTCGAAGATAAAACCCAACACTATCGTGATGTGTTACAACTGAATCATGTAAAACATGTTTTTTTTTATTTTAAATAGGCTATGTGCCAAACCCAAGGTGCTGAGCGATTAAACTTCTCTCTTATTCTGCCTGTTTTGTGATATGCATGCCTAAAAGGGGGATCATTTTTGTGTATCTGGCAACACTGAGCTCGGTTGACCAATGACAGTTCATTCAGAGCTTGCGCAAGAAGGTGAAACGTAAGGAAGATACCATTTCCAAAACTTGTAAGGGGTAATAACTAGTTTGTGAAAATCCAGAGAAACACAAATATCCGACGAAGCAAAATCCCGGATGTTTTTGGAATCCCTGCCGGACGCATTTTTTCGGTCTCAAAAAGAGGACATGTCCGGAGGAAACCAGACGTCTGGTCACCCTACGTATATGTTTTGTTCAGAAAGATTATGTGGTGATTCCCATCCCGACTACGAATACTTTTTGAAAAGATTCAGAATTACATTAAATTTGATTTAGCTGACACTTAGCCAAAGCGACTTCCAATCATAAACTGTTGACACAGCTACGGGGAGCAATTCAGGGTTAAGTGTCTTGCTCAAGGACACATCGACCAGGGCGAGCGCAGCCGGGGATCGAACCGCCGATCCTCCCATTGAAAGACGGACCCGCTAATCCACAGCAGCCCATATTCAGCACTGCAGTTCATCACAGTACAGACAGATTTACTCACAATCCAATACAGAACAATCAGCAATCCTATACCCGGTGACCATGACTTCAATCGTATATGTATATTAACAAAATTGGTAATTAAATTGCACATTGACAGATTAAAATGTCATTAAAAAAAAGAGTTAGTCAACAAAGAATACAGATATTTACCAGAGATCTTAAACATGACCTTTATCATTTAGGTGGCTAACAAGTGAATACCCAACGGTCGATAAGGTCTGAATGAGATGAGTGGAGGCATCTGGAACCGCTGCATATTAGAGCAGCCTAGTAAACAGAGAAGTGATTAAAGATAGCAGCCAAGAGGGAGATGCATGGTTGATATCAATTAAAGCAATGGAAAATAATGCAATGTTAACTGTTCATAACTGTTACAGGGTATATTAATTATGGATGATAACATAACATGCATCCAAAGCAATCATATTGATGTATTAGAGTACACTACTGCTTCATGATAAATGTAGGTTTATTAAAGTTGCCTATACTTGAGTCATCAGTAAATACACTTTAGGCTGTTAAAAGCTGAAAACCAATCACACTAATAGGGGAGAAGCAGTTGGCGGAGGGGGGGGGACGCCGACGACACACAAATACCTGACACAAAAGATAGGACGGCCAATACACTCTTTCTTAATAACTTTTAACGACAACGGCTGAAGATTTTCTGGATCAATATGCGCAAGAGAGGAGAAATATGCCAAAAAAATCCCACACTGCAAACAAACAATAGATGAGAACTCTGATATGATAACGCCGGGAATCTGTTGCGCATCTTGATAGTAACAGCATACCCGCAGGGCCCCGCTGCCACCCACCCGCCGAGTGCCTCTGTCTCAGCGAGCTAACGCGAACCCCCCACTAAGCGATCAATACGGATACCTCCTTTAACACTCTTACGCTCTCTCTCCCTCTCCCTCCCTCCCTGTCTGTGATGAGTGACTGAACATGACATTAAAACATGACAATGCCATCACAACTCACCTTCCTTGCACCCTCAAGGGCTCCTTTCCCCGTCAATCTGACCTTCAATTACCAATGCTTAAGTGGACACTAATTTGCTGCAGCTTTTATCAACCATATTGCTTACACGTCGTACATACTCTTGCATCGACTCTTGGCAGTGAAGAAGACAAAGCACATAAGTCACAGGGCTTTCCATCAGGCACCACAAAGCACCCTACTTTGTTCTGCTTGCATCTTGTAAAAGAAGCTCCTTATGCAAAAGCGGTTTCATCACCTCGGTCTCAAGTGGGGATATATATTTGCATGTACTGTACAAGCGGACTCATATGCAAAATTTAAAAGCAAGTTCCTCCCTCATCCCAGATTAGAAACAATGACACCCTAATCCGAGGACAATATGGGCACTTATCCACACAAAACAGGGATTGTATGAAGAGACAAACGTGGGAGAGAAAGAGTCAGCGCGCTAACAAGCAGGCTAATCCTGATGAGCGATAGAGGCTGGGAGAGGGGGATACAAAGTATGATTAGGGAGGGCAAGACAGATGGCGCTGAACGAAATATGAGAATGGAAGTAAAGTTCACAGATGAATGGTCAACCAGAAGATACAATTACTTGTGTACATGTGCAACAGCTGATGAAGCCAACCGATGTCAATGGCCTTTCCAAAATCAAAGGCTGCTGGCTAAAACTGCTGATTCCCCACCTATAGCTGGAAATAAGGGCGTGTTACCTGAATGCCAGATTAATGACATCACACCAGGCCAAATTGCCTCCTAAATCACTTCATTAACCGATAAATGACAAGCAAAGTATCATTTAAAAGTTATGTCTATATATTAAATGAACAATCCGGCAGAGTGCTCACTCCCCATAAAAGCACACGGGGCAACTATACATCACTTCCAGCTAACTTCACAGAGAACAATAAGCTATCACCTATCTGGTTTAACAGAACCTGGTCTCACTCAGCTACGTTAGCATAAAAAAAGAAAAAGGAGAACACTAAGAGATTAAATAATTATCAATCTAACCGCCAAACTAGTTAAAGACGAGTCATAGCTCCTTTTATTCTTATAAGGTTGGTGCACACATCGTACATAGAACTGACGAATATAATTCATCCAAATACCGCTCACTGAAAAGGGACCACAGCTGCGAAAAAAGGAAAACTATCACCCGCTCGCTGCTGAGGGTTAATAACTAAGGGTGGAATTAATTACGCTAAATCAAAGTGTACGATCCAGAGGACTGACCAGATGACCTTCACAAGAGGCCAACCAAAGCACTTAATTACAAACTTTCATAAAGTGGCGTAATTAGTGTGCAAGGCTGGCACACATAAACAGTGGAGGAATATCAACATTGGCAACCTTTTGAAGAAGTCACACGGAACAGGTTAAGGGGAGGACGTGCTCCGGGAGACATTTCATGCGGTCAAAACCCATTAATGAAGTGTGAGTGTCAGAGCAGAAGTGAGAGCAGTTTGGTTTCCCAGCGCTTTTCGGGAAGATGAGCTTACTGGCTAAAAAATGCATGACTTTGGAGAGGATGAGCGCTGTGCGTGAGCAGCTGTGTCGCAAATGTGCCATGTTGCTTGACTTCCTCTGTTCTACTTTTTAGAGGAAGATTCCCTCATAGCTTAATCCATTACCTCACAGCTGTGAGTCATCCTGGTCTGTCTTTCCCCCACACTTCATAAGCATTATCTCTATTTCTATTTTTCCTCATCTCATATACCAAACACTCCATCTTTCCATCTGCACCTCGCTTTTTTTCGGTGTCTAACCCCTCTACGCCAGCTGACGTCTCTTTCCCTGCGTCTCCTCCTTCTCCTCCTCACCATCTCCCTCCCTCTCTCTGTGTCAGGATGCAGTGAGGGTAGGCCCTGCCAGTGTGCAGTCTGTCAGCGTGGCAACAGGAGGGAGCACAGAGATCCTTTCACAGAAGCCAAAATAAAGACAGGCGTGAGAGAAGCACCTCAGTGTCCACTCTTCCTGACTGCAAAACAGACAACGTTGTATGTTTGTGTATTTTAGAAACGCACACAACCACACACACACACACACACACACACCCCCACACACACACAATCAAAACATAGCGCCCACTGCCCTATTATTTGCCTCAGTCTGTCTGTCACGTTGTGCCATTGTCACACTGCTCACACCTTAGCTGCTTCCCCTCGACGGGACAGACTCCCTGTGCTGCAATCCACTAACATGTGTTCAGCCTGTTACAAAGTCACACATGCTCTCAAACAGGCAAACACACACACACACACACACACACACACACACACACACACACAGTTGCTGCTCTGGGGCACTTTGTCAATCATCCTCATATCACAGGGTCAGATTTCCAAGGAGACTGCATGTTTTCAGTCCGGCAGCAGTTGCTCGATCAAAATTCTAATCATGGATTGATTTGAGGGCTGCTTTGTTTTGGACACCAGATAAATAGCAAATATGCAAAGCTTTAGGGGAGTAGGGTATCCTGCACATGGATGTTACTTGGGCGAGCTGCCTCGGTAGATTCATCGTTGTGACCCCCATCATGCTATTTTATTCATTTAAAACCCTGGATTTTTCTATTCTATTCTGCTGAGGTAGGAATACAAGACGAGACACAAATAGCAATGAAGAAGACTGAAATAAAAAAAAAAAAGTTTGGATCCAGATTCAGGCTGAGTGATATACTGCATATGAAGATTAGCAACTGAAACTGGCTGCACGCCCATGAACAACACCACTGCGGACCAATACGTGGAGAAAAACAGCTTCAACATTAATTTAATTATATATAGTGAAGATAAATATTTATATATATATATATATATATATATATATATATATCTCAGCTTTGCCAATAACGGCCTACGCCTGGCAAACAGCCTCTATTTTTGATCAGTTAATTGTTCTTTTTGTATATTGGGTCATCCCTAGTGAGGAATGCATATGCAGTCGCCCACGCAGACAGCGATATTGTGGTGGTTTAGAAGGACAAATGAACACCCACTACTCGCGCTGCTCGAAGGCACTGCAAACAAACCCACCCAAAGCCACGGGTTCACAGGGAAGCTTTACCTTTATGTGCTCGCTCCACTGCACAGCGGCTGAATCATGCTACGTTTCAGTGTGCAGTCCTTTGTCCACTTGTGTGAATGTGTGCGCTTGAATGTCTTCGGTGCAGTTGTGTGTGTGTGTGTGTGTGTGTGTGTGTGTGTGTGTGTGTGTGTGTGTGTGTACAAATATGGTATGGCAGTGTTTTTTTCCACTTCTGGAGAGAAAAACAATAACTTGGTCTGACCGCGGACCAGACCACATCTTGCTGCCCATTCACCCAGAAAACAAACAGATGGAATGATGGTAAAAAACAAAAAGAAGGAGCAAAGCAGATATGCCTGGCAATGGGAACTGTCAAGATGCTAAATAGATAAATAAAATATGAAAATATTTTTTAAAAAGCATACAATATTAACATAATGTGACGCAAGGAAAGAGACTGCTATAAGGATTTAAAAAACTAATGTATTCTTAAAAGTTAGTGTGCAATAATTCCATTATCCATACCGCTTATCCTCATTAGGGTCGCGGGGCGCTGGAGCCGATCCCACCTCCCATTGGGCGAAGGCAGGGTTCACCCTGGACATGTCGCCAGTCCATCCAGGGCTTACGTGCTTCAGTTTATTTTACATTTTGCATATCACAAATGACACATTTTCCTCAAAGGGCTTTACAATGTGTATCTATGGAGAATACAGGATTCAGAGTGATAGAGCCAGAAAATGGTATTGTTTTCAAATAGTCATCTCAAACGAATGGGGGGGAAAAAGGCATTTCACTAATTTAGTGGCAAAGATGAATCACAAGGCTTAAAAAAACAAATGGACTCTGAGTAAATTGCACAAAAGCCATCGATCGGATATATCGGAATATTGATGCTAAGTGTTTGTTTGTGAAAGTCAGTGTGCATGCCAGACATCGTATGTGAGTTTATGTAAAAGTGTGTGTGAGCAGAAACAATCTTCATTAGGCTGACGGAGAACTGCAGCACAACAATCAGCCATTCATTAAGCGTTTAACGGTCAGACACGCTGGCGGACGATTCCCATGCCAGACTCTAATAACAGCCACAATCTGCCACAGCGGAAGCTCTGCTTACCAGACAGCCCACATTTCCAAGAAAATGTGTATTTATTAAATACAATTACAGCCATAATAGCTGGACTTTCATTCAACATTAAGGAAGTTCAGGCTTTTGAACACGACTCGATTAAGAAGCACTTGTTCCGGGCTTCTGACTATCTCTGTGCGTACAGCGTCTCTGCCTGTCACTGTGACATTCTCCATGGAGTGAAGCATCTCCGCGTAAACAAATACATCCAATAACAAAACCATTTGTTGCTGGGAACAGGTGCAGATTTATGTAGGAACTATAATGGACCTGCATTCTCGAGGACAACATTAAAAAGACATTGTGCTATTGTCATGGCAAGTGTGTAATTAACAGTCCCAACATAAACCCTCGGGTTTTGTAGCTGAGATATCAAAAAAACAACTGAATGTGTGCAAACAATTCCAGAGACTGCAGTAACACAAGTTAAACAAAGTTGTACTGAAGCTGGTGTTTTATTTATTGGATGCAGGGAGAACATGCAAACTCCACACAGAGGAGCAGGTCAGCCTGAGCTTCCAGGCCACAAAATAAAAGGATACATTTGAAAAATTTAAAGGATAATCTTCCAATTTGTTCATGGTATACATTAACTTCTCTACGTTGAGTCATTCCTGAAAAAGTGGAATTAATATTTTTTTTTTTATGTTGGGATTCATTTAATGACAGTGCTCATAATACTTATATCCTTTGGTTACAATTTCCATCTCAGCATTATTAGAGGATGGATGAGTTACCTACGAATATGTCAGTAAGAGAGAAACTGGTTTACATGCAGAGGCATCAGCTTTGTTTCCTTCACAGCTGAGTAGATTGCATGTGAATTATGCACACATCAAATAAAATGCATCATAACCTTCGCAGCCCGGAGATCGAGGTGTTAAACCGCAATGAATTACAGTAACAAATAGGCAGCGATATCAAGCATGTCTCTAAAATACACATTATGTTCCTGCTGATTACTTTAATACAGTCAAGGTTTGAACTTAAGAGATCCACTAAGCTGAGCTGTTTTACCAGAGTGGCTTCTTTACTAAGGAGCCGGTTCAACAGCCCATCTTCAGTCTGGAAGAAGGGTCTGCAAGCTTCTCACACAATGGAGCGTTAACGAGGACGTATGTGAGTGAGTCATTACTGTGTTTGAATCAGTGCCGAACACTGATTTAAACACTTACCCACCTCTTATCTCACATTTAAATAAGAAAATCACAAGATGGGTTGCAGATATTGTTTGACTTAAAAAATGTCCTCTGTTGGTGAATGTATTTCAGTGAGAAGTTCAACGTAAGATGAAAATGTAACCAACCACACACGCACACACACACACACACACGCACACTCACATGCACTTGCGGCGCAGCTGTCACGGTATTTAGACCGGAAATAATTAGTGATCAGACAGCGAAGTTTGAGCTGTAAATGATATCAGAGCTTTGTCAGAGATAGCTTTTAAACATATGCATTCTATTATAGATGATATTCCACTGATATTCCACAGCAGGCACGTGCACAGACATTTTGGGGGGCATGTGCTCATACCCTAAAAAAGGGCACCCAATGCCAAAAACTAATTCTGACAGAGTTGAAGCATAAGCAGCAATATGGCCTGCGTCTCTTCTGGGCAGCATCAGACCGCTAGCTTACATTTCCTTTATGAATAAAGATTAATTATTATATAGAAACAACAGTACAAGCGTTCTGATTGGCTAATGGGTCGCACATTAGGCGAGCTTCACTCGTGGCGCTCCATTTTTCTTTTTAAACGATCTTATGGTTTTGTACTTTTGATAAAAAAGAGAACTTGATGCAGTGTGATTTAAATTCATGTAGGAGCTGTGGCTTAGTTGGTAGAAGTGCGTGTTAGGTGAACACAAGGTCCTGGGTTCAATCCCTGGCACTGACAACAAATTACATTTCATTTTTTTAATGTTTTCCCCTCTGAATGGCGCCATAGGCGGTCGCCTAGAATGCCCTCTTACGTCATTTTCAAAATGAGCGATATTGATAGACAAACAGCCAAGAGCCCTCTGAACAATACCAGAGAGGCATTATGATTGTTTTCAGTCTGGCCATGCAAATCAGACTTGCCCCTGTTAAATAGAACAAAATAAGAATTAAATAAACAGCCGGACAAAGCTTTGAAATCACAGATTTCGGGAGTTTTTGTTTGTTTACTTTTTTAGGAAACGTGGGACCAGTTGTGACGTCATGGTTTCAGCAGCGCTAATGTTGTGGTCGATTTATCACAAAACAACGTCAGGAGACAAACACGTCATGAACTGTTGGTCTGATGCTGCGGGTCAGAGGAGAAGGAGGTGCACCCGTTTGGTGGCGCGAGGAGACCTGCGCGAGCACGACATGGAGGAGGAGGGGGGAGGGGCGTGGCGGGGGGAAGAGAGAGGGGGGGGGGACTCGTGAGTGGCGCGGAGCACGTCGGGGCGAAAGTCTCACAAGAACTCACAATAATTCAAATAAATGCCCTGTCGGGTATCAAAACACATTTGGGGGGACTTGATGACAGAGAGAAACTTTTATTCTTAAATACTGATGAATGAAAAAAAAAAAAAAGTGACTCCTGAAAAAAGGGCACTTTGATCAGCCAGGGCAAAAGGGGCTGGTGCTTGAGCACCACTAGGGCTCTATCTGTGCACGAGCCTGTTCCACAGTATCTGTTCGGTATCATAACAAACTCCATGCCTGTTGGGGTTGCCAGCAGTTTCAAACCATGTTGACAATTACACCGTAGGTGGCCTTCCCCGGTCCCTGGTCTTCTGTCATGAAGCATGTTCAGAACATATATTTACCGTGATTTATTTAAGTTTTATAAAATAGGCAGAAATTCCTGCCCTAAACAGTAATAAAGAATTTGTTTAATTACATGTGATACTCTAAAGTTCCAAATATCATGTCAACTTGTAATAAAGTTATTCTCCATTCAAGACGAACTCAACATCCAGCACTCATATTTAAGGAAAATTTAAGCTAAAGGTTTGTTTTCAAATGCTAGCAACAGCATTGTATTATATATTTAATATGTTACAGTTAGAGAGTGTGAACGTCTGATGAAGTCAAACCATAATTCCAAATTGTTTCTAAAACTGTAATATTATTTAGTAAGAATATAGGTTTCACCAGGCACTCAAGTGTCTGTACTTGCAATTGGCCTAAAGAAAAGTGGTATTGGGCATCCCTAATTAATAGATAATAGTGTAATATAAGTATTACAAAAAGCTGTGTAACATTCAACATTAGCCACACACAGGGTTACTGGTTTTAAGATGTCATGTCAACTAAAATAATTATTATAATACACAAGATTTGCATCAGGCTTTTCAAGAACTCAAAGTTGCTTTCCAAGAACTACACAGCGTCAGTCGGACACACAAGTCAATGCATTTGTCTCTTAGTTCTGCAACTTCCCAATTACTCCAGCAAGTATATGTATACATCTTAAATATGTAACTGTAAACTTCCATGTATAGTAAATAAGAAGAAAATCCAACATTCTATGTTAGTCCACACTTACAAATATATCATTACACAACCGTGTGTTCATGTTAATTTGTTTGTGCTGAACCTGTGCTTATGTTTAGACATTATAACTTTTATTGTAGAAGTAACAGCAAGACGCTGCAGTTGTACCGAGAAACATCGACCTCATCATAAATTAATGCTTATCGACAAAGCAGGAGCTCATAACAGCTAGAGATAAATAAGTAAAAACATGGGACAATGGAGCAGAGCGTCCTTTCTATGCACACTGTATAATGGAGTGACTTATTGTTTAAAGCAAAAAGGGACACACAAGTGTGTGTACAATTTAAAAAGACATTGAACTGAACTGCTGAACTGAACCTTTTTGACTTGTGGTCCATTCATGTGTTTATATGTTACAGGAATGCTCTTATTGTTTTTGTGTTATTAATTTTCTACTTGCACAAGGATGACTTGTTCATGCTGGAGGCTATTAACTTAATAATAAATGTGGACTGTTCCTTGTATCCAAACAGTAATCTCTAAATAGCAGACTGCATTGCCAATATTGTGAGAGGGCATCATACATCAATAGAGAAAAGACAGGAATATAATATTGCTACTGAATGATGCGGAATATCTAATCAAAACCATTCAAACAATGCATGTAAATTGCTCTTTGACAAACAATTACTGTTGTGCATCTCTCCTAATCAAAGCCAATTTTTCCAGAGCGAATAGCGAACCACATCCAAGGAAAGTATCTCGATGAAGCTCAGCAGGTTATACAAGCCCCACTCCCCTCAATTCAAATTACAGTTGCAAAGACAAACAGGGCTGTTGTGTAGCCCTAAGTAAAATGTATATTAGTGCCCGTGGAGGGAAAATAGAACATCATGGTTGTAGGATTTGATACAGGTCTAAACTCGTCTATCGTCTTTGTCATCACACTTCCATTTGGCCAACTCCCCGACTTAAGGGGACGAGCCTCATTTTTCAATTAGGCACTAGACTCACTCATGCTTCACCGCTTTCTCATCACCCTCATCTACTCTGCCCCCACCTGCCTCTCTTATGCTAATAGGAAGGAGGAAAGAGAGAGGAGGGGCAGGGGCGGTCGAGGGGGAGTAGATAGAGACGCTATTGTCGACCCGCTCTGACGGATGCAGAAGGAGAAGGCTGTGTTGCTGGAAGGACTCCCTCTGCTTCTCCTTTACTCACTTTCTGATTGCTTATTATGACCATGTGTGACACCAAGCCCTTCATAAATCCATCGATTGACACATTTACAATTTATTTCGGTTTTACATTTTTAATTCCTTCTTCATTATGCAACACTACCAATAGGTTACCCAAATATATTCATAATTCAGATCTTCAGGAGTATTTTATCCAATGGTGGGAATAAGAAAACAAGCAAGACTGGTTAATAAAAATAAAGAATACTAAATTATTATTATGTGCATGCCATTTTGTCCTATTTTAGACACCTGCAGGGACTTAATGCTGAGGAGGCAGGCTTTGTCAGTCGAGCGGTAGGGCTGGCTGTGTTTTTTTTGGGGGGGGCTGACCCAGTTGGTAGGCACATAGAATATGCAACTAAGACACCGACGGAAGAGAAACATCACGGTGCTTTACATTCAAGAGAGGGAGAACGAACAATAGCATTAGGAGAGAGGCAAAAAGATATGGGGGCTGTGCAGGTTGAGTGTCGCAGTCGAGCAGACAAAAAGGGAGAAGACTAGTAAGAAAGGAGAGGAAAAAAGAGGGAGAAAACAGGCTAAGATGGAGCGCAAGGAATACAGAGATGAGAGTGCTCTTCTCTTTCCAGTAGATATTTTCAGAGGGTTTACACATTTTTCTCCTTCCCTTTGCCTTCATTAGCATCCTTCTCCATAGCTACAGATTAAGCATGCATATACAGTTTGCAAATAGATTCAAATAAAGAATAGAAAAGACAGGATCAAGGAGTCTGGTTGTTGCCATGGCGATGAGAGGGTAGAGATTCCAGAGTGGTCTCAGCCATTACGCAGTGTGTTGGGGAGATGGACTGTGCAGCACTTAGGCTTATTGCAGTGTGGGCTGAACAGATATCTAATATAGACGAGCTGGGCTCACACCAAAATGGTGGAGGGTAAGCACCGTCCAAATAAAAAGAGGCTGAAGAAGCCTGAGGTCTTACTGACGGAAGCTGTGCTGAGGAAAGCCAATCAGGCGAAGAGAAAAAAACACTTATCCTATTTGACAAAATGTGAAGACAACCAGTGAGTAAAAAGCCTCACAAGCATACCCAATGACGTACTAAGGCACACAAACAAACTGTACCACAACAGTGAAGTACAACCACTCTATTAAAACAAGACTAGGAACATTGGCTAGGGAGTGGGTCAGATGTAATGAGCAACGACAGCCAAAGGTAGGACACTAGTAATATTATATATCATTAGCATAATCCAAAAGGAGTGAGTTCCAAATTGAGAAACAATCTTTTGTTATAGTCTTTGCACATTCGATTTCACATAAAATAAATACTCCACCCACAAAATGATTTGCATGTAAATTACTCACCAATTGAAAAGTGGAAAAACACTTTTTCTTGCTGAAAGGGTAATTAGGGTCTGGGTGTCACAGCAAAACTATAGTAGCGACTGGATACATGAGACTAAGATTATACTGTACAAGCTGTGTGGGAGGGCACACATTTTTGATTGAGTTTGACTGTTAAACCTGGACCTCATTTACATCAGTCATTGAGGGATTTACTCCATTTTTGGATTCTCTGTTCACCGTGGAAGAAAATCAAACATGTTCCTCAACAATTCAAGTTAACCCTCAGTGAGTAATACATGCTCATTGTGTGGGTACAGTATTTATTTCATATTAAACGCTAATCCTCGATCAAGCAGCAGTTTGATTTGTGCGAGTGAAACAAATCTATTCTATAAGTACATTTTAATTGTAAAATGTATGCGTCTGTATGCGATATTTTCTTAACCTTTTAGTATGGATCCCACTCACTGTTTTAAATGAGAAACCTAGAATGTCCCCTGAACAACACATGTACAGCATATGTAAACCGACTAATTCTAGTGTGTGACATTTGTATAATTTAATTCCAAAAAAGATGCAAACTGAGGTTCAAGAACCTGCAAAATAAAAATCGTCAATTTCTGTCACAATTTCACTGGAACCATAACTACTAGCGACATGACACAGCTGCACCACATCTGTGACACAACCAATCTGCATTTGGGGAGATTCCCACCTCCATACTGCTGGCATTCTTCACTTTAAAATATATTATTCACAAGTATACTTCCCCTGAAGTAAACATATTACGCTCCATTTACCATAACCGTTTTGTGTGGGGAGAAAGGAACAATTCCTAACAATGAAGATTATTTGCCCTAAATAGCTTAAAAAATATCAAAGTATCAACAAAGATGGTTTAACTTGGTCCATCCAGGTCAGTGGGTAGAGGCTACAGTCAGGATGAGCTACCGGCATGCAGTACTCTGGGTACTCATGTACAATTATATTTGCATATGTTCTTATGAACTTAATGTTCAGGCTCCACATTGCAAATGTTTAGTAAACATAGATGGATAACGATTGTTAGTTCACTTGTCATTTACTACTGACTACTAGTCATGTCATTTTGACATTATATAACCACAGTTATGGCCAACAGTTAATCTCTAGTCACCCCGATGGGTGTCCATCACATGTCACTGCTGTAGAAAGGATGACTTAGGAAAATACTTATTTATTTATGAGCATCTTTGGCTCAAATTAAATGCAACAACGTAGACAAATGCCGATTGTGGGGGTTAATACAAGACAATGTCAGTTTCAACGAAAGCACACTTTAAAATTGCCACCCTGAGAAACTTCTTGAGATAATACACAAAGGAATCTCTGATTATGCATAATATTTGGATGTTGCTTGCTCTAAAACTTGTCTTCCTCTGACCATTGTGCACTATTTCTAACTGTGAACTAATCAAATGGAAGCAGAACAGCGGCTCTCTGCTCTGCTTTCAAACCCAGTAGCACAAAGCAGTGTGTCAGCTTCTGCAACATCTCCCTGGCGTTGCTCAACTTCATAGGAAGTCTAATATCATAAATGCTATTTGAAATATCTCCATTGTCATTGAGGCTGTCAACATAAAACAGTAAAAGGTATATTCTGGAAACAAAGCACATTTTACAATTTAAATTTGACTTTAAATCTAAATGCATCTCTTCCCTAAATGTCTCCGACATCATAGAAAAAGGCTTTAGGGGTGTATTTTTTCTCCTTTGGTCAGCATGAAATATACACAGAACAAATAGTTTTGTTTACCTAGGCTGTTCTTACCATTCAGTCGATTTTAAGCCTTATGTTGATTTCAATCATTAACAAGATAAAATATGTCCAACCAATAGCCATAGGGTCAAGATTGATTATCTCTGCCGTTCGTGCAAGGAATCCCGAGTGACACAGAGATGTAGGAAATCCCATGTGTGGCAAGAGAAAATTGCCAAAGACGTTCAAAGGGAAAGCAGAATTAAATATAAAAAAAGAATAACGGGAAGTAGAAGAGGGATACATTTTCAGCTCACTAGAAGAATACATAATGTGACGCATGTGCATACTCTGGACAATGTATTAGATGTGAGCTGTGGGTGGTCTTCCATCCATTTAGTTACATTGAGTAATTGCTACTATAACTCTAACTCACCAATTGGCATGTAGTCAACCCCACAGGGCGGTACCACATGTCCGCACCGTGGAGCCTCTTGGGCCATTGCAGTTGGTTTCAATGGTGTCATGTGAAGTGTTTGACAGGTAATTATGGCTTTGCACTCATTTCCCCCGGTGCTCAACAGACACGATATCCCCGAAACGGTCTCTATGATGCCAAAGTCACTGCAAAAGTAAATTATTTTAAACTGTTCACTTGGTGTATGTGTGTATGCATGAATGTATAACTACATGAAGCACAAACAAGTCGTATCCTAAAGTCGTACGAGTTTTCAATCAACAAAACATTCTCATTTGCAGTGTTATTTAATGCAATTACTTGCGTTTTAAAAGTTTTTGCAAACACATTTGAAGCAAGAGGCAGTGACATCATCCAAGGTCAGGAGCTAGACGAGTGTGATGGTTGTGTTTCCACCAGCGAGAAAGAAAAGGCACGATGCCCCGATTGCCTCCGAGTGGAGTTGACAAACAGTCTCTTTGCTCTTTTGTCCGTGGTTTTATCTAGTCACGCAGAGTGGTCTCGGGCCTCCCGAGTCGCTTGATGTGCCGTCATTGAGCCACATCCACGATATCTCAAAAAGACTGACACACTCCTGTCAGGTAATTAGCCTAATTAGTCACTCCCTTGTATCTCCTTCCCCTCCCTAAGCTCGTCTTTCCTCCTGCGTGGGTTTGATGCGTGCCATCATTAATATCATCACGCCATGGGTCATAAAGCGTTGCATGTCACCGTGATAAAGGTCCCAGTCCTTGCATGGGAAGGGAGTAACGATAACCTAGCTGGATATAATGGCTTTCAATTAAATCGTCTGAATTAGTTCAGTGCGCACTAGCTACTTTTAAACTGCAACATGAGTCATGTATACACGCTCTCCTCCTCACTTTGTTTTCTTTGAAAATGTATCGGCATAAATGACTGACATGAGTGCAATGAAGAAATCAATTAAAGCAAGTTTGACATTTTCAGAAGAGGGGTGGCATTTTTGACAAGTCATTTGAGATTGAGCTCAAATTCATCACGTCTAGATTTTCGCGGTATGAAAATGTGTCACAACACGATCACTCGGCCCTAAAGTAAACAACACGGCGGCAGCGTTACCTTCATAGACGGCGTTGAATCCCTGCCCGCTGACGGCGTAGTCGGACAGTAGCCACAGTGTGAGCCTGGAGCCTGTACTCACGATGGGGGAAGGCAGCTGGAATCCCGATAACCTGGGAACAAATGGACAGAAGGACAATAACTGTCAGACCAAAAAAAAAAAAGAAGATCCAATCAACAGCACAGTTGTTTGCAAGGTCAGGTATGAAGCCCATGTCCATCAAGCCAGCTGTTCCCTTCAGCATTCAAGGATAACTTTTTGTATAACGAGGCTGTGAATCATCCACAAATTATTAAAATGCCAAGACCTCAACGGTACAGAAAAGCGTAACAGATTTGTATCCATCAGCAACAGTAACTTCAATCATGTGTCCGCAGTAAATTAGAAACAGCAGCCAGTGTGGGAATGAACAAACAGTTGAACATATAAATAACACACATCTTAGAGTAAACAACCATATCTAAAAGTATGATCAGTACTTTAGAGATGCTGAGGATATTTGTTTTCTAGTTATACCTCTGATGTATCAGTCTCAGGGTATCTTATGTATTTAATGTTCTTTTCACATTGGATGTCATTGAGACGTTTCATCATCAGTCTAACACAATTCTGAAAACTCACATGTTTATGAGGGAAATTTTACTTTGTAGGTTTCAATTTTACACTTGACATAATACAACTTTTAATCAATAAAGCAATTCATCAACTGTTACTTATATGGACCAGTATTTATCAAACAACTAAAAGCATATCATCGCTCCAAACTTCCACAACATTATAAGATGTAAACCATGTATTTAAACCTACTTTTAGCTAGGGTACAAATAGTTTTGCAACTTCCTTAAATTATTATTATTATTATTATTATTATTATTATTATTATATTTAAGATAAAGCAGATCCTGTGAACAGTTCCCAAAAGGTGAACCATGATGGGAGAAACATGTATACATATTCCTGAAGGTTTGGAGATAAACTAATCTAGATTGTTTGCTTAAAATAACAATCTTTTCCAAAGATCATTGTTGTTCAAAAAGTGCCCAACTGTAAATGTAACGAATGACAGTAAAAGTTAAATAAACCTTTGTATGCAATGTGATGGTTCTCTTGGATTATTACTTACAGGTGAAGAGGACACATGTAAATGTAATCCATACCACAATATCACCACATATTGGTTATGCATGCGTGATCTTTGATGTTAATGCCAAGTGGCTCAGGTGCAAATAGGACACAGACCAATCTATGACTGCAGACCAAAGGCAGCACAACACCGTGCCATTGTGCCAAGGCAGATGCACATTTTATAGGATTTATAAGCAAAGAAAACACAAAAATACAACCAACAAGTACAAGATTGTTTGATAAATGTACTGCGACTGTCTAAAGGCAAATACAACAACATTTTTGTAATTATGTATTACCTGGAATAAATAGGACCATAAACCAAGTTAAATAACTAGGCTTAGGGTTTTAAAAGTAAAACAAATAACATAAATAACTATGAAGCGATAGCATAAGGCGGTACCATTCCTAGTCCTAATAAAATGTCCTACATCAATTTGACTTATTTAAAGGCGCAGGGTTTAAGCCTTATGAGGAGTTTGTGTAATGATGCTCTTACCCGGTACGAAGAAAACGGGCAAAAAACATAATCTATGTTTCAACCTAAATATAGCATGAAGCTTAACTTTATATAGCAGTACAGTGGGACATGCCAGGGGCATTTGGGTACATATACATATATATATATATATATATATATATATATACACATATATATATATATATATATATATATATATATATATATATATATTCTGACTCGTGTGGCAACTCCAACATCTGGGGGACTAATAACCAATGTGTTATGAAAACAAGACAACAACACCTTCTTAGGGCCAGCTTTCAAAAGCAGCTTTACCAGTTTCAGCTAACACATCCATGTAACATGTTTGCAACTCACATTCTGGCATACACACATGCACATACGTGTTAAAAAACAGCTGTCCTCTTATCATTCGTTGTCAGTTACCACAGGTTGATTCATCCGTGCATAGACACAAATGTGTGTCCAGGCTATAGTCTTCTGATTTACTGATTTTAATAAAGGATAAATTTGTCACCTGACCTTTATCTAATCCTTAAAATTTCCCTCGCCGAGTGCCACTTTAATTTTGGTTTTATGTTCCCACATTCACTCCCTGACTGCATGTGTATCCCACTTTTTACAATATATTACATCCTTCACTTTTATCTCTCTGTGTTAGGAGAGGCCTCAGTGTTTCACTTAATCCTTAAGTACCACAGAGGAGGTGGGGAAAAATATCAAAACACCGGGACAGGACGGATGAATTGATGAATTAAACCAAAAAGGGAAGCAGACTTCAATATATATATATATATATATATATATATATATATATATATATATATATATATAGCAAGAGATAATTTCACCGCTCTGCCAGTGGGATCCCAGCTAAACTATGGGACACATGTTCATGCAAATAGCCCCTTCGCTGACCACTAATTGAGTTGGAAGGCAGCCATCTTGGTTCAGCAGCGCACTGCAGGGAAGAGGGGATTGCTAGAGGGTATGATGGAGGGGCTGAAAGTGCAGAGAGAAGGGGGGGGGGGGGTCCACAAACTGGAAGGGATTCTTGCCGCATCCACCTCATGATACGGGCCTGAATATTTTTTTTTCCAGGCTAAGAGAACACAAAGTGGATACTGTCAGAAGACACACAGAAACCGGCTTCACATGTGAATGGAGATTAAATATTGCAATGTGATATGGGCTGTGGCAATCTGAGGCGTGCAGGCGGTATTGTGAAAAAGCCAGCTGGGGGATTGCCTGTTATCAAGGGAAAGATGGGAGATATGATTGCGACAGAGCGATACAAAAGAATGGATTTGCAGCACAGGTGTCTGGAGTGGTAAATTGATGGTGGGAGGGCGAAAGAGAGTGATGGACAGAAGGGGATGAAAAGGGAGAGATAGAAAAAAATTCAGAAGAGTAGCATGTTATGGGAGATCATTGGCTGTTGTTGCTACTGTGTGGAAAACTGCATAATCCTATAGATGAGGGCCTCTGACAAGATGAATAGGTGTTGGTGTGCATGGCTGCATCCACAATGGACAGTGTATGTGTGTGTAAGTGTTTGCATACGCATGGGGAGAGCATAGGTCTATTAAGAGGGCTTTCCACCTGACTGGCCTCTGCATCATCTCGATGAAGAACCTCTGCTTCCAATTATCTCACCACAACCCGTGGGACCGAGAGAGGGAGAGACAGACAGAGAGGGACACAGAGCAGATGGGCAGAAAGACGAGCGTACAGCGAAAGAGCGGACATATTGTTAATGAGGGGATGGCGGTGCGGAAGAGCAGGGGGAGGGAGGGTGGGATTTATGAAAAGTAGGGAGGTGCTTCAACCATGAGCAGATGACTGCAGATGAGTCACGGCGAACAACCCCTTCATTAGGCTCCACAGCTATAGGGTGTCACGCTCACACACTCACACGGTTTTATTCATTCGAACATTGCTGTGCGTTTGTGATCTCCTCTCAAATATATGCGTGTTGTTTACAGCTGTAAACAGACAGAGACTAAATCAGGTCATTTCACCCTTTAATCTCATTCAGTTTGTGTGTGTGTGTGTGTGTGTGTGTGTGTGTGTGTGTCTGTGGATGGATGTTCTTAGGGTTGGAAGGTAAGTACAATGCTGATGCAGCTGATTTTACCCCAGAAAGAAGGAAGAGGAGGGGGGAGAGAAAAATAGATACAGCAGCAAGATTTTGATTGCTGAGTAGAAGGAAGACATTAGCCAATAAATGATGGGAGGTAAGAGAGAAACAGGGGAAACAGTGTAAAGTTGAGAACTATGTGTGTATTTCAAGTGTTTTTTTTGCGAGTATTCTTTCTCTTGTCAGTGGTCAAGGCCCGGGGCTGAGGCTGAGGCGCCGTTGTGCTCTGTAAGCTCTAAGTCTCCATGACTGCCTATACAGAAATGCTGAAAACTAGTGTTCAGCCATTGCAACACACACAATGTGTCCTAGTTCAGTCTTCTTTTGGCAAATGAAAAATGAAAAATGAACCTTTTTTTTCTAGGATCTAAACTGTTGCTGTTATGTGTGTGTGTGTGTGTGTGTGTGTGTGTGTGTGTGTGTGTGTGTGTGTGTGTGTGTGTGTGTGTGTGTGTGTGTGTGTGTGTGTGTGTGTGTGTGTGCATGCGTGTGTATCTATGACTCATCATTGCTTCTACTTACAGAAAAAAAGCTGACTGTGTTGCCTAGTGGACATTTAAATAGCACTCCATTCCCACACACATGATTTGATTCCACCAGATAATAGGAAGACTTTCATAAGCAATTAGACTGTGTATCCATCAGCTGTGTTATCTTTTTAGTTTTTTGGTAAGCTGTTATATACCGCGTCACTTTGCCCAAGGGAATGATCTGGCCTTGATGGAGTTTTATGGTTAGCCTTCAGCACTCAATTCCAGTTTAAATGTGTGGAATCTGAAAGCCTGCATACGCGTTACCAGTGATCTTACTGGTCTTGCAGAGGAAGAAGACATGGCAATCTTACTGTATAACTGCAAATGGGGATGTGGCACTTTTTGTCTGTTCCAAATAGTCCAGAAAGCATGCAGCTCCAAGACTAAAGTGAACGAGAGGCAGCAGCAATTTGCAAATCTCATGCTGTACAAAGCTCCCCGCATATCCCACAACTCAACAATATCTCAAACACGACTGACATTTTTTGAATAGAACGGGCTAATTATTTATGTCTGCCTCGAGAAGAAAGCTGGGCGGTAGCGTGCAGTTGCTTGTTAATATTCATGCGCGTGTGACATCACAAGGTATTTGCGCATCGTGGCTGAACAGCATGGGAGAGAGAGTCTCTCAGATGTCACTGATGCTGAATGCTGATGGTGGGATAATCAACCGCAGTCAGCAGCGGCAACTGAGAGACAAACCGCAGCGAAGTCATTAACAAACCAACGTCTCCAGAGAAAGAGGGAGAGTGACGGCGATGGAGAGAGAGGCAGATACACGGGGAACGTGGCGGAGAGAAAGGAAAGGTGAGCGAGGGAGTGAGAGGAGAAAATATCAGCAGCGGCTTGAGATTTCAACAGATGGGGTACGCCGGAGAAAGTAAGAACAGCTAAATAGAAAAGGGGGAGGCATCACATCATCGTCAAAACAGGGATATAATGCCTTACTCATCAGTTGTGTTCAATTCGGGGCGATAAAAAGACACGGATGGCAATACAGGCTGATTAACTGTCTTTGGCTGTGCAGAACAGTTCAAATTAATGGGAAGTGTGCATGGGAATGAGTGGAGGAGTTGTACACTACCTATGGCTTTACCAGAGATACAGTAAGTGCTCCACAGTCTTGAATTCTATCTGTTTCAGACAATCTAATTCCACCTGAGAGTTGGAATGTGGATGGAGTCAAGGGTCAAACACACACACACACACACACACACACACACACACACACACACACCGTTATCCCCCGTCTCAAAGGGTCTGCCAGTCAGTGAATGAGTGAGGGATGATGTCATTAGTTTATCTTCAGGCTATCTGCGCTCCATTACCAGTGTGTTGCATTACCTTGATGCTATCTGCATTAACGCCGTAGATACCTGCGAGGCAAAACCGAGGGCTTACAATGCCTCTGAGTTACTTTACACAGTGAATATTCCGCTAATAAAGTAAGAGCTTAAAACCATGCATAGTGCTCGAATTGCTATTTAAATACTCCGATCCTTGACATTGCTTGTTTTGATGATAGATATGAGTTTAAGTTTTATATCATACTTTTTTTTTTTAATAGTCGGATGCTTTGATATATAATCTGCATACGAACAACATAACGACTCTAAGTGTTGGGGGCAAGGAAGTAAAAAAAAACAAGTGGCATTCTGTGTTCCCCGGATGTAGAGACGCAAGTCAATTACACTTGCAACAAACAAATCAAGGCTGACAAATTAAACAAGGTGACGTTCACAAGTTCACTGTGTTTCCGTCTGCTTCGCTCAAATGGCTTTTGCAATAATCCTCAGGCAGAAAACAATTTGGGATAGAATGAAAGTAACTCAATGTCGTGCCACTCTGCCCTAGGAAAGTGACTTAGCTAAATGGTAGCAATGAGATATGCCTCTGTTTACTCGCCACACCACTGTGCAAGTCGGTGTGTGTGTGTGTGTGTGTGTGTGTGTGTGTGTGTGTGTGTGTGTGTGTGTGAGAGTAGAAAGAGCAACTATCACACAGGGATGTAGTCATTGATCAAGGAGAAAAGAAGGACAGACGAAAGAGAAAAAAATTGTGTGCAACCACGGGAAAATAAATCCATCATGAAAAAGTGCAAATATGAAGCATCTTCAATTAAATGTCCTACTATTGATATTCTCTTTAAATGTATGACAATTATCTCTCAATATTTATCAAGGTTAACGGTGTTTGGTTTTAGTTTTAGTGTTCTGCACAGATACATAATGACCTCTCCTATTGTTAGTTGTAGCAGTAATTGCAGTTGTGTAGACTCATCTATGCAAACACTACTTTAACAGAGGTCACTGAGGCACACGTTGGATGAGCAACAGACAGAGTTGGCTTTGTCTTGCCAACCGTTCGGCATTATGGAGATATGAGTGATGAGAAAAAAACAAACAAAAAAAATAAATAATGTACAGTGAAGTGCTGCCTTCCAAAAATCTACGATTACAATGTATTTTAATCAAGGTCAGCCATTTGCCAGTTAGTAAAGCTCCCAATCAATCCCTTGTTCCCCAGGTGAGGGTTTTCACCCTCAACTGGACTCATCCTCTCTGCCTGCTGCCTTCTATATGACTGCATGCAGCCAAGAGTATGTGGAGAGTAAAAAAAAAGATGATGTCAAAATATGACGTTGACAATCCAAACCGTGCCTGCAAAACTTGGAATAGAATATTGTTTCTCCATCTGGAGGAAATTATTATTAATAAGCAAATCACCAGATCTGAGTGACAGCAATTCAAAAGTTGAGGATCATGGTTTAGTTTTTCATGGTTCGTACCAATAAGGGGAACTACACTGCACCACAAGGCAACTTATATTCTACACCATTGAGTTTCTTCCCAAGACTTTGCATTAGGCTCCGAGTTCAAAACGTCATCATTTGCATCAACATCTCTCTCTTTTTCCTCTCTCTTTCTGTGATCTTGTTTCTCCCTGTCGCCGCAGAGGGTTCCCACTAATAAACGCAGAATATCGGATTAGCCAGCAGAGCAAGAAGGGACACGGTGACCGATGGAGCACCCAAATAATGCTATTTACTTTCTACCAGCCGCTCTTCTTCTATTCCTGTGGCAATGACGATCAAAGAGTAGCCGAGGGAAGGAGGGAGCGATGGAAAGGAGAGGAGGAGAGGATGGAAACGGTGTATTTGTGTGTGCGTGTGTGAGTTACTGAAGTACAGCGCTGGTACTAAGCTAGAAGGAGCTGCAGGCTCTCACAAACAGAGTTCTATATTCCATTAGTCTTGTTTTTGCATACACTCAACGCTCCCTCCTTTAGTCCCTCTGCTTGTTGATCTCAACTTTATTACCCATCTCTTAATCCTAGATGTTGTGTTCTATGTTTTTTTTCAGTCCATAAAATCTCTGAACTGTCCTGTATGTCATTTTTATATGATTTGCATTCATCATGATGGAATCCATGACAGTTTGTTTACAGTAGAATAATGTTCACCTTTCCAACAACTAAGTAAGTGCAACTGGTCACATGCAACAAGTGTCTAATCAGATGCCAGGCAAATCCTTTGGACACAGCGTGGCAAGTGTGTGTGCATGATACGGACGCTTTATCCATTATCACGTTTCACAAGGTGTTTGGATAACTAATTTTATTGCTATGCTTCGTGTCTCGCAGGGATGAACAAGGGAAAACAAAGGGAAAGGGTGAAATCAAGGCAGAAAAACGTGACTGCAGCAACACTGAGGAAAAAAACTGCTAAATCAACAGAAGCTACAAAAATATGCCAGGGATTTGCTTAAGCCAGGGAACAAACGGCGCACAAGGGGAACGTCTGTGCTTCACAGTCCCATAGATTACAGCTAAAGGGAATATATTTCTTCCATTTTTGGCTTTGTGGTTAAGGGATGCAAACACCACGCCGCAGTGTTTTTGTTGATCGTCTTTGTGCTTTTTGTTTAGTTTTTTACTTCTTTTCCTGCAGTCAAAGTAAAACAAATTGTATTAAAATTGACCGTGATAATTTTAATAACCTTAATACAATTTTTTTAAGTATTCATCTTCCACAAAGTCTGTATGTATAGACATTTTGGAAGTGCCTTTTGGGTGATTTTATGAGATCGTTTGAAAAATTAAAAAGAACGGCGTGAGATTGGTGTATGTTTTTGTAGATTAGTCATTTATTCCATCCTCAATGGTGATAGCTAATTCGTCTGTGAGGAAGTGGGCTGCAGGTATGCAAATCTTCCGGTAATTATGACTGAAATTGCCTGGCAGGTAGACATGTCCATCGGTGTGCCGTGTGCTCTGATGGATGTGTTTTTAGTTTTTTGTCTCAGAGTCACTGCTTGCAGGTATGTTGAATTTTGATGGTGTCTCATGGAAGAAAACCCTATCTGAATGAGTCACTATGGTGCACTACGTAATGCATGCAGAAACTCACGGCCAGCAACAAGTACGCTCTCCATTAACAGAGTACCAGCTATTTGAGTACATTTTCAAAGGAAGACATCACTAACATCATACATGATGACAGAATTGCAGAGCTTGTCATATTATTTTGCTGCATGGGGGATAAGTATAGGAGAGCCCGATAGATGTTTATGACTACTTGTGTGTGAATGAGGGACAGCATTTATATATAGACAGTGTATTACCAGTGACTTGTGTTTGAAGCTTTGAATATCAGATAAATAACTATAAATCCCTGCCGAAGACAAAGTAGCTTTTTTTTGTCAAATGAACTGAGAATTATGAACTGTAGATTATGGATGCTTCAGTTTAAAACACTGGTGAAAAGACTACTTTAGCATTATTATTCTTGGAGAGAGCAACAAAATATAGGCAAATATCTCCAACATTGAATGTGTATTTCTCTGTAGTCTTTTGCTTATGTATTGACCCAATGTATTGACCCAATGTAGTTATCACTGAACTGCAGTAATAGTTAAAAAACGGTTGTCCATGATTGGTGAAATTGTGATTTAATTGGCAGTGAAATAGTCTGTGGCCTCGTCGCAGCTCCATGGTATCACAATAATAATAATAATGAAAAAAAGATAATTGACATTTTTTACAGATTGTTCCATTTACGCCGCACAGTTTCCCCAAAACTGCGGCTACCGCACATTTTATTCAGAGGCACAGCAGACAGTTTTCATTTAAGAATTGCTGAGATTGATTGCTTCAAAAGGACTGGAAACTTAGGTAGTGTTATTGCAAAGTAGTGACTGACGTGATTTGCATAAGTTGTCATGCAAATCAACAAAATTAATTCCCTGCAGTGAGAAAAGCATAACTTCGCCTCCCACTATCCCTTTGTGAGTGGGGCTTTTTGTTTACAGAACTAAGGCTACATATGAACTTGAGCTACTTAATTCAGATGTTCAATCTTTTTGCTATGCTGTTCTTTACATAAAATATCTTAACAGTCCAAAAAAGGTTCACGTCTAAAATTATTTAAGCAACAAAAAAAGTAATAACTATGTACACATTGACTAAAATATTAGCAGGGAGCAGCACTACATCTATTTTTAGTGATTATGTTTTCATCCCTGAAGGTTTAATCATGCTCGCCTCCCAAATATTTGGCAGCATTGTTTTGACTCAAGTGTGTCGCCAAACCCAGAAGGGCGAAAAATGACATATTTTAGAGGGGCTGTGCTGCATATTCAATATCTTATCTGCTCAGGAAAACATTTTATTTCATGCCACTGCTGAAGTGTACTCTGTTAAGAACATGGATAGACCCGGGGACGGAGGGATGTCGATGAGCAATACACACAACGAGGGATACACAGGATGTGGCATATAAATTCACAGCCTTCTAGTTGATTATTTCTCTAATCTGGGGTTACAGAGCGTAACAATTCTGCCTCACAGGTGAGTTGATGCTATAAATCTCCACACCGTTTCACTTTTTTTTCCAGCACGAGATGATGAAAAACAAACTATCACTCTTCTTCCTGTTTCTAGCAGACTGTCGTTAAAGCTGGCATTGATAAGTGGCGGTCTCTCCATTAACAACCAAGACTCAAAGGGACCATAAATCCTACTGTTTGTGTGCGCGCGTATACGAATGTGTCTGCTTGCACATGTTTGTGTGTATCTACATGTCATGTGTGTGTGTGTGTGTGTGTGTGTGTCGAAGCTGTTGAGTAAGATGCCAAAACGTGAGCAGCGCAAACAAATTAAATTATGCAGCCTTGGAGCCATAAATTCTCCCACACAAACAGCCAAACAGTCCTCCTCATCATTTGGAGATGTACTCTTCGCACGGATGCCGCGTAGCGCGCTAACAAATTAGCATGTGCAGTTGACGATAAACGGACGAGGAGGAAACGTGCTTGTGCCGACAAGACACCGAACGTTCGCCAAAGGGCTCGCGTATTGGAGTCGGTCCGCCAAGTACGTGTTGCGGAGAGATTGATGGCCAATGCCGTCACTGGCGAAGAATCACTGGCGGGACAAGCGTTCAGGCAGGAAGTGCTTGGGTACGTCACCCGCTCTCACCCTGACCCGCTGCAGACGTCGGCTCTTTACACGCTCGACTCATTACCTAACACTGTAAGGCTCTCGAATGTAGTGCGATACATGCACGGCTAATGCTGGAGGAGACCGGAGCTTTGATCCATCCAATCATTGCTAAATGATAATCTATAGAAAGTGACTGGTATGCACTTAACTTAGAAGTGATCAAATAAGAAATAATAGCTGCTGTAAAATGAAGAACAACCTCCCATTTAATCTCAGCCATCAAGTGGGTGAGAAAAAAAAAGAGAGCCAATTTACATTATATGAAACTAAATCAGCAGGTAAATCCGCAGATCCTCACATTTTAGAAGCTTCATCGAGATGTCTGACATATGCACATTAATATCTTAAACAACGCTTTTTTTCAAATAACTTTCTGACAAAATACTTTTAATTAAAGTCTTTATTTGGTGTGTCTGTTTTTGTTGCTTTGAGGTTCAACTTTTTTGTGGAAAGGCTATCCACGCAGCTCAACTCGACACTTTGAACTACAAGCAGAAGCAGAGTGAAAGCACGTACCTACATGTTTCCCCCTCCCATGCATATACAGTACAACCTCTTTTGCTCTTGAGTGCTTGCCAATAAGCAAACACCTTTCTGAAACCTTGTGTGTCTGAATAAATTACAGTTTTCCAGCCCACTGCCTTTTAATCTGTGCTTAAAAGTGTGTGTTCATCCTTGTGTTTGTGAGGGCGCATGGTATTCACTTTATCTGTATTCCAATAAACCCTGATTTTGTTGACACCGATTCAGCTCGCAGGGATGGGCTGCAGCGCTCGCCTAGATCCCCTTTTGTAAGCCTCGCTGAACACACACACACACACACACACACACACACACACACACACACACACACACACACACACACACACACACACACTTCCTCTCTCTTCCTCCTCCACACACACACTCATATTGTGACACTCTCAGCACTGACGGCTGACTGTGGTGTTAATGCCACTCCCGGCACCATGCGCTAGTGCCTCTTACTTAGGTCCTATCGGGCCTGTGGGCTGAAAATATGTCCGTTTCACGCCTCCTCCTCCCTCTCTCACTCACTTCCCCGCCCCTGCCAGAACTGCCAGGCCTTAAGTCCCTCCGTTCCGTCACTCCATCACTGAGAGGAAGGCATGTGAAGAAAGATGCCTTCACATATTCCCACAGCTTTACCCCCTGCTAAAATGTACTCAGCGTTTCCCAATTGGCAGTTACAAGGTGAAATGTGACACAAAGTTGGGGGGAAAAAGATTGCTTTTTACAATAAAAGAAATGTGCACTCTTGTACGGACAGTGAACATGAGTGAGCAGGTGGAGGTTCAGTGTCTTGCTTTAGGTCAGGTCGACTATGGCTTTAGTCGTGGGAAGTCTGTCTGACTACTGGGTTACAATACCACAGGCCCTGTTCACACCAGGGGAGGCTCATTCGACTGCAACCAGATAATCATTTTACAACATAATTTCATCAAAAACTATTTCCAAGAACAAAACTATTTTGACGGACAAATACATGGAATTTGATGTCGTACGGTCGAGTACGTTGTGCGGTGCAATTGGACCAATTTGTAAATGGATCATTCAATTGATACAGTCAAGGCTGTTCCATCAATACACTCATAAGTTATGCTGTTTTATTCCCCGTGTACAAACATTAAGCAAGTCCATGGCATTTGTGAAAAAGATAATGAAAGTGAGGGAGGAGCGCCCGAGGAGTCAGGGACCAGGTTCAACATGGTTGTATTGCATTGGACAGGATACAAAATCTTGATGTATTTGAACAAACTAGTTTAGAAAAATAAAAAATATGTATTATTTGTTTAGTTTTAAACATACTATTTCATTATTAAGTCCATATTTAGTCAGTTGAACACACTTTATTAGGTTTAATGTGTACATACAGACTCAATGATATGTCTGGAAGGCCATCAGAAACATTTTATTTGTAGCCAAAGAAAAAAGATGTTAACAGGCTAATGCTGTTGTGATAGTCATTTCACTGATACACAACATCAAATTGCAATGTTTTACCTGGATGTATTACCAACTCCAGACTGCAAAACATATTTAGTCCTGAGGTAAGTTTTGCCGCAGTTCGACTCGTCCCTGTGTGAAGTCCCCGTGCTTCCGTAACACCGAGGGAGCAAGATGGACTTAACCTTTTCATCACTAAATCATCGCTGGAAATGTTACGCTTAATTAACAGCAATCAGATACTGGCAGCAGCTTGAGCTCGCAATTTGTGACACATATCACTGCATGTGCATTTCCTGTTTCTCTCCATTTAAAAACAACTGAAACTTCTATCAAATGTTCTCTCACTTCTTTCCCGGTGTCAGTTGGGAGTGCAGTTTAATAAAGTGCTGCAGCAACAAAGTGACTCAGATATGCATTACTTGAAGAGTGACAAATAAAGCAACTGCTGCAGGAACACACACACTTACAAACACACAATTGCATATTTGTATATATATATATATATATATATATATATATATATATATATATATATATATATATATATAGCTGACCTGATTTGTAAGACAGCATTCCCCTGATAACAAAAAAATTGCAGTTACAGCAAGGAATACATGAATAAATACATTTAAAAAATCTAAAGAAAAGTGACTGCGTTGAAAAAGAAATCAAAGGTGATCATTTGAATATGAACAGAGGGGAAATATTATTTTCAAAAGCAGCATAGAGGAACACTAAATGGAGAACAGGCAGAAGAGATAAGACACCCAAAAAAAATAGGCAAGGAGGAAATGAGGAGAGGTTTAGAAAAAAAATTGAGGAAGAGGAGCAAGAGAAATCGAAAGAAAATGACTTTTGACACGAGTGTCTGATGAGAGCAAAGGAATGGGAGGATAGCATCTCAAATGTGTGCTAAAAATGCGTATGTGGGGGGTGATGATGGGGGGGGGATGTAAAGATGTATACATGTTCTGACAGACTGCTGTTGGGAGGTGAGAGCTGCTTCCAGATGATTCCCAGCATCTCCAAACTCAAAGCCAATACGAAATACAGAAGAACTCTGGTCAAAGACGATCAGAATCTAAATCTATGTTCCTCATAAACCCTCCGAACCCCCCTTCCCCACTTTTCTCAAAATTCATTTTCTTTCCCCTCACTTATTTTCAAAGCGCTTAGACAGCGAGAGTGGAACGCTTCCCTCCGTCCCGCCGGAGCATCGATATACAACAGAGCCCAGAGGTCCAAACAGGAGAAAGGCTGAGGAGAGCAGCGCAACACAAATCCATAATGGATTTTCCTTTCTCTTTCATTCGCTTTCTGCAGGGAGATGCGGTGGGGGCACCAGAGATGCAGGTGGAGGAAGGGGCAGAGGAGAGGAGAGGAGAGAGGAGAGAGAGAGAGAGAGAGGTGTCGGCGGGGAGAGGCCGTCAGAGGCTCAAAACAGTATCAATAATAAAAAAAAAATATGAATATTCCACCCATCGGTCTCCGGAGGGCTCGCATAACACATAATTAACACTATTAGCAATGCCAAGTTCAGAGCAGAATGTGACAGGAATTAAAAGGCAGCTTCGGTGCAGCCTTCACTGATCGGATGCCGAATGTGCCGCTTATTAAGTTAGCCTGTAAGTGAGCGAGTGCCAAGAGGTCTGAGAGATATTAGGCTTCAAGCAATAATACATAAATAAACGCATCCGTGAATAGCAGCTCTGCGGCGGTATCTCATATTTGCAGCTATTACAAACAGAGCTGTGTCTCTTTTAGATGGCCGTTCAGCCTCAAACTATTTATTTGAAAATGTTTCAACTTAGTGAGCATGAAACGCCGCAAACCAGAGGACGCCGTGTTAGCACAGTGCGGCCCTCTCAGAGGCTGCCGAATTAAGTGTTGAGGACGAGGCCCGTTCACACGTTGTTTCTTCGAGCCTTCACACCCAAGTGAGCTTCATTTCATCAAGCTCTGAAGCACAGAATGTACCGAGTTAGGGAATAACTTCGGTGTCAGTGCTGCCAGTGTCAGAAGAGTCATCCTTGTATTAACCGTCATTTTGATTACAGTCTCCAATGCATTTACTTTATCACCTTCAAGTCCAAATAACTCCATAAATGACATTTTCAGTTTAATACGACTTGGGTCTTAATGGAATGGTATTGGCAATCTGTTTTATTGGCGACAAGAACTCCCTACAGTCTGGGAGATTTGGAAAAGCAGTGACCTTACTATAACGACATTTTATGGCGGGGAGGTCGCGAGCAAGATTTTAGTCACTTTATATGTAGATAAAACTAAATTTAATGAACCTAAAATCTCACTGATAAGTCTAAATTGCGTGCACGCTCTGCTTCAGTAAGGATGGGTTCTAGTGGAATCCGGATGTTTATCTGAGAAGTGTGATTGGGATTTGTGAAAGTAATTTAGTGAAGAGAAACACAATGTTTTTTCATTATCTCTCTTCCCCAACAGTTTGGCCACTGTGGAGGTTTGCTTGAAACCTGCCCGACGGTCTGAATGATTGCTTTTCTTGGCCTTGTCTGTCTTGTACTGGCGAGATCACAGTGTTCCCAGATCTCAGCCTCTGGCCTGCCTCAGCCGGCAGGACACACGCTCCACGTAGAACTTTTACTGCAAAAAGTCTGAGTATGAACATGTCGACAAAACCTGTTTCAAAAGTTCAAAAGACTACATACACTCTTCTTTTTCATCGTCTTCTGAGTATTATCAAAAACAATGTCTTCTGAGTTTAAATCAGGGGTGCTCACACTTTTTTAGCACGCAGGCTACGACCAAGTCAAAGTGATCTTTGCGAGAGTGTTAACGTGACAGAAATGATATGCTGTTGTGTAGAAAATTTTAGGGGGGCGAGCCAATTTTTTTTTATGTCATGCGATCGGTAGATCGCGATGATGTATTGAGCACCCCTAGTTTACATAATCCAGTAGCTGAGTATGCAACTGAAACCTTACAGAATATGGTGTTTACCATGCTTCAAAGCAGTCAACAATGCAGTAAATATGTTATGGTCTAAGTGTATTGGATACAGTTCCATGACTACCAATATGAATAGTGTTCACAAGATTAAATTAGAACACTTATTATAATAACCCTGAATCACCTTTGAAATCTTCCATATCCATACCGTTGTCACTTTAACATGCTGCATCCTTTAATTAACATATTTGCAAATTACACATATCCTTCAAACTGTTGACAACACATTTGAACAATTTAGTAAAAAAAGATTCAACAAAGGCTGTACCTTGTCCGCAGGTTCCCTGGGCTGGGTGGTCCGTCATAAACAGACAAGATGTCAAAGTCCTCCTCGAGGGCGAACCCTTGAAACACCAGCTGTATCCGGTTGTGCTCCGCCGCCACGATCACCCACGTGCAGTTGGCGTAGTTCGGATAACCGTAAGGGTAGCCGGGGCTTTCTATCGTCCCGTTGGGACTGTGTAGCGTGTAACTGCAGTTCTGAGCTGCAAAGAGGAAAAAGAAACAGGCGATTATGAAAAGGCTGTTCGGTGTGTTAGAACTCTGAGCAGAGTGTACAAAGTATTTATAGAGTATTTAACCAAATAAGAGACTCTGCATCAAGGAATATAAATGATAGAAATGCACAACCATACTTAAAAGCACACCCACAGTCACACAGAGCCAATTGCTGCAACACCCATTATCACCTGGAGCCGGCCTCCTGAGCCATTATTGTGGCGGCGCTAAATGGAGCACCCTCTCCCAGCTCTACCACCTCGAACCCCTCCATCATCATGCACTTGTTCCCTCACTGGCCCTTTTCACCACATTAGTAACAGGTCCCGATATATAACATCGTTGGAGAGAGAAGGCACACGCACACTTCATGAATTATACTCATCACTTCAACTCTTTTTCAGTCTTAAATTATAATTGTGTATGCATCAGAACTGAGCTTGGGGGGATGAAGTGTGATCTATTAGTTATAATTCATCCCTGAATGTAGTAATGTGTGGGTGCAGTTATATTCTGCGTAACGGGTTGTCAGTGTTGATATACTAATTGATGTCTGTATGTGTATGTATGTATGCAAGTCATCCTGCAGATCAGAACACACTCAATTAATGGATAGATCCTCCAATTGTGTTTCCCTTTGCAGAAGAAAACTTAATTACCTTGCATAAATACAAATCCTTATAGAGGGACTGGATTACAAAAACATGCAAGAATATAAACTATTTATACAAATGGGGTATTTTCCCTGATGATTAAAATGTAATTAGGAGATGATAATTGGAGGACATCTGTTATCTGCATAACACACATTATTTAACAATACAAACACTTGTAGTAGATATGATTTCTGGTTTGTAAATGTGCATCCATATTCTTAACGGTGAAACTATCTGGAATAAATAAATGCAACAAAATGACCTATGCTTCCTGACAGGGCAATGCAAAAAATAACAAAAATAATCTTGAGTAAACACACTGCAGCTTCGGAATGTGTACATTCCTCCAGGGGGAATGTGTATCCCGTATTACATGCGTGTGAAACATTCATATCATGTGCTACTTTCAAATCACTCTCTGACGCTGAGAACAATTCCAAAGCTAAATATCTGTCCACATGTTCACTCAAACCAGAAAGGATTTAGAGGTAATAATGTGAATCAACATCAAACAAAAGAAAGGAACATGTTCCTTCCTCTCAGTTTTACCATGGGCCAATTTAAAAAACTTTCTTTTTTGTAAGTATATAAAAAAGAGAATAAATTGCTAAAAAATGATGTCGGGACAGGGTGTCCTTGGAATGTTGCATTTGTTTTCACAGCAATAATCAAGCCCGGTGTTCAAGATTTCAGGGGCTACATGCCACACCGGGCGGTGTTTATGAATTCTGAAACGCCGCTGGAAAAACACCAGCTGACACACACAAATGCACCCGAACAAATAAAACCAATTTTAACTTGTTTTTCTTCCAAGGCAGCAAAGAAAAACAGTAACACAATATGTTTCTTGGATTGGGGAAAAGGGGGATGACAGTTCCAGGAGGTAAAGATCCAGACTGAATGGCTTCAGTAGGAGTGGGATGATAATAGCGGCTCCTCCTCCCCCACTCCTCACAACAACAGGCAGGGGACTCTTTCAGCTGACACTTTTCAGCACTTCATAACCACTCTATCTCTTCCAAAATATGCTAAAGTGTGTGCACTTGAACCCTGGCCACTTGAATACACTTTAGCAAGCTGTATAATCTTGCACTGTGAGTTTCCGCTCTCTGTGGAGATCTGCAGGTGTTACAAATGAAATCTTTGGAAAAAATTGTGGAAAGGCATGAATAAAATAGTGTAAAAAGTGATAGGAACATAAACTAAATATGATATATACACTGGATAGAATGCAGGGGGGAATTAACATATTGTGTATCCATGTTTATTCCCCCTGTGTCTTCTCTCAGCCCTCTTCTTTTACTCGTGACAAGAAAGAAGAATAAAAAGATCAAAGCAAAAGCCATCTCCATCAAATGTTTCATTAACGCCTTTAAATAGGCCCAGCAAGTGAGCGTGCACCTTCCCAATTACCTTCAGGTCAATACTAATATCCAGGTAAAACCTCCATATCCACCTCTCCCACCTGATTTCCATATCAACAGCCTGGTCAATAATCTCATCATCTCATCCATTACCAGGCCTCTGTCAGACAAATGCCAATCAATGGCTCATACAGCGGCTAATGTCAGAGCTTGATGGGGGTCAGAGAGGAATGTGAACCTCATGTACATATGCAATGAGTTAGAATGCGTGGGCTGGGATGAATTACAAAACAATACCGCGGAGGTTCAAGTAGCTAAATGGTTATTATGTTTCAGGACGGACTCGAGGTTCTGTGACCCTTCAGGTTTCAAGGACGAACCATTCATGTTAGATATCAACGTATTCAGAGTGCAATAGCCCCCAAGAGAATTAGCAGCTTAAATGAAAAGCATCATCAAAGGAGTATGTCTTTGCAGCTGAGTAAAAGTGCTTCATATCATCATAGTGCATATGTTAATACGGGACGGACAACGCTTCACACATACTGATATATGGCATGTGCTAAACCAGCCAGGAAAGCAGGCTCTGTGTTTAATAGGCACCATTAAGCAAAAAGATCATGACGGAAATTAGGAATGCGGGGTCCCCCAGAGCTTGGCCGAATGCGAGTTTGAAGTGTGAGCATCTGTACCGAGTGACCAACTTTTTAAAATCGATAACGATCCACACAATCTGGGACTAAAGACCGAGATAATGCTTTTAGAGAGCCTATTGTTTTGGCTGCAGCCACAAAGATGTTATCCATGATGCAAAATAGATGGTCAGAATTGAATTGGACACGAAGCAGACACATCAACGTTCACTTGAGAATGTACTTTTGTGGGCATTAAGAACCCATTCAGAACATCATCAAGTTTGATTGTTTTACCTCTCGGTAATAACGGGGAAGTTTTGCCAGATGTTTTAGCTGCACTGTGTGGTCCTAGAAGGGCCGTTGAGGTAAACCCGAGGTAGTGGAAGTGTGCTCTCTGTGTTGAGAAGCCAGAGCCTTTGATGGAGTTGATCCTTCACTTTGGGCTGGGTTGAATTATTTAAGCCTTGCCCAAGGAACATTATGAAATTAGCTGTTGGGAAGTGGTGACCCCTTGTGTAGCCCCTCAGTGTAAATCTATAGGGAAGAGCCCATCCTACAGTTGACCCCACTGACCATACATAAAGAGACTGCTGGCCGTGCTGTTTTAGTCCAGTAGACCCTCGGTAAAATAGAAGGTCATATTGCTCAGGTGAAACATTACGATTGTGCGGTAATAGAAAATATGCTGGTTCAGCAATTAGGAAAATTGCCAACTGGTTTTAGTGGATAGTGTATATTATCCTTCAGCATGTTTATGGGAACTGTTTGCACTGGCTTGTATTGGAATGTTAACTATGCTTGATATCTGTGGATGTTCAACAGATACGCTGTCCGCTGCTTAGCCCCATCCGCCACTGGCGGCATCAGCTTGGCAGGAACAACCTGGACGCTGCCAAATGGGTGTACAGGGAGAGGTATGACCTTGCCGGGGCAGAACTCCAGGTTCTTCATGCATATGTGTGTGTGTGTGTGGGGGGGGGGGAGCTGTTGTTTGCTTTGCCAGGACAGTTGTTTAGTAGCGGGCATACAGAGCTGCGGCAGTGCACGCTGTGACACTTTGATGAATCGATGGTCACTGTGCTGTACTCTGGCAGGACAGCAAACCCTCAGAGCGGAGGACGGAGACAGAGAGAGAGCGATAGAATGAGGTCTACGGGGGCAGACAGACACAAAGCAGACTGACTGGCTGACTGCACGTATGGACGTGTGAGGAAATAGATCTGGAAGAATAATAGAGGCAACGGTGAGCTGGGGGACAAGAAAAGGCAAAGAAATCAAAGTGTGTGATATAAAAAAATATAAATCTATTTTCTGCATCTTGTTGCCCTTCTGTTCCGAGGTCACAGACAGCCCGTGTGACTTCCACAGCAAAAGATAGCGCATAATCTGCGATGGTAGCAGAAGTAGAGGTCTTTTTCAAGGGATAATTAATCAGTGCTTTTGTATGTGTGTATTTTGTTAATGTGAGTGTGGAGTGAGACACACCATGCCTGTGCATGTATGAGTGCCGGCCCGATACCGTCTGTGGGTACAGTGTCACATATCTGCATGTAACTGCTGCTGTGAAGCAGTTAGAGCGACAGAAATTCTCAAGGGGTGGAAATCTTATTTTAATCCCAACATTATATTCACATAACACCATAAAGCTAAAAAACAATCATTGCAATTCAAAACTGCTTTCTGGACAATCTTTTCTCCCCCACCACCCGCCTCTGCCTGATCTATATAATCAATGCAACAGGAAATTACTTTACAATTATTCCAAGATGTACAGTATATATCTAAGGAAACCTCGGCCACAAGAACCTAACACTCATCCAATAAATTGGGCCATAAACTACATTTTCCAAATCTCTTCCATCATATAGCTAGCATACAGAGTTCAGCTATTTATTTACTCCCCAGAGAAACCATGAAGCCTCCATTCATGTGGTGCATCAGGGCCTCTATCCATACAAAACGAGCATCCCATTGGAGCAAACAGTGAATATTGGCAAACCAAATAAGTGCGTCCCTTTGGGTTTATCGAGTAACAAAGCTATCATCTATTACACATGACCGACCCCATGAGTAAACTTCAAACAAATGTTTTCTGTGTGTGTGTGTGTGTGTGTGTGTACCAGTAACTGCCTCCCTGGTGGCAAGATAAACCCTTCCGCCCCATAGATCCTCTCAGCACCACTATTTGTCTCTTGACGTGTCAGCCCATATGCGCGCCTTGACCGCATCATATCCGAATTAACCTCTAGATGGCCGCCATTAAAATGGAAATGTGTGAGCTCAGCGATCCCGCTCGCATCCATACATTAGGCTAATGCCTCGGCCAGGGCGACACCGTCTGCCATTACAGACGAGCCAAATGCAGTGGAAGGCACTTGCGATAGGCTTTCTCCCACTTAGCCTACTGGGCCGAATGGTTAGAAGTCGTTTCCTGCAAAAAGCCACAAAAAGGCAGCTTGCATTTTCAAAATGGGGCGCGATCGAAGGTTGCCTTACACCGCATGAATGCGTGGAATAAAACACTTATCTGTTTCAACACACACAGAGAGGACACTTAGGCAAACGCACATGTAAAAGTATTTGCCACATCTTTGTGTCAAGGGTCTGCAGACTCCTATGGCAACACATAGTTGACACATGCCCTCACACACAAAAATGTATCGCCGGGGGGGGGAAATGTGTTGGGAAATAAACAACACCCACGCGCAATCATGTAGCCAAAGATTAAAGCATCAAATAAAGTGCCTGAATGGTAACGCATCGAGGAGGCGCGCATGCAGAAATGCTTTCTCGCATGAGTGAATGCACACATTCCTCCGGTTGTCAGGGCTGGCTAAGGAGGCACAATGGAGCATGTGTTCCTCTCAGACAGGGAGGAAGAGGAGGGAGCCAGGCAGTTCCTTCCAGCTGGGTCATATTTAACCGGCAACATCATCATGCCAGCCAAAACGACCTGAAACACAGCCACCCACACACTCTCTGACACTATATCAACCCCAAACAACTTCAAACTGCTTTGAGATTGAGGATTTTGTGATCGTCATGTTCTTTTTCCTCATTGCCTCCTCTTCTTATCAATACATGTAAAAAGCCAATAATGTGTTTGGTGTTGCTGTGAATGACACAGCTCCTCAACAACCCACGCACAAAGGCCTCACGCTGATCAGTATAAAATAGCGGTTGATGTTCTTCCGGTTCAGACGGACCCCTCACTTTGCGGGGGATTTTATTAATCACCGAAACAAATGAGCCTCCCACACGAAACACAGGGTGGCTATATACTGGGAGAAATCGTGTTTGTCCGAGTTTATGATCGTGTGTGTGTGCACGCATTTGTATTTGTGATAAGAACCACAGCACTGGGCCGCAGGCCTGCTTCCCAGTACTCAGACATGGCCCGTTCTCACCTGGAAACATTCTCCCAATGAGACACATCCTCATGTGGTCGGAAGCCAATTTACCAAGAGATGCGTTTGGGGTTTTACAATGAATCCATTTGTTTCAGGATTTTTTTGTGCACATAAAATACTTTTGTTCATTTATAAAAAGCAATTTTTTGCTGCACAAGGGTGGTTATTGCACATTCACCTCCCTTGGTTTGCTGCGTTTGTGCATAATTGTACCCAATTCATGAATATATATTTACATTGACGTACATTTCAGAATTTAAAATGAGTTCATAGAATAACACACACAGAAGCTGTATGTTGTTCAAATGACAAATGAAGACTAATCATTTTTTACTCTATTATTCATTACTGCTCGAGTCTGCCTTAACACTTATCCTCACCCCTCTACCTCCTTCACAGAGACGTCTGCAAATACAATACATCTGAATGTGCACAAACACACTCATTCACACGTACGTGCTTGGCATGATTAGAGTTTTCTCTTCCATTCTCCTGAGTACTTATGAGGAGAAGCACAATTGGGTGCGACACTAATGTGTGCAACACTGAAGGTCAATTATCAAATCATTTCTATTCTGCTCACATCTGACAGCCGGCCCTTTGAGCGACATTAGACTGAACCTATGCTCAATCGTTACATCCTGCAGTGTATTTGCACAAATACTGCACCAGAAATAAGTAACACCTACAATTTCTGGAATCTAAGCGATCAATAGCATCAAGCTGAGGTGGAATCATGCAATTATGAAGGTGGTAAATGTACAACAAGCATGCTGATGTGTTAGTGAGTGAGTATTCATGAACATCTGATCCGCTCTGAGCAGTGCATATTAAACCCAGAGAGGAAGCACTGATCCAAAAGGTCAGGTTATGACCGTCCAGCAGGACTATTCCATCTATCACTGAGAGATGGATGAGCAGCAGCTGATCAATGAGCCTACACTCAACTTGCTGTAGTACCCTTTAACCTTTCGACTCGGATCCTTACCTCCCCTCAGGAGCACTTTAACGTATGTCAACCAAAAAGCATTATTAATGAGCTGCAAATGGATGGGACATTATTTTAAAGGGAATTAATCTCTGCATAATGTTTTTCTACAACGCTGACAGCATTAGATTGAGAACTGTTAAATTGGCAGTAAATGTTTAAATTAAAGCCAATGTTGAAAAAATTAAGAAAAAGGGATAAGTAACTATGTCTACAATCTTTTAAAAAATACATATTTTTCCTAATGTACTTCAAGGACCAGATTGTATCTAGCAATGTTCAATTGATATGCGCCTCTTTGTTCCTTTATGTCATCAGTAGTAGCAAGCTTTATCAATAAACACACAAGATCAATCATTCTCAACATGTAATATAATAATTGTTACAAACCATTTTAGATCGTCTTTTTAAGGTTACCATCTTATAACATGCCTAATTCTTGACAGATAATTTAGTCTTGTGTCTTGCTGGAGAAAACATCAGGAGGCACTTTCCACTCATCGGGAATTTTATTTTTTCTTTCCCTGGCAGTAAAATACTTTACATGAGCCAGCACACAACTGCTGTCACGTTCAATTAAACAGGTTTGGACACCAGACACTTTTAGGGTGATTAACTCTCGCAGACACACTACAGCTGGGCTGGGCTCGGCACGTTTTCATCCCGTTTCTACTCTTTGGGCCAAGCTAAGCTAACCTGCCGCTAACTGTAGCCTGATGTTTACTGCACAGATATGAGAGCGCTATCAACCATGATAAAGAAAGCAAATAATTCAAAACAAAAATGTAAAACAGTTTGAAAGGAATGTAAACTTAATAACCTCTAAAACACTCAAATTAAAGACTGCATCATATTTCCTGTATATGTAAACATCTTGAAGCATAAATATGCGTTTGATTCTTCGCACAAAAAGGACCTCACAAGTGTAGCAATGCATGATAAACGCACACACTCACTGCCTCTCCCTACATGATGACTGCCTCTTTCCCAGAAAAAAGACCACTGACAGATTGCCTATACGTTGAACCGAGCGAGGAGCAGGAAAGGAAAAAGACAAGGACAAGGACAAGATAACTCCTGCCCAGGATTTAATCTTCAATCTCCTGGATCAGTGATATCTGATAAGAACAGTGTAAATCAGGAAGCAAAAGAAGCCCCTGCCTGAGCTTTGCATCTATGCAAGACAGACAGGGCGTCTACATCCGTCTCTCACTTTGTGAGGATTCACAGGAGCTCGAGGAAAAATCCTATGTCAGATAATAAAGGGACGAGAATCTGAATCGAGATCGAGACCTCTGTCTTGTAGCTTTCCCCCCACACAAGGCTCAAGGAGATGTCAGCCCTGGATTTGTTTTCTCTATTCATCTATGTGATTCATTTTCACGTGCAATTATCTCGGGAAGATTGAACATGTTTTGTTTTTGTTTTCCTGGCACGTCTTACCTTGCAGCAGTTGCACCCCTGTTACAGTAGTAGCATATATTTGTATTTTGGAGCTGCCCGCAACTAAGTTCTGCTTCTGTTATCTACTGGGGATTGTGTGAAGGAAAATGAAAACCAAGAATCGTTGCTTATGTCCTTGAGCAAGGCACTTTGCCATAACTCCTCCATCCAGTGTTTTAATAGAGCTGAGCTCCTGAAAAGCTCACAGAAGAACAGATAAGCTCACAGGAGTATGTTGTGAATGTTATGTTAATCCCCTTGATAAGCCAAGCAGCCACAATATACATTGTTTAATTTAACACGGCACTAAGGGACATGCTGAAAGTGATATGAGAAGGAATATAGTATTTATCCTTTCTTCTCCACAAGATTTTTGTCTTTTGCGTCGAATTTGAACCATTAACTTTGTCAAACCTGGCTTTGTTGTGTATATGCATCATATTAAAATATTGAAAGGAAGTTCACTATTGTTTTACTGTAACACAACTTAATAGATGAAATAGCAGGGGAAGCGATTTAATTATTATGGAAATGAATTAGATGGTCCTCATCATCTCATTAAGTGTCACTTTAATCAAGGAATTTAGCATCTGGCTATAGGTTCATGTGGTCTAATGGTTCAATTTGTGTGGCTTTGTGTGTGTGGGGAGCTGCAGTCAGAATTATTTTTTTAAGTCTGCATACATTTGTGACTGTGTGTGTGTGTGTGTGTGTGTGTGTGTGTGTGTGTGTGTGTGTGTGTGTGTGTGTGTGTGTGTGTGGTGTGAGTCACAGTGTGGCTGTGACCAGTGTGACGAAGCACAGTGACAGAACTCTGGCCATCTGGAGACAGATGACAGTTTGAATCACCAGAGAGGAGGATGGAGGAAGAAAGGGGAGATGGCAGGATGAATGGGAGGGAAGGGAGGATAGAGGGAGAAAGTACAAGGGGAAGACAGAGAGGAGTAGGATGACGGATCAGCATGTGTGTCACACACACGCAAGGACGAAAGCATGGACACGCACACACATTACGTCTCTCAGTGGCCCGTTGAGCTAGCTAATGACCTGCGTGTCAACCCTTTGGCGTCATCATCCTAGAGTGAAACAGGGTGCGAAATCACAGACTTATCCAGACACAAACACACACACACACACACATACACACACTGTGAGTTGTTGTAATACAAGTCAGCTTGATGCCTGATATAAAAATTAGCCATTCCAAATAGAAAAATCACGCAGCGCTAAAATAAACGGAAAGAGAGGGCCTGGATTTTCTGTCAGCTTGTGGAAGCTTATCGCCCCGCTACTCCAACACTCGTCTTCCCTCTCTACCTCTCACTTCCCGTCACAGCTGATTACGTCCTCTTGCTTTGCCGGTTTCCTTCCCCGTGCAACCTCTTTATGATCTTCAGCATTATCTTGACCACCACTCTCCATCTCACTCCAAAGTTCCCAGTCCTTAGCTGAAGCAGGCAGTGAGTAAGTGGTAGAGCGGCAACACACAGCTACTTTGCATTGCAGACATTTCCTCTGTTTTGAGTAAGTAGATAATATCATCCGTTTCTGAGCTCCAATTCGGTCCTTTATTGCTCAACGATGAATGTAGAGAGCAGATGGGTGATGGGACGCAACGGAGCGTACAGGTATTGTGGAGGATTTGAGATTGAGAGTAGTAGGCAGACAGGTGTGAGAGAAGTTAGAATTATATATATATATATATATATATATATATATATACACATAAATAGATATACATATATATACACATAAATAGATATACATATATACACGCACACAAATATGTACACACACACATATATACATACATACATATGTATACATATATTATATATATATATATATATATATATATATATATATATATATATATATATATATATTCTCAATCATGGCAGTTTACAATGGTGTGCAAGGAATTAATCATTGGTTAAGGATCCTAATCTCAGCAAAACTAAGGAATGTTGTAGAGGGCCGAGCGAGCATTAACATGCACCTGGACATATAGGTCTTAAATGCTATACAGGGTCTTGCCGATACAACAAGTTAGATTCATAAGAACTCAGGACTGAAACTATATTTACCAACCGATTTGATGATTTTCTCAATTAATCATGGACGATGAAATCAGAATTTCAATAAGGACAGTTGCTTGTTTAGTCAAACAAACCATCCAAAAATAACTAATTTTCTATATCTTCTCCACTTGAACTTGGTCATGTTGGGTATTCCTTTGTACCTTTTAATGACTTAATCAAATTAGTTTCCGATTGATTTCCTCTCTAATCATTTGAGCAAAGACATAATTGTCACATAAATGTCTGAATATGGCATGCTTTTTTTCAAAAAATCACTTTCAAAAAGCCTAAAACATAGGAAGGTTACATAATTCAGGACACAATTAACAGCCGACGTGCAACATGATCTTGTCAAATAAGGGTCGGGAGCATTTGTCTAATTGAGGTTTCAAAGCCATGAAAACATTGGATAAATCCCAATATGAAGAGCCAGTTAGCCCTCCACTGAGCAGCAGCTGCTGCTGAGGCTGCTGGCTGGTGGAGAACTTCAGCTGAGTGTCGAATTCAGCTGCGCCTGTTGCTGTCTAGGGTGCTGAAATGGTCACCCTATGGTGAGTTGTTGGTGATCCCATTTGTTACAGAAAGCCCCCGCCCACTTACTCCATTAATAACTGTATTTCTATTTACCAAAGCTGCACTAAAAGTGTATGAGAAAGAATAGATTCTACTCTCATCTCTCATTGTATTCTGACATAAAGTGAAGATATTAGATACTTCATTATACGAAAAGTGTTTCCAAATAGGTGTTCCCAATTAAAATTCCATCATTTAGTTTATTAGCCAGAAGGTCTTTAAAATGAAAATGTACGAGTTTGTCATTTTATGATTTGTGCAACTTAAAAAAACGACTTCATTCCAGGGTATTTTTTATCACAGTGTTATTGCCTGGAAACTAATGCACGTCCGCCCACATGCGCTCCTTAGCCCCAACACACGTGCACACGCACAAAAGGGCGCACACGCTTTCGCCCGGCCTCTTTCTTCAGGGGCACCATGACGGTGCGAATATAAACAAGTGTCATGAAGTGAAAAAGATAAAAAAAGGTTAAGAGGCATCGGCCCTCTGGTCCTCATAACATTACTGCACGTTTCGTCACGAGCACAACGCTGCGCCTTTCTGATAAAGAAAAGCGTGGTCGAGAGGGGGTGAGGAATGATCCAATACCGGTCGTGTTGGCGTGAACAGACGAAATATGGACCACATAGGCCACGTCATCTTCAACTTGCCGCCTCCTCCTCCTCCTTTTCCTCCTCCTCTTCTCACCCGGCCCTCGCATTCCCTGCACGATTAAACGAATAGAGGCTCATCGCCGTTTATTGTGCAACATGTCCGCTGGGACAGCTGCTTTTGATCGCGCAGAAACAGCGCGCTTCAATATCTCGGTTTATTTTTTTTCGGAGTGGCCCTTTGGGAATTATATACTTGCGTTGAAAGGGAGAATAACAATTTGTTAAAGCGAGACTGGTTGACAGTATACTAAAGCTGCGTTATACATCCGAGACGCAGTGCTTATGGAACACATAATGAGCCTCCATGTGCCGCATCACCCGGCACACGTCTCTGTTGGTCATTAATGGGCCAGCCTTGCTTTGGTTTGATAACGCATGTGGGTTAGAAAACGCCATGAAGCCCGGGTCTTCTCTTCCTTCTCCACTCCGCCTCTCACCACAGCGCGAGGCTCTGGTGCCGCTCAATGGGAGGACAGGGCAATTGCTGGTGGCTGCAGGAGCACCGAGGGACGCGCCGGAACACCTCAACGCCGGTGTGCGGTATTTAAGCGTATTTATGGACCCAGTTTAAAGCAAACGTTGTAACAGGGGGCAAGATATATAGTGCAGCTATTCCTGTTCTTTGTAAATATGTGCAATAAGTTAGAGTCGCTTTACAGCTCCGAGAGTAGACTCAAACGGCAAGAGAGTGGGCAATAAAAAAAAAGCTCCCCGGACGAAAATAAAACGAGAAGCCACCTACGAATATAGCCGCGATGAGATTTACTCCTCATGAAAGTCGGGAGGGATGTGTCAGTATCATTGGCACTGAGCTGTGTGTGATAAACCTACATCTCGCAGAAACCATCTGGGTGCACGGGTGATGACACAAGTTGGATAGAAAAGTGGGTGACACGTGGGAGAGAAAGTTGGTGGGAGACATGAGGGATGACGTTTCTGTTAAATAATGATCACGCTCAAACCGCACTCATATAGCAACAGAGACGACACGGCCTACTGCGTCTTGGTGATGCTGAAAACGAGCCCAGTTTCCACTCACTCTTGGATAATGTGCTGTCCAACCAAAAGGTATGCGTGGGCGACCACCGCGCCATGACTCACTGTCAAATGCATATTGTGGCCGTGGCAGTATTCTTACCTTTTGCTAAAAATAGTTCCCATTCTATGGTGTGAAGCCAAGACAGTGATAAAACGGTCGGCTCTCTTTGCCAAACAACATGTTCGGGATGGCAAACGTTCTTCCCCGAAAAGCAAGGGGATCTAATTAAAGCAACAGGCTTGTTCTTTTTTCTTTCTTTCTTTTTGTCACTCATGTCGACGGAAAAGAAGGGGAGGGGGGGGTAACAGATCAGTAAGCGAGACTCTCCTTACACCAACCCATTATGTTGAAGACGTGAAAGTAAATTAATAGTAATGATAATCTGTTGAATGCCAGGCTCCGGTTGCAAGATTTCCATTTGCAATTAGAAGCGAGGACAGAAACCCCAGAGTCAGTTAATTAGCCACCCCCCGCCCCCACCCCACCCCACTCATCAACACACCGTGTAGCCATACACACTAAAGGGTGACACTTGTACACAGCATTGTATTAATTGACGTATAGGCCACTTGGGCAAGTGTGGGTTCTGATGAGGTCTGAGGTGGGAAACTCAGAAGGACAGTCAGAAAAAGAACACCCAATTCCCCCCCCCACACACACACACACACACACACACACGCACACACGCACACACACAGACACGCACACACTGTATAATAATGACCAGCCTCCTGCTTGACCACCTAACACAGCATTCGGTTTATTCTGTACCTGTAAGATTGATGATTGAATAGTGCGTGACCCAATATGTTAAATGTACTCATCCCCAGAGCTCATTAAATCCACCCTCATTTCCTCTGAAAACACCTAAACGCAGCAACAGAGTCAAGGAAAGAGGGGGGGGGGGGTCTCACTGGCAATTCCAGAGGAACCGCTTTCACCAAAACAGCCACCCAACCAGCCACTCTCCTCTATTAATAACTTTAGGCGCTATAGCACAGCAACATCGCGTCAAGGTTCATTCTAAATGCACCTTTAGGTTGAGTGATGCTGATGCTGATGCTGATTTGCATTCAGTCGGGCATCGTGGAGGGTGGAGTGGGATAAGCCTGCTGCATTTTGCGTGTCTTCAGTGTTACAAATGGGGACTTACCCTTTACTGAGGCGGCCAGTAGCCCCATGTATAAGAACAGCACCCGGCTCCAATGGTGCACCTGCACTCCCGCCTTCATTAGAGAAAAAATCCGTATTCCGTCCGCCTTTCCTAAATGCGCAAGTCCAGTTGCTCCGTCCCGATTTGAAGCGGCGGTCATGGCAGTGCTTTTTCTTCTTCTTCTCTGGTCACGATACTTCTCAGATGGTCAAAACAGGGAGATTCACTCGGTGTCGGCGCTGAGAAAAATCCCAATGCATGGAGGAGGCTCGGATCTCGCAGCTGGACTGAACCATGTCATGCGGGGACCGAGGGGTTCAGAGTCTGTCTGAGGGGATAGATTTCACACCTAAAGAGAGAGAAAGGAAGGAAGGAAGGCCAACCCAGGGGGAGACGTGATTCAAGTGGTCACTGATCTACCCGGCAGGCATAAAAAAAAAAGAAAAAAATCACGAAGATCCGCTCGTCTGCTCCACATATGAAATAGATATTACCAGGCACACGGAAACAAAACAGGAGATCCCTCCTTCAGGTCGTCCCGCAGCACTTATGTGTCCTTCTCTTTGTTTTATCTCCTTTCAACAGCATTTGGGGTGCCGGTAATCCACGTTTAAACTCGTCATTAAACCGGGATTCAAACGACCCAACGCTGAAAGATGGAGAGCCACACAAGTTATCCGGATCCAAGACCCACGCAAACAATCTCCTCGTTCTCAACCAACGTAGTCAGTAGATCTGGCTGGATGGAGAGAAAGAATAAGGAATGTATTCCCAGTATCGCAGCGCGCGGACACAGCGTCGCTCCGGGTCTGCGCGACGCCAGGAATCAGACTGCAGACCTGCTCCCTCTCCGCGCGTCTCTCTCTCTCTCTCTCTCTCTCTCTCTCTCTCTCTCTCTCTCTCTCTCTCTCTCTCTCTCTCTCTCTCTCTCTCTCTCTCTCTCTCTCTCTCTCTCTCTCTCTCTCTCTCTCTCTCTCTCTCTCTCTCTCTCTCTCTCTCTCTCTCTCTCTCTCTCTCTCTCTCTCTCTCTCTCTCTCTCTCTCTCTCTCTCTCTCTCTCTCTCTCTCTCTCTCTCTCTCTCTCTCTCTCTCTCCATATAATTTCCCAATCCTTTCACAAGTTAAGTGCCGACTTTTTAAACCAAATGTATCTTTTTATACAGAATATACATATATATATATATATATATATATATATATATAAAAAAAATTGTACGCATTAAATCCAGTGTGTATACTCATTTATCATGGTGAAATATAGAGGTCCACAACAAGGCCACTGTCTCTATCCATTAAGACCAATCATGGGACTGCCCAGCAGTTTAACATATATGTCCACGTCCTGCTCACTAGACGTGAAATTGATGCTTAACAGGCTGGAACCCTGGACCGTAACTTTGAATGTCATTTCCGCTTTTGCATATGACCGGTATAAATAGTTTTTTCGAAATGCACTGCGTGTGGGAAACAGTCGGATAATGAAATGGGCTTTGGCCTTCGACCCTAAGATGGGATCATAAATAGTCTTCCCGCAAAATGACATTTGTGTTTTCTACTTTGCGAACCCTGGTCTGCTCCTGCACCTCATGGTCAGGTTGTTCAGATAATCACGTGATGGATTGGTAACACATAGGAAAGTCTACATGAAGTCTACTTAATGTGCCATTGTTAACGTTGTTACGGTGTAATGCTTCATTCCAGTGGTATACTTGTGCGCATGCTCTGTCTGTGTTATTGTCAACTTGAAGGAGCACATGCAATGGCAATTCGTCAGCTTGTATCATTTGAACAATGAAAAAAGTAAACATTGAGTCAAGGAATTCATGAGCCGGAAACAGATAAAGGTTGCCTTCAAAATAAAAATAAAACATTTAGGTAATCAATTTAAGGATATCTACATTAAACAATCAACTAGCATGACACATGAACATACCATGTAACTTTTATAAAGTCCTTTATAAGCCACTTTACAACTGATCATGCATACATTTTCAATCAATGGAATTATGTGTGTTATTAATTGTATTATAAATGTATTAAATTAAATAAAGGTGTCATAAACTATTTGGCTGGATGTCTGAAAGTCTGGGAGTTGCTTAACTATAACTTTGACTTTATTGCTGCCTCTGTTGGCCACTAAGCTATCACATTTAAAATCCTTTATAGTTGCACATTTGTATTCATGAAATAAATTAATTAGTAGAAATACCTTTCCAGGATTATCCTCTGCCCTCTATGACACACAATTAATCCAGAGCTACAAATAGAGTACATTACATTAGCTCTATGAGCTATTTGTACTTTTTCTTAAAGGATCTGAATACTTCCACCACAAGTACATGATATTAAAAGGTGAGTTTATTCAGAAGCAATTTGTTGTTCAATATAAGTGATTTAATGAGATTACCGTAGGTCTTACTCCCAAAGTTATTGCACAGATCCATTTTGCTTTTCATGTGCAACTGTGTAGCCTAAACGTAATCAATTACAGGTTATTTAATAGGGAAGCAGCAATGATAATGATTACTACTACTATTATTATTGATAATATGTATTGTAATACAAAATCCTGCTGTGAGCAGAAACATGCGCACCCTGTTGGAAACTGTGTATTGAAGTTGGCAGTGTCAAGTTGGGTATGCATGGAAATGATTCATATGCGGTGAAAAGTAATGATGATGAAGCACTCTGTACACAGCCAAGAGGATTATCCTGCAAAAATGATTTTTTACTTATTCATTCATTTTGTTTTATGTAGAATAGGTTAAAGTGAATACACTTGAAGGATTTTTTACATAAAATAGTGCATCATTGTCATAACAGAGCAAGCAATAAAGTAAAATTTCAAGGTAAGTCAACTCCCTTTAGTCGGACTCTTCACAAGGCTCAACGCAATAGCCTGCAGCACTCACCCAAACTTTGAGACGGCCTTATTTCAATAAAATAATACATAATAAAATAAGTAATTATAGACAATTCAGTGTTTGGGCAGTTTATTCACATTACATTGTGGCTAAGTGGCAACAACTATGAGTCATATATTATCTTAATGTGTTTACAATGTTTGTTTGTTTCTTTAATTTTGTTTTCCATAAACTGATCACTGGAGACAACACGTTGAAAACGCGCCACCTTTACTTTGAAGGCCATCTGTCTCAGTTTCCGGACCTTGACTTCCTCGCGTCAATTTCAAATTGTTTAAGTTGTTTGCTGCAGTTTGAGTGCGCACAATTGCAAGTGTTTAAGCCGCCTCCGCTATCAGAGAACGAAGTCACACGTGCCAGATAACATTTGTAGACTAATGATATTTGCCAATACCCTTCAACTGACATCCGGAATGTCTTTGAATATAATAATACAATTCCATCTGGCTGCCATGACAACCCCATGTTTCTTGTGAAAAAGCTGGTTACATTTTTTTATTATTAACTGGACGCCGTTCAACAGTGACACAATGATGCCAGGAGGAAATCCCCGCGTGACAGCGACTCCGAAACACTTCGCGTGCGCACTGGCACCGTTTCCACGCTCCACCTGGATTCACCCACTTGTTCCGCGTGACAACTTCGACCGTGTCTGCAAAAACATCTGGAGAAGAGCACACCTAGCCGAGCAGAGGGATAAAGCCCATCGGGCACCGGACAACACACCAAGTCACCGGTAAGGCTCGGCACACGCGCGCGCTCACCGGGACCCGCACCGGTCTGTGTTCGACCTTAACCCTCCCTCATAAACGCTACCGGCGTGTCATCGTGGTCCGGACACTTTTCAGCTAACATTCCAATAAGACTCCTTTTAAAATAGTATACATATTGATACAAATGATCGTGTAACGTGTTCAGCTGATTTAATTGTGTTAACCTAAACTTAACTTCTTACCTTTGGAGTTAAATACGGTTTTAATGAGCGTTGCCTTGACTTGAGTCGGTAAAAGGACACTAAGGCCGGTGATTTAGCCTTCGATCCTCGGTGTGAACACGGAGCACTGCTGCTTTTTAAGAGATAATAACTTGTTCCAGGGTCACCAACATTACCATCAACACTGTCAACACACCCGAGAGCGTAGTTCAGTCATTCACAGTAAAGATCGCATGCTTCAACAACTCCAAACTCTGCAATAAAAGCTCCCTCATTTCCATTCGAGTGTATATTATTATTATCACCTGCTGGATGTTTTGATTAACTCTTCTCATGTCCATCACTTCCCAAACACCAGCGGATGTCATTTAACAATGATCCACACGTCTTGCAGGCTAATGCAGCTGCAATATGTTCTTCTTAATTTTGCCATTAACCTTGGCTTATTTTCATTTCTATGAATGTGAGAAATACATCTGATTATGGAGTTAAACCAGTCATATAATTGTGGATAGTCTTATTAATCGTCACAGTGCTACTTTTGATTAATAACCCTTTATTAAGAGTTTGCTATTAGTATTCCATGTATTTAATTATTATTTACTGTTGCTTTGTAGATCTAAAATATATATATATATATATATATATATATATATATATATACAGTATATATGAACATTAGAGGTCATCCTCAAGTTGTTGACCCACAGGCTGTTTTGCTGTCAGCCATGCCTATATGGGGTCAGATCAGTCTCAATAATTGCAAATGCACACAGAGAGACTCACAAATGCAAACACGAAGATTCACAACGCGCAAATTTAATATATTTGTGAATTGATCTCTGCGCATTGTGAATCTTTGAGTTTGCATTTGCAATTATATTTAGTAAATTGAATAGGCCTATGGAAAATGGTCTTAGTTGTAACCCTGATCTCCACATTGGAGCGTAGGGCTGCTGTGCTATCGGGGACCCACTGCATAATGTTAATGTCCTCCATCTGCCCACCGGTCGGCCGGGGCTCCCGTGACGTCTCCGTTATCATAAGCGTCCCCGGTCCCGCCGGACCGTCTGTTCCGCATGGCGGCTCGGCGGCGGACAGGATGGTGACTAAAGCGTTGCCTCATTAAAGTGTCATGGTTTGAAGCGAGTGCGAGCGCTCACACACACACACACACACACACACAAAATTATACTATTAGTTCTTAAAGATTAATGACGGAAAAGCAGGACACTACCAGTGCCTCACATCTAAGCTCTGTTGAGCACGTACATGGTACACATTATCTTCACTTTATACGACAAGATGACGATCAGATTCTAAAATAACCTGGTTATAAATACCCTGGAGATGTGAAATGACTTCTCCTTAATGAAAACAAGCAAGTTAACCTTGTGGTGGTGGTGATAGTCTGCCACGCATTAAAGATGTGTCTCTGTTTAGGGCCGAGGAGCAGCAGAATGAGGCAGATCACGATTCTCTTACTCTACCTGAGCTGAGAAGTTGTGGCACTGATGACATTGATGGCGACTCAGAGAGGGGAAACAGTGACTGGGATGAAGAGGAGAACACAATCCCATACTTCTTAAAAGAGTTATGGTACAACAGAGAGAAGGAGTCCCCATCTTCTTCCACAGAGAATGACTTTCCACCACTATCTACAATCAAGTCTGTCATTGCACCACGTCCCACTGAGCTTCCAGCCTCGGGGAAGATACATAGCCAGTGGGAGATTCCTCTTTTATTCTGCCCACATCACAGTCCCACTGCCACTTTTCCAAGCGGCGAGGCCACCCATGCACAGGCTCCTGTCCAAGGCAAAGCAGAAGCACCTCAGGCAAACTCTCGAAACTACGCAGCAGCAGCCCCAACGCAGCAGGAAGCGTATGACCTACTGGCTGACTTCCCGGCTCTGCAGGCCTCAAAGACACCTCTGGCGTTGGGTGTATTCCACGATGGGAATCCCAGGACCAACGATGCAGAGGGTAAAGGGGGGCACACTCGCTCACACATCCAATGCCAAGAGAGCAGGGCTTACCATCAGAGGAGGACGGGAAACGTGTCCCACGAGGTCCACGTCCGTGCAGGAGACCACAAATATGTGCTGAACATTCAAACGTTTGACCACGGCGTATCTTCTTCCGTCAGCTGTGAGGAACCGCAGGCCAACGAGCAGCCGCCTCCGAGAGGTAACACACCTGTCACGTGTCTCCTCCATAGCCGCGCTCCTCATACGCCTCTACTTCTATCGTTTATTATAAATAATCTGGTTACCGTTAATATCATTTTATGCCATTCTTAACACCCTCTGGAGCAACAAATGCACATACATCCCTGTCTCAGACTCCATTATTGATATTAATGGCACCGCCATACTCTGCTAATTAAAGGCAGGGGAGAGGAAGCAGCACCTGTCTCAGGCAGAAATGTTGCCTCTCAGAAGTTGCTGAGTGTAAATATTTGCTAAAGTCCAGCTCACATAGTGTGACCCTTTTTTTTCTCGCCCTCTTATAAAACTAATATAATTAACCTCTTTTGTTTCTGCCGCGGAGCAGGCAGCTTTGCTTACCTACTGTTTACTTTTCTGAACTCGAGACCTACTTCGTGAAACAAAGTTGTGTCGATGGGAGAAGAAAACAACGGTCAAATCGGAAACAACTGCGTGAATCCGGGGGCAGCACACGGTGTCACGAGTAATCCCTGGCAAGGCCCACCCACCCGCGCCACCACACACACACACACACACACACACACACACACACACACACACAGTCACGCACATACAGTATATACTCTGTGTGTCGATGTTGACGCACTTTTGTGACTGCATCAGCGTTGCAGGGAAGTACTTCCTCGTTCGGACGACTCGGTGGGAAAATGTTTTCATAATGAGGGGATTATTGTGCCGTGGCAAGGTGAATTACCCGGTGAGCCCTCCGTACTGCATGTTGGTGCGGGAAAGAACATTGGACACAGATATGAATTAAGTCAACAGTAACTCAAGTACACTGTTAATTTTTCATGAGGAGTGTTACGTGTACAGTATATAGATACAGTACTCCCTGCTTACTTTGCAGTAGGCTTTTTCCTTTTACTATTGTAACCATTCATGATGAAAACAACCTGAACATATGGCACATTTAACTTTTAGATAATACAATATATATAAAATGATATGATTCAGTTATATTCAAACTCCGTTTGAATTCCCCTCTGCTTCTTATTAACAGGTGCACGGCTGCACCTGAAGCCAGCTCTGCTCAATAAATGTGCATACGTGACACATACTGCTGGCTCGCCTCCACCAGTTTGCAGTGTTATAACACAGCCCTGTTGATTTAATGGCACTCTGTTGCTCCCAGAAGGAGGTGCTGCTGAAAATTCCCCTGCAGAGTAAAATAACACTGTTCTATTAAGCCGACCATCTGCATCAGACTTAACGTGAGACGGGCCAGACAAGACGATGTGCAAGTGAAATGGGTGTAGTGGTAATCCTCTTCCCCCTTTGCCGTCGCAGCTACAGATGGCGTGGACGCTAACGGAAGATCCTGGGCTTGCGCTGCCAAGGCGGGCTTGAAAAGAGCAGCTGCCCCTCAGGAGATTGGCAGACCTTATAGCCTTCAGCAGAGAGATACCATCAACCAAGTCAAAGGTAAGTTTATACCCTGGCATCATTTGGCAATGTGTGTGTGTGTGTGTGTGTGTGTGTGTGTGTGTGTGTGTGTGTGTGTGTGTGTGTGTGTGTGTGTGTGTGTGTGTGTGTGTGTGAGTGTGTGTACGTATGTAGTGTCATTCATGGTGGGCTCATGAAGAATTTATCATGGTCATCACTGGTGGAGCACGTTTGTGTTGCAACTGAGGCGATGGCTACGACGTGCCATCTCTGCCTTCATGCGCTGCGCTTCAACGGTTCTCCGTGTGTGTTTTCAAACATCCATATACCACTGTCAAATTAATTGTGATGTAACATTTTGCAACGCAAATGAGGCTGCAGTTGGAATGATTGGTGGTCTCCATCTCACACTAGTGGTATTATTAGTGTTGGTGACATCAATTAATAAGGGCCTTTTATCAAGCCCAACACTGACCACTGACAGATCTCTGGCACAGTTTGGTCTGATATCAGTAGGAATGATACAGATAGTGACATTTTAACAAGACAGACATGTAATCTAGTCAGTTATAAAGCATGGCTCATGCAGAAATGTGAAGTTTTACTGTATATTGTCAAATCCTATTTCCCATAAGTCCTCCTGCTTTGTACGATGTTACAAATCCATCATGAGTTTGCTGAGCCGAGCAGTTTCAGTAAGCATGTTCTTGTTTTAGATTGGAACATCCTGAAACTTTACTTTCAACTTCTTACTGATCAAATTTGATTTTACAGCACAGACATTACACTCTACTATCGACTTGCATGTGCACAGTCCGTCTGTGATGTTTCCTTATCAGATTACCAAATATTACTTGACCATCATCAAAATTAAATGATCCAATCTGTTTCCTCTGAGGAGAAGTCAATTGATAACACTGTATGTTCATACGAACAGTCCAAACTGGGAGGGGACCATACACTGCGGCTGCGTGGGCGTTTTCAGTGTGAATACAGATGTTTGTGATTCAATGTGTGGAAACTCAAGTCGGTGTCTTTTGTCCGTTCACAGCTCGGTATTCTGCTGCTCAGCACTTCTCCAACACAGGGATTCCTCTCAATCGGGCACCCACCCCTCTATAGCATGGGCCCCAACCTTGCAACCAAAACCTGTTTGATCGACCCGATTACCCTCCAACATATCAGGTGAATATTTTATTTAACCCTCCTATTACCTTTTGGGTCAATTTGACCCCATTCAATGTTTGACGTCTCTAAAAGTATGATTAATTATTTTTTTTTGCTTCATATTTCATGACTTTTTTCTAATTTATTGGGGACAACTGGGAAAACATAAAATTCACATGATGATATGTTTTCAATGTCCTGTACACAACTTGTACGCATCGGTTTTCTTTGGGGTCAATTTGACCCCAGGCGGTTATTCACTGTGTAAAACATATAGGAAATATCACAATTTTTATTTATTTAAAAGAGATATTTAGGTAGTCAACAAACACATAAAGTACCTCACACTTAAACTTGGGAAACAATATTAATTCTAATCATTTTCTGTAGGTTTTAATTGCTGGGGTCAAAAAGGGTAAAAGATGTTAGTACATTTGAACGTAACAGGAGGGTTAAATTAAATTATCAAGTTAAATGAATCAACAAACACACACTTTAATGTGTAGATCGGTGTGCAGCACCACCTTTTTACTTTTAAAGACTTATATTGGCTAAATCCATGTGGATTCCCAAAGCTTACTGATTATGATTCCGTAACAGAAAACAGGAATTGTGGGAAGGCTTGCTTTGAAGAGGGTATAACTTTGAGGTGACTCCCACAATCACAGAACCGCTCATCCTGTATTATTGCTCTGATACGCACCATTCACAGTTGATCTGAGGCTCACTCCAATATCTTTTAAACCGAGCTGTCAATCGGAAAAAAAACAGTGTTGTTACCCAGCTCTCCCTTGGCATTTTTAGTGTAACTGAACCAACACCACAGTAAAAGACTTATCATACAGAGGTGTGATAAGTCTTTTACTGTGGTGTTGGTGTTATATTAAAAGCATTTAATGTATATAAATATATATTAAATAATTTTACAGTTCCAGCTGGCACAAGCAGCATGTTCACCAAGAACATTTTCTTTTCCACTTCCTGATTGCTTCCATGGATGTTGTGCATTATACATACTTGTGAATGTAACATATCTGGGCCAGCCTTGAACATGACCACACTGTAATGCATTATGTTGGTTGTCCTTAAGTTTAGTGTGCTGGCATATCTTGTGGTCTCTAGGATACAAGAGCAATAAATCCATCCGGGCAAAGCGGTGCTTACAAATGTTTCCAGGAACATATCAAGGAGATTAGAGAACCTCCTTAGCCAATCACATTGAAAGTCACAACAGTGATGTCATTGGACTTGCAGTCAGGCCTGACAGACATGGCTTTTCAATTCAGATGCCAGGAAATTATCTCAACATGCAGTCTATATAGAAGCTATAGGAGTAAACACTTATTTACAATTATAGAGTATGGCAAATAAACTGCGGACTGTACAACGACTATGCACAGCTAGGAGCTGTATGAGCAATCACAATTGTGATAAGGCCCATTGTATTGCAATGAAAGGTATGCATTTGTGTCATTCTACCATGGTGAATCGAACACAGCACAAAGTGTATCCGACTTTTCGCCGGGAGAAATTAAATGGAATGGGTATCGTTCATAACTTAATCACTGCCACTTGTAATCATAAAATACCTCAATCTGGGAACATCTAACTTTTTTTCAAGGGTCAATAAACAATGTGTTTGTATGGCTTGAACAAACAAAATATAAGATGTGAATTAGTGACCTACTTGTTTGGACCACTTCCCTGGAAGTCTGCTCTGTTTCTGGTTTCCAACACACCAAACATGTTTATTAGAGCTTATAAGAGTGTTTCGAGGTTCGCCCCTCACACACTCAAAAAACAATTTTTTTTAAACTTTATTTCGTTTTTTGTTGTGATTCACTGGAGGGTTTTGCAGGTAAGCAGAATATTTTCTTCCCTCCATGTAAACACTGAATATCTTTACGTCTTCTCTTCTCTTTCTCAATCTCTTTTTCTTGCCCTTTTTCGTCGATCACCTATTTAAATTAGCTTTGCGCTCCGTGTGGCGGGGACAGCGACAGCAAGGCTCTCTGCTCTCTGAGGTTTGCCCCTTTGGCCCCAGCACCTCCCATCCAGCAGGATAATTACTGAAGCTGCAATGCACATTCCCCTGGGTTGAAGTGGCAATATGGGGGTCTCTTGGTGTCAGCGGAGAGATGAGATGCAAGAAGGGAAGCCTGGGTGGGTGGGTGAGTGAGAGCGGATTGTAAAATGTGGGATGGTGATGAGAGAGACATTAAAAAAAGTTGTATTCTTGGCAGCAAAACAGCTGATGCAGGTAATGTTTATGGAGAGTGGAAAAAAGTTATGAGAACTCGTTCGGTCACTGACACATTTTAAAATCCGTCTTTGTTTCTCACACCCACACACACTCGGGTTGACAGGCCCCTACCGTCTTGCTCTGGCGCTGACCATAAACTAAATAATCTGCTATTAAACTTTTACAGGACAGAAAGAAAGGGCATAGGGAATAAAGCAGATTCGGTGAAGCTAAAGACGTTTTTTTTTTATCAACTGCACGAAATCCAATCACCCATTCATACCCGTTCATGGGTGATTGTATCTGTTTGGGTTCCAAGGTCTCTCAGCTCCCACATATGCCCTCAATCTGAATTCTGAGGTTTCATTCCCAAAGCCTTTCACTCGTCCTCCCTCACCGTTGTTTATCATTGATTTAAACCGTTGCTGCCTCAGTAATCAAATCCAGGATATTAGATACTGCCTTTTAAGAGAGAGCAATTAAGTGAAGTTCCTTTTATTGTGTCGGAGTTGGCATACCTACACTAGCAGTTCACTGCCACAGCATCTGCACACACAAAAAAAAGAAACAAATTGACAATTAAAAATGTTCCACTCTTGGCAGACGGCAAACAAGTGACTGGCCAAATTGTTTGGTTTAGTAGCCTGATCGATGGTCCATTGCAAATATAGGTTTGTCAGGAACACGTCGTGTCTGGAGGGGTGTGAGAGGGAGAGGGTTTGGTTTGAATGAGGCTTGTGCATTTGAGCCTGTATGCCCTTCAGCTTTTGTAAGTGTGTGAGTGGCGGAGACACAGGCCAAAAGTTTTCCCTCTTGCATTCTTCTCTCCTCTTCCAGCTAATAAGCCTGCCTCAGAGCTGTTGCTAGGCTACACACGTCTGTTGCTATTCTCCGGCAGGTGGCCTTTCCCTTCTCCGCGTCTGTGTGTCTGCGCTCCTAAACTCAAGTGTGCATCGACGGTGTCGGCCATAGAAAGGTACGAAGAGACGGAAAGGCAGAGTGAATGACACCGTGACCATTTGGGATTTTGATCACTAAACAGATCGTCGGTCTTCGATTAGTGCGTTTCCATATTTAATATGTTCCAGCGAGAGATGCGTTTGTGTGCGTGTTAGAATACAATGTTCTTTCAGCAGGATGTCCACCTCATCACTCAAACGTGGCGATCTTCAAATAAGGAGGCTGAAAACTAGGCCTTGTAACTAGGCAACAGAACAAGGTGCTAAGTGTCGTAAGGAAAATACTTAAACGGCCTTCATGAATATGGGACAGTTGTCCCTCGTGTGGCTGTTTGATGGGGTTGGAAAGAAAGCTAGCCCAGGAGCAGCCTTACAGAGGTCCATTGACTAATGTTGAGGTGAGCACGAGAGACGCAGACTTCTTCATAGCTCAGGTCAATGTTCGTTCACAATTAGGAAATCTGAGACACCCGAGACCTCTCTGAGCTTCATATGAAATAACTATTAAACATATTTAAACTAGAATGGGCACTCGGTAGAGTGCATACCTTCGCATTTCACAAGATTAGACATTGCATTATGAACATAACAATTTACTGTTCTATGGTAAAAAGAAGATTTTGACCGTTTCATGACCTTGACCTTTGACCCGATCAATCCCAAAATCTAATCAAATGGTCCCCGGATAATACCCAATAGTCCCACTAAATTGCATGCGATTCAAAGAAGATGTTGACCTTTTCATGACATTGACCTTTGACCTGGTAGATCCCAAAATGTAATCAATTGGTCCCCGGATAATAACCAATCATCCCACCAAATTTCATGCAATTCGGTTTAATACTTTTTTACTTATGCGGATATGACGCACGCATACAAATACACGGCGATCAAAACATGACCTTCCGCATTTTCAATGCGAAGGTAAAAACACCCAAACTAGAAAACCAGTGCAAAAAAAGGCATTTTATTCTCCAGCCAAAATGCAAATGACAAAGCAACATTCTTATTCTTATTCTTATTACTGCATCTTGATAGATTGCCTCTTCACTGGAATTGTCATTGGGATCTCTGCTCTAATTAGCTAATTTGTTCACCTGCGGTGGAAATGTGACTTTGTGATTAATATAGATTACAGCCCATCAAATAAATATATTACTGGTAAACCTTGATTAATGGTAATTGTTATGCAATAAAACATATTAAACGTGAGCATTGTTTTTATTATAATTGTTGTTGTGCTTAAAGTTTCTAAAATACTTGTCAACACAGCAAACAGTAAACACTGCTGTTTTGGCAAAAACATGGCAAACGTTGCATTAAGCTGGATATTGACTCACCACACAACTTATCAAAGCCTTGTTTGTATTAAATACAGAATGCTTACATAAGTTAATACCTCTTGCTCACATATTTACACCAGATTGTTTCAGTACAGACATGAGAATTGGTCATGTGTGTTTTGTGGCATGCAGATTACATTTAATAAGGCGACTAAGATGTGTAAAGTTTATATGTGATTATAGTAGCTTTTAAAGGAATTTAGGAATAAATCGTGAAATCCATAGTTATATTTAGAAATACATCTTGAAATACAAAGTTATTATTGAATATAATATATATTCCTAAACCAAACTTAGTATTCCAAAATGTATTCCTAAACCAAGGTAACAAAACCACTGAGACGTCCTCGTTCAAGATTACATACATAACATACATTATTATTGTAAGGAAAAGTACACACAATGGCGCAATATTGTTTTATAGTTATCGCGACAAATGCTATTTGATACCCGCCTAAACAAAGCCAACCTACGCGGAGATGAATAATAACCATAAAACATTTAAATCAGAAAAAAAATAATAATAATTGGTACTAGACTGTGTTCATAATTATTTTAAGAGTGAAGGAACAAGTCATCAGGTACACCAATGTGAATGGTAATTTGCTGCAATTAAGAATAACCTTTGTCCATTAAAAATGGACAGATTCAACAGCTGCACGGCTCATTTCTCACCTCAAATGTGTTCAGAAACGGACTATTTTTGCAATATAAGAGCACGTTACTATTACATAACGACCTTATGTCTAAATTATGGCGATTTAGAATATGACTGGGATATTCACTCCCGCGAGCTCACTGTTGACCTCTATATTATTAAATATTTGGAAGGACCCATATGCTGTTATTTGTTTTTTTTAACGAGCTAACGAAGCTTTCACCTTCTGAGTGGAATGCACTGGATGTTCGGAGCAGGAGGGACCCACAGGCACCCGGCAGAGAACATGCAAACTCCACACAGACAGTCCTGTATGTGAACCCGGCCCTTCTTGTGAGACCCAGCACCACCATGATGCAGCCCTCATGTTCAACTCAGTTCAGCCGAAATATGGTTACGTACGAGAAATGGCATCTGTAATAACAGCTCAAGATTCGAGCAGTGACAACTTTATCAGGTTTCTCAGGACCAGTGGCATTTCTGAGTTTTGCTACCTTTCTTTATGGATACTCTGAAGTAATTTGTCCAAATAGTTTTCCCTGAAAATTGCGTATTCTATATTTCAGTTCCATGGTTTTGGTATATTACACACAGATTCATCTTTTTACTTATTCATTGACATTGTCATGGCAATGATGAACACGGTGAGGCTGTTCATCTGCGAAGGAATACCTCACCCCTACTCCGTATGGACATTTTCTTTCTCGCTCTCACTCTCTCTCGAGCTACCTCTCTCTCCCTCCTCCCTCCCCCTCATTTGGGAGTCCAGGATAATCATTCAAACCGTCATCCGGGAGCCGGGAGTCAGATGGCTTAATTTCCCCTAGCAACAGGTGAGTCCGCCAACAGTCAAATCCCCCCCCCCCCCCCCCCCCCCAGTCTCCGAAGTTTGGAGCCGGTTTGAATTTGCGTCGCTGAATTGACGTCCAATTGGAATTTGTGTGGGAGACTGTAGATGCGAGCTGCAGCTCAGGCGTCCATTGATTCTTACTTTATTTCATGAAACTGTCAGCTTGTATTACATATCAAAGTGCTGCCATTGTGCAATAAATCTTCCTCAGGAGAGATTGAACAATCTTCTGTGAGAATGATGCTAAATATAAGTCACATTAGATTGGAATGCGCTGCTCACATGTGGAAAAAAAGATGTGAGCATGTGCTCGTGCCCGTGCACGTACATTTGTGTTTTCTGAGTGTGTGTGTGTGTGTGTGTATATGGGCGTGTGTGCATTTGAGTGTAAAAACCTGCCTTGCGCTATATAATTGAATATGGTGAAAAGGGGTTTTATTTGTCCCGGTGTCACTCCTGATGGATGCCCCTCATAAGACAAGCACAATCAGGGATCATTTCTCATCTTTCCTCCCACTCCTTACACTTCCTCTCCATCATATTTTATTCCCTTAGCCCAACCCTTACTCCCCCCCCCCCCACACACACACACACCCTTTTTTCCCTTTGGCACTGGTAGCTAGTGGTGTCACAGTGAATTTCCTGCTGCCACATGTTGCATCTGTTCTGGTCCTGATGAGAGGGAGGCCGGCTGTCTTTAAGTATGAGTCCTATAATGTTTATGTCAAAAAAGTAGCAGGACAATTAAGGGAATCGAACCCCATCCCAGTAAACCAGGAGTACCATTACTTTTATTACTTTTTGAGGCTACATCGGAGGTAAAGTGTGTGTGTGTGTTTGTGTGTCAAAAATCTAAAGGACTGCAGTTTTGAATATTTCAGTTTGGTCATGGAAATTTGGTTTAAAATCCTGGAAAAGTCCTGGAAATTCATTGGTCAAAATGTGTAAGAACCCTGCTATGACCATCACAACGCAAAATGGCATAACTTTAGAACAGTCAGATTTTGGGTTTGGGCCACCATCATATATATATATATATATATATATAAATAAATATATATACAAATAAATATGTATATATAAATATATATATACATATACAAATAATATATATATATATATATATATATATATATATACACACACACACACACACACACACACACACATAGTTCCACTTCTTAAGACTATACTATACATTTTTTTTGCTATGTACAGATTTTTTTTTTTTTTGGTATATATATATATATATATATATATATATATATATATATATATATATATATATATATATATATATATATATATATACACACACACACACACACACACACACACACACACACACACACATAGTTCCACTTCTTAAGACTATACATTTTGCTTGTATCCATACCTGCAAACTTGTCACCTTTCGCCGAAATTCGCCGTTTTGAAATAAATAAAACGTGAATAGTGTAGATCCGAAGAGTTTTTGTTTTTTGTTTTGAAGTAGGGGGAGTGGGGGTGTAAATTGGACGGCCGGCGTTTTGAGATTGGAGTGAGACACGGAGAACATGCGAAGTGGTGAGCTTTGCAATAAAACATCTTTGATGGGACACGTCGAAGGAACAGGCTCCTGGAACAGAGTCATGAACAGGTTCATGGAACAGAGTCAAAGCTCAGCAGAGCACACAAGTAAAAAAACAAGGAAGTTGGTTTATGAATGACTTTAACCATATTATATATAATGATAATGTGAAGTTGTTATTACTATTATTAGGGCCCGATCACTGAACTATTCAGAGGACCTTTTATTCTTAAAATGTTTGTTGTCACCTTTTTACCCCTCATGAGTTTGCAGGTATGTGTATCAGTGAAGAGGCTTGGCCACATTATTGTTGTATCACATGATGCAAGCTGTTTTTGTCTGCGACCACACCAGCTCCCAGAGGTGAACCGTGTCTCACGCCAAGTACACATTCACACAGTTAGTCCAACAGGGAACGAATTCGTCGATCAAATGGAGGGTGAATAACGGACGGTAACAGACCAGTGCCCACTAAATTGGATTCTTCACAAGTGTGAATGACATCTCTGCCAATTGGCTCAACGGCTGCCCAACGACTCGTCTGATATGTATACGAGTATGTCTCAGTTCCAAATATGAGTAAATTTGTATGAGTTTTCTCAACCGGGACGCTGTCTTTTGAATGATTAGGCATTTATTTTGTAGTTGGGCGAGGGAACCGTCGCTGTGAGCATGTAAGTGACCGTCACAACATTAGCATAATGCTTATCACCCATCTATACCTATCTCTAGATGGAAGGGGACAACTGCCTCCTGTGCGATTACATTCCTACCGACTTTGCCAGTGTTACGGTTCTGATGCCAGGTTATCAGCCATCGAAAGGGACAAAGGCAACGCCAATTGTTTTTTCTTTCCTGATGCGTCTCTGTTTTAAGCCGATTCATCAAAGCGGTATGTATGAGCCTCACAGTTACTGTTATATAGCAGAAATGTTCACATCTTAGAATCAGCTTATTTTCCGCTGAGCACAGCATGCATGTGAGTGCATTTGTGCCAAAGCCACTGCATGCTGATTGTTCTCCAACTGATGACTTTATCCTGAAAAAAAGCCCCCTCGCTGTGGTCATTTATATGCTGAATTTGTGATTTCTAAGAGTTAAAAGCTAATCCACAGTCGGTCGGGTCCTCGCCCGCTCTCAGTGTTTCTGTGTGCACTTGTGTCCGCTTGTGATGTGTCTTTCATCCGATAGGGGGGTATACAAATTAGAGAGAAGTGTAAAGCGGGCCTCATTCACATTGTGTGGTGAGCAGCAGTTGTCAAAGGGGCCCATTTATCCGTATGCTTCAAACAGATAATATAATAGCTGCTCAAAGGACACATCCACTTCACACTCTCCTCTCCTCCCTTATTAGTAAGGCAGACGTGTGCCATGCTGTGGTGGAATGAGTATAGATTTGACTGAATTGATAAAACCCATGTATTAATATTTAACACAGCTTTTTAAACCTGCATGGCATAACTGCCAAGCTGAACCGAAAGAGAGGAAGAGGAGCACTAGAGAAGTAAATGAGAGGGAAAAACGGCAAACGGAAGAGATTGTTGGAGTCCTGAAACTTGGGAAAAGATGGTTGGATTTTTGGCTCCTAAAATACTCGTCGAAACTTGGAATAATGATGTACGAAATAAAAGTGCAAGTCACAGGCAGCAACAGTCAGGTTCCCAATGTGGATAACATGGCGGTATCATCATAGGGGGAGAGAGGGTGACAGTTTTCCTCCTCATGTCTTGACATGCTAAATGAGTAAACATACACCCCGTGGTGCAGAGAGGGGCACGAAGCACAGCGAAACTCGGCTCATGGCACTCAGCTATGTGGAACGCCTCCACCCACCTCTTCGCTCGGAAGACAGAGGGGAGGAGACGAAGGCGCAGGAAGAGAGGGATGAGGGAAAACAGGGGCAAGAAAACAGAGGGAGCGGCTTGATATATTATTCTAAAACATTCTGTGTGTTTATCTGAAGATCTGATTAAAAACTGAGTTTTACTGCAGTCTGTTAAAAAGCTAAATTCAAGCGTGTATTCAATCTATTCATGTATGTCATCTATGTCCAGTAACAGCCCTAGTACCACGACATACAGTCCCCAAAAACTCACTTGAAGCCTGTTATTTCATGAAGTTGTTTTTTAGAGTTGGGTCTCCCACCTCCTATAGATCAACTTCATGGTTAGGGGCAATTATTTAATTGGACTCAAACTGTATTCTATTTGTAGATAGATATATAGATAGATAGATAGATAGATAGATAGATAGATAGATAGATAGATAGATAGATAGATAGATAGATAGATACTTTATTAATCCCCAAGGGGAAATGTGTCGTCACAGTAGCAGCAGCAATAAACTAAACACACGAGAATAAAATATAAAATCTAAAAAACAGGGATGAAAGATATTACAAATGAAGTACAATATGAAATGCAAAATGATAACATTGGGGGAAATACTATTTGCATTTATTTATTTAAATAATGAAAGTGGGTTCTATAGTTGTGCCCCACACACGTATGTGCCTTAGCTAACGTCCGTCCCCCCCCACCCCCCCCCCTGTTGACTTTCTGATGCCAAGTGGGATGGTTGGCAGTGAACGTAATCTCAGGAAAGTAATTGTCTCCATCACAAAAAAAAAATGTATTAGCAAAGCAATTTCCACAGCAAATCTAGCTCCCCAAAATGAGGCATGTCGAATGTTGAAGCTCATGCCAGCTCTTTTCTTTCCACACCGTGTCAGAGGATTTGTTCAATAAAACCACCAGATGTAAAAGGCCTCCATGTACTCTCATAAACAAAGCGAGTAAAGGTGAATCACATCAGCTGAAAGAACGCAACAGCCGTTTCACTTTTAAAAAAATGGATTACTCCATACATATAAAGGGGAAAGAACTAGGCCTGAAGGCAAATGCCCAATTGATCGTGTTTTTATATAAGGTTAATTTTGTTGCAGCATTATTTGCAGAAGATGGATGTTTCATGAAAAAGGAACCTTACAAATCAATCCTCTTTTCCATTATCAAGCGGAGCTCCGTTCAGTTGCATCGAAGGCCGCGGACACAAAATGTCTTTGAAATGAAATAGTTCAACCTTTTGCAATCCCTCTTAAATTCCACAATGCTTTTCATCAACACTCTTTGCGGCACTGTATTTTTCTGAAAACGTCAAATGCCATTTCCTCCCTGCCTCCTTTTGTGCACCTCCAGTGACCATTTAGGATTGAGGCTGTGGGGGTGACTATTGGTGTCTAATTGTCGCCACCCGCTCTGTGTCGGACACGAGGCGGGTGAGAGGTGAGCGCTGCAGCATTTTATGGTTCAGCGGTGCCACTTCAGGGACACACGAGGGAGAAAGAAAATGAAAAGAGGGACATGTTTTTTTTTCCTTTTTTTTGCAGCCATTAGAGGCTTTCTTCTCAGTCTCCCCGTCTCCCTGTGCTCTTTTCTCCCCCAGTGCTACCTTTTCTTTGGGGCTGCTTGTCTCCACTGACCTCCCTTTTCATCTCCCTCACACCATTCCCACACACCCTCTTGCTCGTGCACTTATTTCTCAGCAGCGTGTGCACGTTTGAGTCTCCGCCCGGATGCATTTGTCCACTGCGTATCTTTTGTCCCAGTTGACTGCTAAATGCATCATCGAAACAGCATTAATGATTCCAACTAGTTTGCTCATGACAATGGGCCTCATTTACTAAATTCTTCTTTCTTTTCTGTTGACCGTCAAAGTGACAGCATAAAAGGCATATCACTGCCAGGCCAATATCTTCCTGTCATCCAAACAGCATCCCAATCTTACACCCGCCTTGATATTCTTTATTTTAAATATAATTTGTGCACAGTGGCGTAAGCACACAGGGATGTGAGCACACAGGGACGTGAGCATGCAGAGTAACGCGCAGATATATATATATATATATATATATATATATATTTATGAGATCTCTCCGTCGTCTCTCTGTCACAGACACGGAAATGCACATGCCAAAATACTCAAAGCGCCAGGCATCCCATCAGAAGCGTGCACGTAGCTAATCATTCCTACAGACTTGGGCATGCAGCTCCTGCTCCTCAGTGCAGAGGAGCGCCGACAATCATTCACTAACAGCATCTTGTGACTGCTCCTAGAATCCTCCCCTTTGCCCTCTAGTGTCTTAAATATTTACACTGTTTGACATAAAATGCATCCATGAATATCAATAAGGCAGATCGCAGTGCCTTAATCACACACACACACACAATGAAAAGACTATGCGTGAAAAAGCAGCGGGATCCAGTCAGAAGCAACTCATGTCAGAAACCAAAGGCGGGGGTCGGGCCCTTTGTAGTTTACGGCTCGGTTACTGTAGTCGAGCTCCATCTTTGGACAGCTTGATTCAAGATAGATCGGTGCTAGCCGCCAGTGATCTTCTGATTGTTACATCAGAAAAAAAACGTCTCAGTAGTCTGACACACAGAAGGGGGAAAAGGCGGTTTGAAGCATCGTTTCTATGGCGGTGTCCTATTCCCCTTGAAAGTGAAACCAGTAATAAGTCAGCCTGAGCAGAGCCCTCTGAAGCGCCTGTCTATCAATCCAGAATCTCCTCTGAGGCGAAGCCACACACTCCGTTCCTTTACCTTCTCGTAATTTAACATCCACCTCCGTTTATTGTGTAGTAGCCAGGAATTAAAGTTAAAAGCTGGCTTTTATCTGCCGAGGCAAAAAGCCTAAGCGAGAGCTCGCCATGTTTTATCGCGAGTGCACATTTATGCACTCAGTTCGTATGTGACCAAGGAACTCTTGCGGTCAATAAATGCGTCTGTCATTTGTATTGACGCATTTTCTATCTGTTAATATTTGAGGTGGAGTACACACTTTACAAGACATGAATACAATGATGCCTTTCAAGAGGCAGTGTGACTGGTTCTGTGAAGTGTTTTCAGATTTTCGATGGTGGCTCTTGTCTCCGAAACCTTTTATTCCGTCTCAAGTGTGTTTGTACGGGGCGTCTAAACAGGCGCATCTACGGCGTGACACAACACGTAATCGAACCTGTGGAGAATAGCGTCGGCTAAAGTCACGATCTTATGAAGTCAAAAGGGAAGATACCCCCGTTTCAAAAGAGAAGATACCCCCGTTTCATTCCCTGTCCATCCTGGAGAGGGATCCTCCTCTGTTCTCTCCTGAAGGTTTCTTCCCTTTTTTCCCCCTGAAGGGTTATTTGGGAGTTTTTCCTGGTCCGATGTGAGGTTTTGGGGCAGGGATGTCTATGTGTACAGATTGTAAAGCACTCTGAGACAAATTTGTAATTTGTGAAATTGGGCTATACAAATAAACTGAACTGAATTGAATTGAATTTCAGACCTTTTGACTTGAATCTCGAGGAACACTACACACTCTGTTCTTTTATCTGGGTCTGGCGAGTCACCCTTGTAAAACATTGAGTAGTGCACTTTAGGAAACCGGTCCCCTTAAAGAGACGTTCCCAGGATAGACGTACTTCATCAAATCACACTCCTCCCTGCACACCGCCTCGATGAAATAGTTTGTTTGAGTCGAGAGCGTGTTATTGTTTGAGTTAAGTGCTGCGCTGGGTTTACGAGTCAATAGTAAACACCGGAGCCTTTGCCCATCAAAACCCTCCTGCTTTGTCGCAAATACTTTTTTTTTATATCCGAAAGATTTGTGCAAATATCAACACATTTAAAGCAGCACCGTGTGTGGCACATCCTTAACGTGTGTGAAAACAATGTGAAATGGAGAATGAAAACAATATGTATCAAATGTCATCTACTTCCTGACAAACTAATAACATTAAACATCACTACTGGGTGTGAATAAAGCATACATGCATTACTCTAAATGAGTTGCATTTAAATGACCGTTTAGCATGTTGTGTTCTAAGTTAAGAGGTAATAGCAGGTCAAATCCAAAGCATGAGGGGCGAGTGATACGCCGGTTTGTGGACTCAACCATGCAGGTCCCAGTTTACCAATATTAATTTATTTGAGAGGTTTAAGAATTTTTTCTACAATCTCTTTTATTTTTACATGTTTTTACCAAGGTAGCACCTGATAGCGAGAGCACACGCATACCGACAGTCCCCGTAAGTTACATGTCACTCATCTGTTTTTGACTTGCAGCATATCAGTATGTGGCAAATTACACCATAAATGAGAAAATTAAAGATATATATGAACTCAAAGCATAATTCTTTCCACAATCATTTCAGACAGAAGAGATAAATATTTCAGGCGAAGGCATCCTATGAATGTTTTAATGAGGCTTATTTCCGAGAGCGTCTGAAGTTGTGCTTTTGGGAAACGCTCCTAATACTTAAGAAGGTTTGTGGTAGTAATGTTAGCCTGTACATGCTTTTGGGAATCCGAGACCAGGTCAGAGTCAAAATACATCAGAAAAAGCAAGAGCGACGATATATGTGTGCGTTGAGTCTGCCGTGTCCAGCATGTAAACTGTCATGACTTTTACAGTTTCTTCGAAAAGGACAAAAGAGAGGGTCTTTTTTAATTATTAAGATGACACTCCATATTTGTGTCAAACTAATTGCATTGAATTTCATGTGCACTCAAATCCCTCCCTTTCTGTTTTTCAGGCCAGGGATCAAAGGGCTAAACACAGCCACGTGTGACGACAGCTGGTGCGATCGTGTTTGTGCAAGAAATTGCCAGCGGGAAGAAATGATCGAGACTAATAATCCCAGATAGCAGCCTAATAAATACGTGCATCGTGCAGCCGTGGTTAACGTTTATGTGTAATCTACTGCTCTTGTGGGACAGAACCAGTGAGATTCATCAAGCGAAGCCGAGGCAAAGGACACAGCCGACGCCAGCCAGTGCTTCCGTTCATTAGCGAGCATACGCATGCTGTGCACACACAAGCGAGGCCCTAAATACAAAATGCAAACTGTGTGCACTTTGCAAATGAATTGAGTGATGCGTAGTAATAACACAATCTCATTGTACTGTGGTGTTAGTGAAATGGCGATTATTCAAACAGTGCAGTCCTTTTCGCCAGCGGACTTTCTCATACATAATGCATCCAAATCATTGCATTTTTCCTTCATTCTGGGCTACAATGCATATTTCATCAAGTCAGTGAAATATTAAGCACTCTTACAATTTGATCTTCTCTTCTAAAGGGGATTTCAGTTTTCCTCACATCGCTCGTGTCTTCTCCGGAAACAAAACCGCGGGGGATGTGTTTGTTTGGCATGTTTTGTTTATTGAAGAGATGTTTGATTGGTTCATGCTGGAGTAATGATCAATGAGCCCGCCAATCAATTCAAGAGATTATCATGGCTCAGAGGTCATTGATCTGTAAGTGGGCTTGGCGCTGAATGGCAGGTTGGGCTCATGCCAACGGATTTGATTGAAATTAGAGAGGCTCACAGCTTCTCTGCCTCCTTTGCAATCAAATTTCAAATGTCAACTGTTATTCAGGTGGAGAGATTGATGAGAAATTGGTGGAGGAGGAGGGGGAGGAGGAGGAGAGAGGCGTGTTTGGGGCATTAAGTCAATAATTTACAAGCAACGCTTCTTTCCCCTCAAACTTATTGTAGAACGAATGCTTGACAATGAACCTCTCGCACACACACCTACTGCCCTCGATTTTTATAGTGACGACTCAAACTAATGAAAAATTATCACTTTTCTTCTGAATGTCAATGTGTTCTTTGCTAAATATGAAAAGGTTTCCGAGAATAAAAGTTTCAGAAGATGTGGCCCAACTATAAAATTTGTTGTAAATATTTGTTATTTAAAAAAAAAAAAGACCCTCTGGCAGCGGAGCAAGTGATGCTACTTCTAGAACCTTGTAGCTGAGAGAACTGAAACTTGAGGGATGATTCAGGGATTTGTGCAATGTGCTATTGATAAAGAAGAATATCAAATAAGAGTTGGATGAGAAAACTGACGTCTATGCTAAATAATGCTTCAACCAGGAGACAGTTAGCTTAGCATAGAGAGTGGCAGCCGGGGGAAGCAGCTAGCCTGGCTCTGTCCAAAACTCACGAATCAACACATACATAGTTTGTCAGACAGGCTAGCTTTGGTCCTGGCCATAGCCTCAGATTACATGGGCACTTTTATGAGACAGGTATTGATCTTATGTAAATATTGACAAGAAAGTAAGTATTTCTCAAATTGTCAAACTATTCCTAAATATACCTTAATGTATGTGATTGCAACATCTTTGTGTTTTTTTCCAACAGCCTGCAAAGAGATGATTTACCAAACCAAAGCATTGTCTCTCAGCACTACAATGAATGAGCACTGCAGTCCTTGTGGCAGCCATCAGCGTACTAACAACCATGCGTACCTTAACAAGTATTTGCATTCATTCAGACTGCTGTGCGGGTTTTCAAGTAGCCCTATAAATACACCGTTGAATGTGTTAAGTTGTTTAAAAGTTCTGTTAATAAACAGAAAATACACTACTGACTCTTCTCAAACCGAATGGATGTTGAGACGAATAGCTGCATCCAACCCATTTTATCACCCTGCCTTCATATCAGGCAGCAGATTTTAAAACCATGCTTATCGGATTCTCCTGTATGGTCCTTGGGCAATAATGCAAATAACTTAGGTTTTTATCATGCATCATTCATGAAATGCCTCAAATTGACCAAGAAGTATTTTTTTCTTTTCGATGTATTTGTTATTTCCACCAGGCCTAAACCCAGAGAGAGCTTTGTGTTCGCCCGTGTGCGTCTGTGACAGTGTGAATGGCTAATCTTGCATTCTGTTGTAGCAAACTGCATAATATGTCGGGTGGCCAGCTTTGGCTGCATGTTTAAGGACCTCTCCGGGTTGCAGTGACATGTTGCATAGCCCTTTTTATACCGTTATTGCCTGTTTACTCCTCACTCAGCACTCTTCACTGGCCCCCGACTGGTAAGGGCCACTAGTGATAACACAGCCGAGTGCATCTCTGACCCCCAGCTGCTACTCTGTGCCCAGACGCAGCTGGGCGGGAACAGTTTGCTAACAGCTAACCCAACGACCAGTGCGCTGACCTTTTACTTTGGTTAGCGCTAACAGAAGGGCAGACACGGCCGTACCTGCTAAGCAGACGCACGGCTTCATTCCAAGATGAAGCATATGTCCATGTTTTATCAAAATCAGATTATAAATGTAGAAGTTTGCAGTCATCAAAGTCAGAAATGTGGCTCTGTAATTGGGTTCCCCGTCAGGGCCTTTACTATGATGCGTTACAGCAGAACACGGATAGTCCATCTGTGTTCTGCCCTGCAAGCTGCATTAAATGTCGACCTGTGAAGTCAACTGAGATATAATGCCAAAGAGTCAATAAACAGAGCCATTGATGTCATTTTGTGGGGGACGATGTGCAATTAAATCAGTTCTTTTCCATATCTTCTGTCGAACATGCATCCTCACCACCGACAGAAGGAGGAGGTTAAGTCATCGGGTGGGAAGCTGACGTTTTACAGTAAAAAGTAAAGCGATATGTGGGTTACAAGAACACATTGGTAACCAGCAGAACAAATGTCTGGCACATTGTGTTTGACCTCATTGTGTCAATTACGTTGGAGACTCATCCCCATAATAAAGTCTGTACTTTCGTAGCAAGCACCTGACAAATTGTCTTCCGTCTTGGCAATATCCATTTCATTAAAATGACACTGGTGTTGGAATACAAACAAGGCTGCCGTTGTCTCGCAGCGTGGCAGGTGTTCAAATTGATAATATTGGCCCAGCTGCTGCTGGTCTGAGGAACAACGAGAAATGGTGTGACTGAAGCCGTTTCACATACTCCGCTCAAGTCGGAACTGCTCCTTTCATAGTGCATTAAAAAGGGTCAGATTGGTATTATTATTTTCTTTTGTGAAATAAATATTTGAAGACTTCTACTACAGGCTCACTAAACTCAACCCAAACAAACCACCTCCCATACAACCGTGTAAAATAAACCAAGGGAGTCTCCTTAAAAAGTTGTTAAATTCAATATTCAGAGCATATCTATGATTGAAGGATCATCTTCACTTTCAGTAACCTTTCTATACACTTTATTAAGTCAGTTCTGGTAATGGCACTGATGCCGTTGTCTTTAAAAAATGCACTTCAATTTAATTTAGGAAAAAGGTTTCGGAAAAAGATCTGGATTGAAGTCGACATGACTAACGACCCACGTCACCACCGAGTGACGAACCAGTTACGTGACTACCGAGTGACGTAATCAACGACTCGCGTCACAAAATGTCAATGCTTATTATAAATCTTGCACGGTATCCAAACAGTGGTCTCCTGGACTAAAGTCTGGTTTGATTGACCCATCCACCACCGCCCCCCTCATGGTGGATAACTTTCATTTTCTTAATACAGTAAGTAGATGGAGGGGCACAAAAGTGTGATAAAACTTCTTTAAGAAAAAAGTATAATTGTATGGAAGTCTATGAGAAAATGTACGGAGCGTGCTGAGTAGTAGGATCTGCCTAATCTGACCATTCGAAACAACAACTGTAAGAAATAATCTTTTAGTCTTTTGTTTTTTCCTGCTGACTTGCACTAAGTTAAATTGCAACAATATGTACTTAAAGTATCAACAGTAAAATTATTAATTCAGAGAGGCCAGCAACACGTTTAAGTTTATCTTTGGGTAATTATTGTTGAAGCATTAACTTAAATGTTGCATGGATGATATATTTTTCACGTAAAAATAGTAATTACAGCTCTCAGCGAAATGCAATGAAGGGGACAACATGTCCCTCTGATATGTAGATGAACAGAAGTATTAAGAAAGATAAAAGAGTATTTAAGTGAAGTACCAGTCACCTCAGAAATTCATCTCGGAACTCAAAATCAGAGCTACGTGTACTTAGTTACTTTCTAACATTGCAGACTATTTTAAATAATATTACTACTGTTCACTGCAAAATAACAGACAGCTCAAACCATCCTTTCCCATTTTACACTATAGCCTGCAGAGAAGGATCTTCTGCTTTTCTCCACAACAACTAGCTAAATCTGTCCCTTTAAGACAGGTACATCACAATGGTATACAGTTACATCACAATGGTATACAGGCAAACAAACTAAATCCACTTATAATATATGATCCATGTCAATACCATACCCAATAATCTCAATAGTATTTATTTTTAACAAAATGTAGTGATTTCTGTGTAAAAGGGTACAAGCAGGCAAAGTGAGCACTGTGAGCTGGCATCAAGCTCAGAGATAAGTAACGTAGATATAAAGGTGCTATAATAATCTATGAAAGTGTCCATTGTTTGACTGAAATGCCAGGAATTTTTTTCAAGAGCAAATCCAGCTGTGGCAATGTATCACTACTGTAGCAGTGGACAATTGCTTTTTTGTACATTTATTTGCGACTTGCAATTAGCTTGCAAACAAGTTGCAAGATCAATCTTAAGTTAGTTACCTAATAAGGTACCTTCACTTCAACGGCTTTTCGTATTTAAGGCTGTAACAAAAATTCCCAATAAAGGCCCTCTGTCGAAATGCACTCTACCTGAACCAACAACAAGGTGCATGAACGATGGCGGTTCTCCATCTAAAGAATGTAATTTGCAGCGTTATTCATGGGAAGCAAGCATATGTACAAGCTCTGAGCTAACTTTCCATTTTTTCTGAATACAGTGTAGAAATCACTTTCATTTAATATTAATGTCTGTTAAATGGCAAGCTCTGCATTAAAAACATGGATTAATAATCGTTTTTTTCTTTTAAAAGGTATGCCATTGTTCAGTGGTGTGGTTGAGTAGTGACACATTGACTGATATGTTGGGAAACACTGAGCTCAAGAAGTTGCTGATGAGATGCTTGAATGCATGGCGATGATCAACAGAGTTTGTAAAGAAGTATTTATTTATAATTTCCTACTTTATCGCGCGGCCGTGTTAGGAAGGTCCTCGTGTCCTTTTAAAAAGAAAATAGCCAATAGCTGTATAGGTTTTATACAACCCACGTTTCTACGTCAGTGGCAACCTCTTTGAATTAAACAAGTGAGCAGCACACATTTTCTGAAGGCGCACACATCACTTGGGACATTAACACTGGAACTAATTATTTATCATGGTAAAAAAAAAAAAAAAAAATCATAAAAACAACATTCAAGAAGTCCAAGGAAGTACAAACTCAAGGATACCATTTATGATGTTGAATATCCACCTACAGGCCGTACTGTGTATGAGGACGAGTCACAGCTCTGCTGGAACAGCTGTTTTTCGGATGACTCACTGAGAAACAAAATGAGAATCCGAAACAGCAAACGAGATATGAACACAACAAAAAAGAGCAAAAGGAATGCAGTGCAGCAATATCTCTGTTGTGCTCTGGTCTTTGGGTATGAAATACGCTAGATAGATAACCTAATGAGGGCTGTGCCTTAAAAAGCTTGGCATTTCCAGCACCAGCTCCGCTCCATGCACATGAACTTCCTGATGGTTTTCACGGGCTTTTCTGAGAAACGGATGCAACCAACATGATGAAAGAAAAGTCCGCATTACAGTGACTCTGCTGGCCTTCCCCATCGTCCCTCGGTGTCGTGCGTGTGATTGTTTGTTCATGTGCGAGGCCTCGTAAGACTTGGAGACGGGAGAGAACCCTTCTATATTAGACCTCCTCCCTCACAAACAAGAGAGGGGAGGGAAGGACGGTGTGGAGGGAGGGAAGGACGGTGGAAGGGAGGAACAGGGGGAGAGAGGAGGAGGAGAGTGCAGAACATGGGAGCATAAAAAGCATTCAATTAAGACATGAACTGCAGGGTTCATTAAGCATGAGCAAGCCGATGAAAATGACCATCCATCAAGAGAGAGTGCGGTGGCAGCGTTGAGAAGCTTGTGCAGGCTGCGCCCATAGAGCACACTCAATTACTATGGTTAAAGAAAAATGCTCATATTCGTCATTGAAGAATGGAAATGAATGGCACACATTATACCACTGGTCTAATTCTCCCCTAAAAAAAGAGGAAATGGAATTTTCACTCCGCAAATACACTTTTTCTTAAAAAAAATTAAAGGAGTCTATTCTGTCGGATTAGAAATTACATTCAAGCAGTTGTAGTTCTGAAAGTGTAAAAATAAACTCATGTCAACACTTGCATCCCACCCACGTTCTCAGCATCCAAGGGCACACACACACACACACACACACACACACACACACATACATCCATTCTATTCATGCGTTAGTGTAGTCGTTTTGCTTTTTAACTCTCAATAGTATTAGGATGCTGTGGTGTACGCAGGTATGTTAGGCAGAGATACAGAAGACAGTGAGACATAAAAGCTGACTGCATGTTCCTTCTCTCAACATTATAATAATAATGTATACTTTATTGATCCCACAATGGGGAAATTCGTGTCTGCATTTGACCCATCCTTCGTTATGAAGGAGCAGTGGGCTGCAGTGAAGCACCTCTCCCGGGGAGCAGCTGGGGGTTCAGTGCCTTGCTCTATGACACTTCGGGCTGCAACTAATGGGGAGAGCGGGGATTGAACCTGCTACCTTGCGGTTACGGGACGACCACTCTCCCCACTGAGCTAAACCGACAGCTCATACCCAAATCTCTCTTTTGAAATCCGGCCTACAAAAGGAAACAAGAACTAGCTTTCTTTGTTTATGGTTTTGGATTTGGAAGGCGTGCTTTGGCTTTTTACCATGTTATTATATTCTTCTTTGAGAGCGAAGGTAAGCTTAGGAACCTATGAAGCCCGATGAGACACTGTATGGGACTGAGATAGGGGCTGCATGGCTACAGTATCCATAAGTATATGTGTGCCTCCTAAGGCACTTAGAATTTATGCATGCGCAATAATGTGTGTGTGTCTTTGTGTGCATGAGGCATAGTGATGTGTGCCGAGAGAAAAATACCTGTTTTTTAATAAATTCATCCACTGAGTGCTCTGGAAATAACAAATACATTTTCTATCGAAGGAGCCTTTATTTTCTCCTACTTCCTGTGGTCTAAATCATAGCTCCTGTGGCTTTCAACAAGAGTAAAAACATGCACTCCTGGTTCGTAGAATCTAACTTAATGGGCACTGTATTGTTAAACATAACCTGTTTGAGTGGAGATGAAAAATATTCTCTTTTAGATAACTTTTGTTCTTTAGTCTGGAGGTGGGAGCTGCATCAGGAAATACTTGTTAGTGGCATAACCTTTGTGCTGGTTTTCGCCTTTTCGTGGAAGTTAGTGATAGTGAAAAAGTAACAACTTAACGCTCCCAAAGACAAAGACCACTACTAGTTATCTTGTTCACCTATTTTGGAAAGATAATCTGACCAAGCAGGATGGAGGTCAGAAGACCGGCCCTTTCAGTAGACACTGGTCACAACCAGTTCCCATCAGCTCTATTGGCTCCCATTAGCGCTCTGTTCATTGCTCCAGTAAGTGAGTTGGTGTGGCCGTATGACCTGTCTGTAACCCAGCTAGACGAGATGATGTGACCTGTTCATCTTGTTCATTTAAAGTCAATGTTTGAACACTTTCTTTGATGAAACTGAACTGGAAGGTGTACAAGAGGATGAGTCGACTCTTTTTCTTGAGGAAACTTCAATAAATCATGCACCGCTTTCGCTTTATATACACTTTTATTTTTATAGTTTTATTTGAAATGTATTAATTACACTATTAAATGTAATATGTCCTGCCTTGCTATTTTTATTATATTGTATATATTCTTATCATGCTTACTACTGTTTCAAACTAATTTCCCCCTGGGGATGAATAAAGTGTATATATATATATATATATATATATATATATATAGAAAACTCAAATATCCTATCTCTAAATATTAGAATATTTCCTCAGACCAAGTAAAAAAAAAGATTTATAACAGCAAAACAAAATCAAACATTTGAAAATGTCCATTAATGCACTCAGTACTTGGTTGGGAATCCTTTTGCACGGATTACTGCATCAATGCGGCGTGGCATGGAGGCAATCAGCCTGTGGCATTGCTGAGGTGTTATGGATGCCCAGGATGCTTCAATAGTGGCCTTTAGCTCATTTGCATTGTTGGGTCTGGTGTCTTTCAGCTTCCTCTTCACAATACCCCACAAATTCTCTCTGGGGTTCAGGTCAGGGGAATTGGCAGGCCAATCAAGGACAGTAATGCCATGGTCAGTAAACCAGTTACTGGTGGTTCTGGCACTGTGGGCAGGTGCCAGATCATGCTAGAAAATGAAATCCTCATCTCCATAGAGCTTTTCAGCAGACGGAAGCATGTAGTGCTCTAAAATCTCTTGGTACACAGCTGCATTTACTCTGGACTTGATGAAACGCAGCTGACATGGCTCCCCAAACCATCACTGACTGGGAACTTCACACTGGATTTCAAGCAACTTGGATGTTGCTCCTCTCCAGCCTTTCTACAGATTCTGGCGCCTTGACTTCCAAATGAAAAACACTTGCTTTCGTCTGAAAAGAGGACTTTGGACCACTCTGAGTGTTTTTCAAGGCTCAGGAAACCCTTGCAGGTGTTTTGAGTAAATTAGACGATTCAAGTGATTAGTTGAATACCCTACTAGTATACTTTTTCATGATATTCTAAAATTTAGAGTTTAGAGTTTTCTTAAGCTGTAAGCCATAATCAGCAATATTAAAAGAATAAAAGGCTTGCAATATTTCAGTTGATTTGTAATGAATCCAGAATGCATGACATTTTGTTTTTTTAATTGCATTACAGAAAATAAAGAACTTTATCACAATATTCTAATTTTCTGAGACAGTCCTGTATATATAATTATAATACGGGTAGATGAAATCAAGCATTCTGATTGGTTGAGAGTGAGTCACGGGGTGTGTTATATTCAGCCCATAATGTACAGTAAAGGGGCGCGTTTCATATCAATGCGCACTAAAACTAAGGTTAGCTTTTGCGCGACCGTTAGTTGTCATTTCAAATAAATCCTGCGGCTCCCTTCAAAGCTACTGGGCACCACATCTCAATGAAAGACAGCGTTGGAGTGATATCCACATTATCCAGCTGGACACTTCAACACGGAGCCACCCGCAAAGAGAGAAGAGGAGGCGATGTCATCAGAGACGAAGAGGACATGAGAAACGTTTTCCACGGATGATTAATGGAGATATCCAGATCAACATAAGTTAAACCAGGGCTCTCAAGTTTTGAAGACAGGCAAGCGTGACATGACATGACCAGCGACAGGAAAGTGACCCACGGCGAGCGTTGAGACGGGGGTCTGAGCTAGACTCCTCCGCAGAGAGCGGCTCATGTTGGCGCTGCGGCACATTAAAACATTAAATATCCGAGAGTTTTTTCAGCATGAGAAATACGATGTGTGGCGCGAGTGCGTGACTTAAGACCGAAACGCGTGAGTCTCACGCTCGATGCGTGAGACGTGAGAGCCCTGATAAGTCAGCCTTAACAGCAGCCGAGTGTTAGTCTATCGAGTCAAAAGTTGCTCGTAACTATAGTTTAGTAAACAGCATGTATAGCTAACATAGACCCAGTGCCTACGAAACATTTAATAAATATTATTTTATTGAAAGTGTCCCATTGTCATTGTTGTTATTTTAAAGGCAACTTTCATCAAATGAGCAATTTGAATTAATGAGATGTTGCGAGAACTAGCTACTATCTCCCCTCCTTTAGCTAGGCTAACGAATGTAAACAATGCTCTTTGTCCGTTAGCCACACGGAGGGGACTACTTTCACACTTCACACGGAGGGGACTATTTTCTCTCGGCTACTGAAATGCGATGCATAACCTTGGTTGGCAACAACTATTTTGTGCTGAAAGGCAGCTTACTATTTACTTATTATTTATAATGTCGGTGGTGACCGTATTATAAAAGCAATAAGGGACTCGAGGCATTACTTTGACGTCAATAAAGTACTATTCAAGGGTCGGGCCTAACAACACCCTTGAACACGTACTTTATTGACGTCAGAGTAATGCCTCTCGTCCCTTATTGCTTAAATATCCTAGGAATTAGGAACAAATGAGGAAATGATATGGTGTGGAGGTCAGGCTGCACCTTAAAGCGACACTATGTAACTTTTCACCTGTAGCGCCCCCTTCAGGTATTTAACGTCTGGTCTCGAGCCATATATGGCTCTTCCGGCTCGTCTGCTCCGAGCTGATCGCTAATCAGCGGCAGCCCGGTGTTCAACACAGCAGCATGTCACTCCGTCTCTACGAGTCGCGTAGCGGAGCAAATAAAAGTCACACCTGCGAGCATGGACTGGCACTATAAGACGTTGCGTAAAGCTGCCAGACAGCACGTTTAAGTACTTCCGCCGTACCGGGTCGGTCCCAACCATCTTACATTCAGCAGTTTTCTGGCCACAGACCCCCGATGGCAGTGGCGGAGGCGCAAATCAACATATTAAAAGTCATTGAAGCAGCACATTTTTTTTCAAGCTGTTATTTTAAGGTGGAAAAGTTACATAATGGGGCTTTAATATGGGTGATCAGAGTTTGCCTCCTGCCACTGACCTGCAAATACGTTTTGGTTTTTATATTCTTTATTTGACTTAACTCATGATCCTACCTTGAATTATGATCATATGAAACATGTGAAGCCAAGGGACCATGTGTGTGGTTGCACCAAACCATGCAATTGCAGCTGTCCTGTAATAAATATGTCTGGCCAAAATGTCATGTTTTCTTGGGCCAAGAAAAGCTACCTGACATTTAGCTTTGTGAGTATGTATTAAAAAATATATGCTCCTGTGCATACTTGCCATTAAAACATCCCCTTTGCTGCAAGAAATGTGTGGCAAATTCCCCAGTCCACATCCTGTGTCAAAATATATTCAAACATGTATAATGAGCCTGGTTTAGTGTGATGCCTGGTCTAGGGGAAGTCTGAGTGCAGCATCACACCCTTTCTACATGGCCAATATAGACAAGTTTTTAAATGCTCATATGAACACTGAGCAACTGTTTTCAGACACATTGAAAAACTGATTTAATGTATCATGCTACAATAGAATATATTCACTTAATTAACTCAGGTAATTCAAAACAATCATATTATTAATTTGAACTGTGCGCTTAAAATGGTTAGATAATCAATATGCCCCTAAATTAAGGAATAGAAACATCAAATCTGGTCTGACCAGTGTTTTCCACAATTTCTGCGATATTTGCATTTTAATTGGCTAGCAGAGCTAATTATAAGAGTATAATTTAACACCTAAATAAGACCCGAAACTCATGTGGAGCCATGAGTATTCTCTAAATGTCACGCTGTTGTATCTTTAACATAATGCACAACATGTATAAGTCACTCTGAGGTCTCACAGAGGGATTGTTATACAATGCTAGCACACCTTGGGACCTGTGCTCTACTACGGATACCTTCAATTTTAAAAATATATCACTTTAAGCTAAAACTAACAATCACAAATGTTTCTGTTTCAGAGACTAAATTTCCCCCCGGGGAGTGTGAAGAGTGCAGAGAGGCTGTCTTTTCATTTCTCATCAGCAAGTCCTAATGAACATTCACCTTAAACCGATCAGGAATACACATGGACGGACATCAGAGCGAGCATTACCTTGAACGCTCTCGCTTACAAAAATAGTTGCCCACATTTTGCAATTATACATTATCTATTTGCAAAAACATCATTATTAATGGAGGAGTAAACAAGCTCAACTATATGAAGGTCTTTTGTGCAACTACGCAGGATTCAATCAGTGAAGCGATGATGTGAGATTACGTCTGATGGCACATTTAATGCTAAGGGGACAGGAATGAATTATTTAGAAGGTAACTCATCATTTCAAACAGTAGTTTAGATCATTGGCTTTAAACTTTTATTTGATCAAACTTAGGAGTTCTTTACAGTAAAGTACTTGTAGATAAATAGGAAGTTGGCTCAGAGAAAGATACAAAGTAATACAAAAAGCCTCAAGGGGGCCATAAAACATACGACAGGTGGTTACAGTTCATTTGACAATTAAATATTGAGAGGAAATTGACAATGCGTTCCCTGCTAATGGTGTTAATGGTCTATTATTAGCTCATTTATTGCAATTCTAACAGTGCAGGGAAGGTAAACAAGATCGCAGTTTCATGAGTTTAAATAACAGTCCCAGTCATCCCAAAGGTAATTACACGGAGGTCAATGAGCGGAGGATGACCCCAAAAAATAAATGGGCGTCGGCAATCAATATGTCACACTTCACACAGACACAGACACGTCCACGCACACACACACACAGTTGTATGCGTTGTCTCTGCCAGAGAACGAGTGGCTAATCTGTACACTCCTCCGCTCTGCTCAAACAGAACACGAGGCCCAAATTACATTTTAATGGCCTCTCTTATTAGCACCACGGCAGCTTTGAGTGCACGAGAAAACAATGAAGCTTTCAACCCTTCCCATTGCGTGTAATTTTGCCTGATGTGATCAAGACTGCCGGTCCTTCCTGCCCACGGCCTCTCACTCATACACTGGAGTTGTACATTACATCTAAACACCAGTGGCTTAAATCAGTGGGTTCGAGAAGGTTAATTCAATACACGATTAGCAAATATACATTTTTATAACCTGGTGTAATCCAATTTCTGCTATACTTTTTTATTTTTGGATGCAAATATTGTTCTTTTTACTTGTATTATTAATAAATTATTTGACAGCTAGAGTTAATCATTAATACAGAATATAAATGAACTAATAATACATAATTAGGGATTAAGATGTCCAGCATTACATACAAGGAAACTAGCTCCACCTATTCTCGCTGACATCAAAGTAATGCATCATCAATGTTCACCTATTCTGCAAAATAACAGTTTTTACTTTTGGTTATTTAAGTATATTTTCATACAAATACTTGTATTATTTTACTAAAGTTAAATGTTGGATGCAGTACTTGTAAAAGAGTATTTCTACACGTAATAGGTCTTCTTCGAGTACTTCTCCCACTCATGTATGTACTGAACAGACAGCATCTGACCGATGACGCAAGCATTTTCATTGTACTGTCCATTATAACAGTACTTATGTACTGCATTGCATTTAAAAAGTGATGTGAAGTTAAATAACTACATAGTCGGTAACAACGAATGGACTGAACCGAATGAAATTAAAATTAGCTGTAGGGATTCATGATGCCCGACTCCGTTGAGATTGAACTTTAATCTTGGGAGACAGTTTGGTGAACATGATTGACCTCAAAACTCGGAGTGCAAGTAAAAAAAAAAGTTTGGGGAGATCCATAATTCAGTTTTGGCAGATCTCCTCTGCATGCATATCATACCCTACACACTTATTTTAGGTAAGGTGTTCACAAACCCACCAAAACCATCACGTTTCACATTCTACAGGCAATAGCTTGGCCGAAAGTGCTATGGGAGTAAGTTTGCCTCCTAGGCTTTGGCTCACGCTCAAGTTATGATACCAGACAGCCCTTCACGCCTGACCGCTTTTCCTACTCCGTGACTCTGTTACTGTGTCGGCTACTAGAGGTGAAATCTGAGATGAGACACAAATGCTTTGTGGTTAGATACACTTTTTTTCAGCCGCCTATCCTTTTTTATCATTATTTATTTTTTAGATCATTCACAATCATCTTCCAGGAATAATACACTGTGACATTTAGAGTGCCTTCAAAACTTACATTTGCTCACCACTCGTCCCCTTGGTGCTATTTTGCATACAGATGATGGTTTGGGAGGCAGAAATCTCGACTAAGATTCAATCCATTTTTTTGCAATATATCTTTGGAGTGACGTCATAATAGATCAATCTGGTGTGCCCCCCCCCCAGAGGCTCGGACCCCAAGATGATTGGCTGGAATGGAGGGGACCATCAGGGGCTTACGTCTTGTGCAAATATTGTACTTTCCAAACACTACATTTACAGAAACAAATATTTCTGCCCCTCTCTTTTTAAAAAACAACGTTGTACACACAAGGTTGTTTTCAAAAAAGTTTCTGTTTATATGAACCCGCATAAATACGCCCCCGGGCGCCATTACTACTATCGCAAGCGCTCACGCTCTACCTCCCGGACAGTGCGGGCGAGACAGGCCGGGGCCGGGATCCCACGTCCTCAGTCGGCGAGTTGCCGGCCCTAACTTTCATTCCGCCACGGGGTTTCCATTCACTCTCTGACTCGCGCGTGCGTTAGACTCCTTGGTCCGTGTTTCAAGACGGGTCTGGTGGGTTGCCGACATCGCCGCAGACCCCTGACGCCTTTTACGAGAGCCGATCCCCGCCCTGGCGACACGACACGGTTGGAGCGCACTTTGAAGCATTTTTAGTCACGTTTGACAACCTAAAACTCTGATTGACCTCGTTCACACGCAAACACAAAAAAATAGTTTTCAGAAATCTCCACTCTGGCCGGAGTTTTTAGAAATTATCGTTTTCCGTGATAAAACCTCCACTTTTGTGTGAATGAAAGGCTAAAACGCATGAAACTATATGCGTTTACTCAACGTGTAAACGGGGTCTAAATGTGCATGTGGCACATATTCACCTCAAAGATACGTGCATTTTACTAAATTTATAAATCCCTGGGCTGTAATAGCCATCGCATGGTCAGTGACTGTGTAACAGTTTAACTCCACACCTTCTTTTATTATTAGTTGTTTTCATCCTGTCTCTAACTGTCATGTCATTCCAGATCCTGCTTCCCATCTCGTCAGTCCAACTCCCTTCACCTGCCTCTGATCACCTCGTTAGTCCCTCATTACCTTCACCTGGTCTTCATGCCCGTCTCACCTGTTGCCCATTCCCTCGTTAGTCCCTGTCTATTTAGGTTCCCTCACTTGTCCTCTGACAGATTGTCTTGTGTTTTCCCGACGAAGCCTTCACGCGTTCCACAGTGTGTTTGATTATTCTGCCTCGTCCGTTCCTGATGACGCTCTCAGTGAAGGATCTTTATTTGCGTTATCTGTCTCCTGAGTCGTGCATTTGGGTCCACCCTAATCCCCTGTGACAGACTGTTTGCGTCGAAGATCAACGCACTCTGTACCCCTCTAGTGTTAGTTTTAGGAAATAAAACAACTTATAATTCGTAAAAGAGTTTGGTTCATAACTTTAACATGATGAACGAATGGCGCAAACTTACATAACTGACGACACTAACGACTCTCGTGACTACCGACTCATAACATTTAGATTTAGCAGGAGACACGAACACCAGTCCACTGGATGAAAGTCCTTTTGTTTGCAGAAATATGAGGATAAAGTCACAATTTATTGAGAATAAATCAACCTATAGTCTGCTCTGCATCCCGTTGTTGAGACCGTCTGACTAACACATTATCAATATCTGGGACTCACTCTGCACGAGGCAGCTGTGAGCCGCTCTTCATCTGATCAGGCATGAATCTCGCCGTTGTGTGGCTGATTGCTTACACACGTGTAACTTCACCACTTAAGATGAAGCACAATGTCGCTAAGCATTCTGGAGACGAGACGGTCCCAAACAGTGCAAATGTGTCTATAAGCGAAGCCACATTGCAGTCCAAAACTTTTACAAGTACAAATAGCTGAAGTACACTGATCAGCTCTCGCATCCTAAGACCCCGTTTACACGATGGGAAAACGTACATATTTTCATGCGTTTTGGCCTTTCAATTACACAAAGACTGAGGTTTTATCACGGAAAACTATCATTTCTAAAAACTCCGGCCAGAGTGGAGATTTCTGAAAACTCAGTTTTTGTGTTTGCGTGTGAACGAGATCAAACAGAGTTTTAGGTTGTCAAACGTCACAGTATGCGACTAAAAATGCTTCACGTCATGTGAACGTCCTATGGGACGTATGCGGACGGCGTATTTATGCGGGTTCATATAAACAGAAACTTTTTTGAAAACGACCTTGTGTGTACAACGTTATTTTTGAAATATTTGTTTCTGTAAATACCCGGCTACGTGTAAATGTGGCCTTAGTGAGGTTACCCCCCAAACAACAGGGGAGGGAGGGCTTCAACATGTGTGTTGCCTCAGCAGGTAAAACATTAAAAGATAAAGTTGATCTACAGGAAAATGATATTTGAAAGTAATACAGGATTGTCACCTGGTATACAATGTTTTCACCATACATAGTCAGAAAACTGCATACATATTGATCAAAATGCAGGACATTGTGTGCAATGCTCAAAATTGCATGGGGGAGGACCCCTTGCTTTAAAAGTGTACCCTGCCAATACTGAAATGAAACCTATGCTCTTGGTCGTCCCGAAACACAATAGCTCTTTGGTCTCTGTGGTGCTTCATATTAACTCAGTGAGAGCTTATCTGTTAAACCTGATCAGAGATTTTAATGCATATGCTGTTCTTCAAGACAGCAGCATAAGGCCACACGAGGACAAACGACAAGACAATGAATGAGTAACGAGTGTAGATGATCAATGATCCAGTCCATCAATGGTGCTTAATTGGACCCAGTGATCCTATAACATTGATTTGTTGAGCCTCTCACCTTTGACCTCAGTGTGAGCTGCAGCCCAAATAATTATGGATTGTAATTGCATCTATTTAATTTGTTCCTGTTCCCATTAAAAGAAAAAAAAAAACATTTATGAAATGAAACATAAGCATAGTGCTTACTCATGGGTCTCATCTTTCTTTACATTTTTTGAGCCGGCCGTCCTTCAATCAGAGGATTGGGTCGATCACTGGCTCTTCTAGTCCATTTCACTGGTTCTTGGGTCAGACACTTAACCCCAAATTGCCCCGAAGCCAGAAGGCTGTGCCATTGGTGTGCATGCTTAGTTAGGCCTGAGGGTGCCATCAGTGGAAGAATGGATGAGACTGGCTGAATGACTGGACTCCCTAGTGCAAAAGGGTTGTGAGTGCTCGGAGGACCAGAAAGGCACTATGCAAGTAAAAGTCCATTTACCATACTGTCTTTGACACCCAATTTCTGAGCTGTGCCGTTTTGTGCATCAGAGTGATACTGTACCCATCCCTTTGACTGCCAATATCATACGTAGCTCTACATTGACGAGAAGGATTCTGATCCAGAACAATAATTAATTATAAGAGGGACATTTGAGAAGCGAAAGGAGAAGCAAGGACAAAGTTGAAATTTTAATTTTTCTACGAATTCCTCTACTCCAGTCTGTGCTCATATGCTGTTCCCCTGTTCCCACTATATCAGGTGTCAAGGATAGAGAGTAATGGTTATTATGAAAGGAGGACAATTTCCACCCACTCGTCGCCAGCAATCAGCGGAGAGAAGAAGGCCCCAATCAGGGAGGTGCTTGACAGCAGAAGAGTCTCTCTTCTAATAAGTCTAACTGCTTCTGATGCTAAAATGGGCAGATCATCTCAGTGGAGAACGTTACCTTGCAGAGAAGGAGGGAATTTTGTGGAATGCAAGTGTTTTAAAGTTTCACTTTGCATACAGAGTTTGGTCACAGTCAAAGTTAAATGTCTGGCAGCTGCTGGAGATTTAATTCATTGCATACATTTAATGTTAAATGGAGTTAATAGTAAGCATATTTTAAGCCATGTTGGCATTGTGATCCAAGCGTCCTGCAAAATAATGCAACTGGAAATGGTGCATGACGGCTGCCTCGCTGAACTGCTACGGTCATCACAACGTTGTTGTTGCTGCTGCTGCTGCGATGCCGTTGCCAGCCCTCCCTCTACATAAAGTGAACCTTTCACAACGGGCAGAAAGTTTAATTTAATTATAGTTGACATTTAGTTTTTCAAAGAAAAAGTTTAGATGTGTTTGCTCATTAGTCAATAATAAGAAAACAATTAGAAGCCAGTAGTCTTTTAATTAACGAAGCCATGCATGTCCCTGTATTTTATACATGGCAATTATTTCAGAAGAAAAGCTTAGAGGCAACGCATGAAGGGATTGGGTGAACACAAATTGTGACATGTTCTATAAATGAAGACATGTTAACTTTAGTGATGTTGCTGGTATGATGTCAATAAAGTGAAAATATTGTTTTGTCTAATTTGGCTAGAAACTGACTAAACACGGAATAAAGATGCCTGGAAACGGGCTGTCATGTGAACACATGTTCCAACGACACCAAGAAGCATGACAATGCGCCTGTGTCTCTTCTCATTTCTGTAAACACCGTAAAAGATTGTGTGTGTGTGTGTGTGTGTGTGTGTAAACCACGATGACAAAGACTTTTGATGATGAGACAGCAAGGTGCGTATCGTGAGCGGTGCTGACCACTTTGAATATCGTGTGGGATTTGGTGGCATCTACCAGTGAGTTTGAACCCAGGTGAAACATCTCTCATGTGCCAGTTGAACCAAGGTGGCCGACGTGAAAGCAGGAATAGCCCTCTCTAAAGCCAGTAATGAGGATTGTCCCGTCTGAAATACTGTTAGGAAACACGGCGGGTGGCTTCATCCCGTGGACCGTAAGTAGATAAACGGCTTATTCTACGGTGAACAAAAAACAACAATTTTTATATTCCGGTGATAAAACAAAGAAAACATACTTCATTATTCCATTCCTGCTTAGAGATCCCCCTAAATGCTACACACGTGTTACTTACGGGCTTGCAGCTGGATTAACATCATGGTGTGGATCAGCACAGCAATATCTTTAACTAAAGCACTCCATAAAGCTCAGAGGCCAAGTGGAAAACCTCTGGACCGAAAACATGGCAGGACACCAACTGATATGAGCGCATTCAGAATAAACACTCTAAGATTAATTTATCTCTTGGAGTATCTGTTCTGTATGTTATTTATAGTAATAAAGCAGACACACGGAGAAGAAAACCATTTGCTAATCATCGTCAACTGAAAGTGTCACCACAGCTTCACAGCTGTCAGGTACACTACTTTGCCTGAGGACATTAGAATAGTTTGTTTTATTGCTTTAATTAGAAAATGTTGATGGTAGAAACTGTCACATGGACATCTTCTCAGATATTAAAGGAGCAGATGTTCAGATCATGTATACATGTTATGGCAATGCATCCCAAAGTAAAAACTGATAACAATCTACTTCTAAAGGGAAGTTAATTTGAAACCCTAGAGATCCAAATATGTGAAGTATGAAGTGTAATAGTATTTTTACACTGCAGTAGTGTCCAGCGCAGAAGAAATGTAGCACACACACAGCATCAGAGCTGTTGTGAGTGCTTGCATACTATAGCTTGAATCCACAAATAACGGAGAACATCAGGAACCCCATAATCAATGCAAAACAGGCTGACAAAAGTGTGTTACACTCGAGGATAACACCTTGCAAAAATCCAATGAAAGTCTGTCTTGATTGAGTAAAAAACAAACGGCAATCATCACCAGTGGGCAAAACGAGACACACAAAAAAAGTGTGATGTGTTGGGTCACATTCCTCATTAGTCGATGCAGCACACTTTTTTCCAATCAATAAAACCATTCCACGCTTTAATAACTGGAAGAACCTACCGATCCCAGCGAGGGTGTTGATCCTGCTTCCGTTCCACTGATTACACATGTGATCCGAACGACGCATTCTGACCCCAACACCCCCCCCCCCCCCTCCTCCCTCCCGCCCCCTAGCCCACCCCGCTAATCGATGAGGGATGGCTCTGTCGTTGTTCAACCTTCCCGTCTCTCCCCCTTGAGAGCGTGGAGCAGGTGACGCATTCATAAAAAAATAAAAGCAGGGGGAGTGGAGCACTCATCACGGTGTCAATGATGGGACAATTATCTCACAGCCAGCAACGCTCTGCCATCACCTGCCACAATCGAAGGACTCAATAGGACTCGGAGGGGAGGGGAGGGGGTGTCAGGGGCAGATGGAGAAAGACATACAAACAAAAGGAGAAAATTAGAAGAAAATATTAACATAGATGTAGAGCACCTGTATTTGACCATATTGGACCATAGAAATAAGCTAATTTCTGAACAGATTTTACTCCAACGTAATTTTTTCACTACTAAAAGATAAAAATAAAAGTTTAACTACATGTTTTGGATTCACTTTAAGGCAAAATGGGTTGAGTTTTAGATGAATAGCCGTAGCTATGAAGCCGAGAAATAATCAGCCTTATTTTGAAACAAATTTTCCGACTTCTTTTTTTTCTTTCTTCAAATTACTCATCGTACCCTACACCCACGCTGCAAGAAGACTTCATGGTATCAGTGTTTCTGTCTGGTAGTTATAAACATGACCATTATCTTCACAGAGCGAGCGGAACTCCCGATAACGCCTCCTGTGGTTGCTATGCAACCCAACAGTAAAGCCTTGGTACACGGGGTACAGACGGAACAATTTACAAAGAGCAGCGGCGTGACAGGGAGAACCGCATCAGAGAGGAGACAGAAGGGAGCTTGAAAGAACCAGGTACAAAGATACAGACGGACTCCGGTGAAGACTGAGAGTCAGACTAACTAACAAAGTAGAAATAATCGTTTTAGCCCCGTGTGAGCCGTAATCTTCTCGGTCGGAGATCAGCCTCTTTGGTCACAGACGGACATTTAATCCAGTTTTGATGAAGGTGGCGGGACGCTGTTTTCAGGTTTCTATTTTTTTGAAATGGCTTCAACATGGAAACGTCTGTCTGTAACAGGCCCGTTAGTGAATTAGGACCAGCAGGTGAATTAATTTTCTTTATTTTTTCAGCTTGCAGGGAACTTTGATGAAGGTGAAATGGTACGATTCTTATAATTTTGTTTTCACTGTTGCTTGTGAGATATAATTTCGTGAACTCGTATTATAGTACAGTTGTTATTGCATTAAAGTGTGCGTGCATTTTTCATCAAGATTATTATTATTATTATTATTATTATTAGATTCTTTGCAATAATGAAGAAGATGACAACTGATTCTAACAAGTGTCGTGGTCTCTAAATGTAACATTAGTGAAGTCAATAATATAGTGCTACTTAACCCAACATGATGTGTTTTGTGTTTCTGCGCCCACAAACTGATAGCTGTGACAAAACAAGTTCTAAAACCCGGAGGTTAAACATTGATGACCTCATCGTTGTCATTGTGCATTTACAGTTCATTTGATATTGATAAAAGCTACAATTAAGACTGCAGACTCGGCACATGAGTTTGTCTTCTCAAAGTCAGGCTGATGAGCCGTGAGGACTTGTCATTGTAATGAGGAAGCCTCATTATGAACCAAATCACCCAGTTCTCTAAGGAATGCAGCATGAAGAGCACTCTTTAGATAATTAATCCAGTAGTATTGTATAAATGCTGCTATTAGTGCACACAGGGCGCCATTAGCTCAGCACCCTGGTGAAGGGTCAGGAATCTGTCGGATGAGACCAGTCCGGTACGTACACACGTCAAATCAAGTGATTCAAAAGGAACAACGAAGGGCTGAAATGCATGAATGAATAGACTGAAGAAAGAATAGTCTGAAGAAAGTGTCTTGTACAAGAAGACACCTTTGACAAGGACAGAGATACGGAACAGCTTTCACTCTTTAAAAACAACACATTTACTCAAACAATGGTAAAAATGCAATTGTCAAGCAGGAAACCTGTCACTTTCCAAACATCGTTTCAGATTCTCCCATGCGACGCCGATCCGGGGGATCATTCCAGTTGTCTCTTTTTGTTTACTCCTCCATGCTCGCCAGTTAAAATGACAGACAAGAGATATGCAATAAGAAGGTGCTAGAAATATAGAAGAAATCTCTGCTCTGAGAAAGCTGTCATCCAGAGTGCTCACTTGAAAGTACAAGAAGGACAGAAGGGATTGTTACACGCCATCATAAAAGATACATTAACTCTGAGTGTTAATGTTTAATGTGTCAGAGTTACAGCTACTCTGACTCTACTTTAGATTCAATTATTAACAGAACAGAGCTGTTGACAGCTACGCCTCCTGTCAGAGAAACATGGAGGGAAGAGAAGACAGACGCCCAAAGAAAGGTTTCTAATGTCATAGCTTGCAAGACATTTTATCTGATGCAAAATATGTGGTGTGTGTGTGTTTTTAATGGAGGCACTCCAGAGCGTGTTTGGATGGGGTAGATGACTGTGCTTGATGTGGTGGCATCACCACACCTGTACTGCCATCTGTGCCCCTGCACCCGCTGTGACTCCTGGCACACAAGTGTTGCACAAAAACCCTGATGAACATGTCTCGCTCTCTTGCCCTCTGCAAGGAAGAGACGGAGACTTTGGTTTTTTCACAAAACAAAATCAAATATAGCTCGATGGAATTGCAATTTTGACGTGTTATTTCCTTTTCTTCTCATCCAACTCTGCAAAAAAGAAAAATCTACTATTCAAACCATGCGTTTATCATAAAGAATGTATTAAGCTCAACACCGCATACACAGGAAGGTAAGCCGAGGTACACAAAACAAAAACGAGGAATGAATAAAGCCAAAAGGAAAAACAAATTTATTGTGCAAGTTCATTCGAGGATATTTTCTCTGAAAGTGGAAAAAACATCTCCTTCGGGCCTGAAGGAAATAGGACAGAATTAATGAAATACACACACACACAACATGCCTACAACAGACGCAAGCACACAACGACACCGCGAGCGTCTCCAACAGAGCCACCTTTGTCGTCTAATTCTGCCACTACGAGCTGCAGCGTTTCATCAGCGCGGCGCGGCGTCCTCCCCCGAGGGACACGGAGGGATGTGGCTGCAGCATTTAGTGCACTGCTCACATCTACAATAGCAAAAAGGGAGCCACCAGAGAAGGCCGCCACCCCCTAAGGGGCACTATGCCCCTCCTAAGTGGACAACTCTGCCTTGTCACAACGCTTTTCACAAAGCTCAGCGGGACGGGACTGTGCGCTCCTTTCATCACCAGCAAACCCAAATGAGCTCTGTCAGGCTCGCTAATGCACGCTGGTGGCTCTGCAACTTTTGACGAGTGTCCGCACACGTTTGTGTGTGTGTGTGTGTGTGTGTGTGTGTGTGTGTGTGTGTGTGTGTGTGTGTGTGTGTGTGTGTGTGTGTGTGTGTGTGTGTAAATTCTCCACTGCGTGTCCACTCTAATGAGAGGATGGACATGTCTTTAAACATTCACCTTGATGCAGTAGCAGCCTATCGTTAGAATTATTATGATTGTCGTCCTTCCCTTCCACTATCTGCGCTATCTATTTTTTTGCGAGGGCATTAATGCGCCACTGTCAACGAGTGTGATTGGTTTAAAGAAAATCAAATACGGAGAGCTTTTTTCACCTCTAGCAGGATGGTACTTCTGTGTGGAGCCAGAACTTAACGCAGACCCGCTCACGCAACACCTCCACCTGCAGCTCTCTATGCTCATGATGGTCAACCTGAGGGAGAAGGCAACAGCATAAGGAGCACAGACACAAATCAAACACATCCAAACCCACGACAGCACCAGTGCACACGGAATACCGAACAGACAATCTTTCTTTATATCGAGTTAAAATTTCACAAAGAGGTCATATGTGATTCAGTGATTGCTTGTGCATGCATAAAACGGCAACACCCAGGGTAGTATTTTCTGTTGGATTCCAGATGACAAACATATTTTACTCATTCATAATTCCCTAGCGTCCATGTGTGAGTCAATGTCAGTCTTTGCTTGTACATGATCATGTAGTTTCTGGGGAGGCAAGAGCAGCGAGTCTAGTCTTAATAAAACGTGTCCGGTATAAAACGGTTTTACTTTACAAAGCCAAATTAAGATTTTATATTGTGGGTACTAGGGTACTTTTTTGTGTTTCAATTTTTTTTGGTTTGGTCTCAATTTAAAACATTAACAATATGTTTAAAACTCTCAAACCGTAATTTAGAACGCAGTTTTCTTGAATGGGAATCACATTTTTTAGGTGACAGGGTTGGTACAGAAGGTGTGTGTGTGTGTGTGTGTTTAAATGTGTGCGCCAAGGGGCAAAGAGACAGCAAGAATATGATTGAAAATATCACTTAATTGTTATTCAAAAAGAAACATGCACAGATGAAGAATACATATATTTTGAAAGTTATTATGATGCAACGGCTTAAATTTAGAATGCCAATTTTACAAACCGTGTCCAAGACTAGTCGTATAGATAAACATAAATCCCCTGAATTACAGCCTCCTGCACACTTCAGCACCCAGAGATAGTGTTTTAAATCTCTTCTCATCGCATAGAGAAATATTTAACGTATGGCAGTAAACAGCTGGGGCTCTTCAGCATTACATTCAAAGACTGTGGCCAAGACCTGCACGCACAATCACATCAAACAGACGCACCACAAGATAGGCCGCAGTGAGCAAGCCTCTCACACACATGCCCACCCACACACACACACACACACACACACACACACACACAGCCGGTGGGACATTTTAGCAGGCAAAAGAGTCCAGCTGTGCGCAGACAACCATCTTAATGCACCCTGACACAAACCAGCGGTTTTGACACAATAACTTTGCGATGGCAGCGTGTTTGTGTACTTGCTTTAACTCCGTCGCTCCATTCAAAGCCTCTTTGTCAGCTGGGAAGCTTTCGCACTGAACGGTCCGAGGACATTCATTGTAATAACTTCCAGCAATGGGCATTAAAGATTTTTAAAGACAAGCTAAGTGATGCAGACAAAAAGCAGAAAAAATGGGTCGGATAAAGAAAGAATCTTAATCCTCATTCCAATGTGCCGTTAATTTGTATTCTTCCAAAGAAAAGGAGGAACATAAAGACAGTCATACAGATGCAAGCGAATAAACTCCAACACACATGACGGCAGATACTTGGCGACTGACAAACTGCTTACACACCTCCGAGTGCCGATGCCTTGAGTCAAATCATCCAACACTTTTCAAACAGGGAGCACTTACCCAACTCTCACCCCACGGGGGCTACATTGAAGGTGTCCTTTTGGCTAACAACACAATCACGGACACACTTCTACACACGTGCACACACACGCATTCCCGCACACACGACTGTGTGCACACCAGTGGAGTAATTACAGACATTTTAATCACTGAACTCTACTCCTGTGGGGCACAGCAGACATTGCAGGGTGTGGACAGACGAAGAGGCCCTTGACTGATTTCAACCTTGGTTTAATGATCATTGTTTGAGCCGACTGCTCTGCGGCAGCTACTATGGCATATATACCACTTCATTGCAGCGATCCGGAGAAGATACTCGGATTGCTTTGTATTTGTTCGGGGATCTTGGCGGTTTCAGAGCATAATAATCATTACCAATATTTCCAAAGCTGGAAGGTTAGTTTTAAACCTTGGGTGTTATGACAAGATTGAATTATAGAAAGAACAAATGATAAAAACAAAACATCTGTGGGACTTGTATTGTTAACCTCATAAACCAGTGGTTCTCAAACATTTTTTGTCGCGCCCCATTTCGGAGGAAGAAACATTTTCCTGCCCCACCGCACAACAAAATTGCAGCTATATGATCCATGCTGATTTTTTTATTGAAGTAACAACTTGTGACTCCTGTGACTGTGCTTTTTCTAAAAGCATAAAGAAAATTGCAATCACTTTTAATTAAACCGGATTGCTCCATCAGACAAAAACAAATACATACTGCAATCACGATGTTAGAACAATGCAAATAAAGTTGTGCAAAAGATAACTCATGTTTGTTAAATGGCTTATTGTGGCTGCAATTAACAATTATGTTTGGGAATGGATATCTTTTCAAGATAATAACAATAAGCGCGACCTGTGAAAAACTTAAAACAAGTTCAAATATTTGGCAATAAAGAGTTTTACACTAAATATCTTTTCAAAACAATAACCAGTAACCGGTGGCAAACAAAATTAGTGCAGATGTGTGAGCCATTAAGTTGAATCGGTATCAGTTAAAATTCAAATTCACTCAGATTCTTAAAGGAATCATTATTCCCTTGATCGAGAGGCTGCAAATTTATCATTATAATTGAATTAATAAATTTGACTCCAAAAAGTATATTAAAGATCCAAAAAAATGATAAACTGAGTCCACCACCTCTTTCCCACTGTCCTGTACGACACATGTTGTGCATATGACGGATGTTTAACGTCTCTGAGCTCAAAGCCTCGACAACACGTTTCGTCGTGAGAGCCACGGAGCTTCATGTGAAACAGCTGAGGGCTCCCGTCTCCTCACAGAGTGAACACAGTGGTGCCTTCAGGGACCTTGTTTCTATGAACTTGACCACGATGATAGCATCGGTCAAATCCTTGTGTAGTTCACGGCACATCTAGCACTTCTGTGTATGACCGTGTGTGTCCAAACTGTCCATGTGGAGACACTCTTGATCAGCGCCTGCGTTCCTTTTCCACGCCACTGTCTGCACCATCTGAGCAGAAAGGCACACACATCCCCCCCCGCTTCAGCCCGAGTTCTGTCAGGTAACCGATCAGCTGACGCCACTTTTACAAAGTGATTTGCCTGCATGCGGTATTCACCAAGTGCCATCTGAAAGAATTCCCGTGGCTTATTTACACGAGTGAGGTGTGATGTCTCCAAGTGTCTTTTCAGACACACAACAGGCTGGTCTCTCCTCATCTGCATCGCCCGTGGCTGATTTTATTTTCCCTCCTGCCAAACGTCTCTTCATTGCGCGCACTACCGAGCGGCACGTGAGTCGCCCCACCTGTAATACCTCGGCGCCCCACAGCTTGAGCACCACTGTCATAAACACACAGGATTTGCCAGTGAAATAGCTTCATCCGGCTAAAACCAAAGCTGCAGCTTCAACTCCTTTGCTTTTGGAAAGCGTTGCAAAAACACAAATCAAGAGACGGTGTGGCAGGCTAAATAAAATCACTTAACAATATTAAAAGTGACTCACAGTATATACCATTTTCCCTCATACTGCACACAGCGCTAACTTTTCCTCACTCCCTTATCTAAGGTGACACACTGGACGTATGAAGAACAACAGGACTCACCTCTGCGTGTGTTTTGTTTCACATTGGAGGAGGAAGAAGTACACAATGCCAGGGAGTGCGTTTTAGATTGTTGGTCCCAAGAGGACGAGGCCTCTCCTTGACCCCCCTGTGCCTTGCAGTTCAGTAGATTAGCTTGAGCACAACAGAGGACACTGCTATCGCCGGCTTGCAGCCTCCTCAGCGCCATTGGCCACACACAATATCGTTCACACACACACACACACACACACACACACGACTGTGTGCACACACAGCTACACAAATGCACGGACACACACGTGTGCACTACTTGCGCTGGCCTCGCATGAGCCACATACCCATCAACATACAAAATAGTTGACCTTTATTTCTTTCACTGTGCCTGCAGGTTCATTAGTGACACTGAGGCCATTTCAATAGGAGCAGCACTCTCCCAGCACCCTGTACACACTAATTCCATCTTTATGTCCATACTGTACGTCCATGCCTTTGAGTTAACATGTGTACAGAGATAAAGGGCTATGTTTCTCTCTGACCCTCCATCAAAGAATCCATGTGACTGCAGTTGTGCAGCGCGGCTCTGAACTCGCTTAGATCAGCAGGACGTTAGACTGTAAAAACGGATGTCAGGATCAACAATTCACTATCTAATTACTTCAAGGTAAATTACAGCAGCACTCCTTTGAAGTTTCGCAAAGGAACATCAAAGGTGTTTTTCTTTTTTTCACTTCAGGATTTCAAAGCTGCAAGATGCAGTGTAAAAAAAAAGAAAAAGGAAACGTAGTGTAAAAAAAAAAAGGTCCGGATGTGAAAATGAGGGTAGACATTCCGGATGCACAATTTCAATTCAAGGATATGGAAAGAGAATGACAGAACAAGAAACGTGTGTCATATTTCTTTCATAAGATATTGCATGGGACTTGTCGTACATGATGTATGAGCTGAATGTCATGTTCGGATGCCGGTCTCTGATATAATACCCTTGAGAGCAAGTTAACGTGAGGCAAAGGCAACAGTTAAGAAACAGGCACACATTGAGGCTGAATTAGTTGAAGGATCATTAAATAAGCTTGCTGTTATCTAATGTAACACGTGTTCTGTAATTGCCATTTTCTTTTTGTGTTTTGGCCTATTTTGTAATGATGCCTAGCAGTTGACTTTGGAAATGTACACGCAGGAACATTTTGAATAATAACCTCATTACTATACCGTGTAAATTACAATTTTGGGATGGGAAATATTACCGTAAAACTATTAGAGGACGGGATTTGTTCAAGTATTTGACCTTCGGTTGTAATGTAATTTATCATTTAAGTGGCTACGGTGAAACTGTTCCTGCAGTCTCAAATAAGGTGATGGTTTGTGTATCAACTTCAGCTGGGCTTCATTATAACGCTGTACACTTCAGGAAGCCTCCACTGGGCTGGAAGTCTTGATAAAAACTGGTAAATTAGACAAATCACACAGCTTCTGAAAACAGGTCACTATCCAAGCTGAATTTAAAAGTGCAATATTCAAGTGTGATGAGGGAATGAAAGGAAGTGCACATCCCTGACATCTGTTTGCTTTTGACTTTTCACATCTTGTTTCACATCTGCCAAATTGTATGAAATTGCTCACTTAATGTGAGCTGAATTACTCGCGGTGTCCAACAGTGTTACATAAAAAAATGAAGAGGGGATTGCAGGCACTCATTGCATTTCACAATCCACGCAAACAAAAAATAGACCTAACTTACACACCAACGGTAACTAGGTGGTCTTGAGGCATACGTCTGCGATAGGAGTAACCAGATGTTTACTCACGTTGCAGAATGAGTGTTGAGAACGTAAAGATGGAGGACAAAGATTACCTGATACACAGAACCTAAACTAAAATGTGTAGCAACATCATTGCACACCGATTGATCCAAATTAAATTATGTGTGAAGTCAAATTACATTTTAAGCAGCCCACTTGTTGCCACCTGTCTTGCTGGAGGGTTTACATTCTAAAATTCGAAAAAACTACTTTAAGCCATTCATTTGCTCTAGAAAAAAACTCCCACACAAAAACAACATTATATTGTGCAGTGCTGCAAAACACACAACAGTAGAATAAAGAAATGTGCCTGAGGCGCCACACAACTGAATAAGCTGTTTTTACTTACAATGCGCCTGTTTAGAAAATAATAATTGAATCTAATGGATGACGGTGTCAACAACACAGGTAAACAACCAGTCGGCATGTATTACTATTCATTCATCCTTTGACTAGAGCCGTAACAGTGTTAAGCTCAATCCCCTTTAAAATCACTTAGTTACGTGTTAGAGTTGTTGATGTCCTAGCAGAGCTGGCCCCCTACAGTAGATATGCATCACACTGTTTGAGGGACTTCTTGCGAAGATGTATGACAGAGTATGTATTGCCCACCACATCAGTTACAGTTCATTGTCGTAATAATGAACAAATCCTCCTTCGAGCCTCGGCTGTCTCATTCCCAACACGTAGAAACCACTAATCACATGGTAATTTACCATCAAGTCTCATTCCCAGCGCGGCAACTACCAAAGCTTTATCGCGGCCTTCAGCGCCCGACACCGACGCACAAGCCCTCCCCCCCCCCCCCCTCCCTTCAGCGCCTGTACAAGACGCATTGGACCTTCATGTTAGCCAACCTAGTCATCATTAACCACTCAGAGAAGATACTCCAGGAGTGTGATGACATGGTACAAACACATGGTAGGAGAGATTGGAGGTGGATGGGTTAAATAAACACATGACTTTTATAAAAGAGGCCGTGTGAAACCAACAATGTGTTACAAACAGCTGTTCCTGTCCCATGCATGTTTTTTCAACTGATGCCAAGAGGTCCTGACAAAGCGTCAGTATGTAGTGACGAGTTGGGATGAGAGCGTTTTGAGATGCCAGATGCCAGTCAGTGCCACTACCCTGTGTGTGTGTGGCTAGTGAGGTAGTTTGTATGATGAACCCACCTCCCTGCATTAGCATTGCTAATGAGAGTAAGTGGTTTAGGAGTGGCGCCATGAGGAATACCAAGTCAATCTGGCCACCAGTGAAAGTGAAGGGGGAGCGTGGACACTTCACGCTTGCCCACCTACACACACACACTATACTGAATGTCAATGAAGAACCGCCAACATGTCCGCTGCTCCTTCATCTGGAGTCACACATGGAGATTGAGAGTTAACCAACTGCAGGCAGTGTGTACGTTTGACACAGTCTGTGTTGTGTATCTCTCCGTCAATGTGTATGTACAGTGTTTGTTGGTGTCTGCATCTAATTGTGTGTGTTTGTGTGTGTGTGTCCCAGTAGACCTGGAAGGGCGTCGCTTCCTTCATTGTCTCGCTCTTACGCAATAGTCCTTCACGTATCCTCACAACACGTTTCCTCTGCTCTCGCCATCATACCTGATGATGCACTGTGACGGCATCCCCCAAAGCACATATTGTCGCCTCCCTTTTCTGACAGCCCCCGAGTTTTTCAGTATCCATCACCCCTGGAACCCCCCCCCGCAACAAAGCACCTTCCTATAATGCAGTAGGGCAAGATGAATGAGCGTGTGTCTCAACACTCCATAGGGTGGCTGACAATCCCATGAGCCACCACACAAAGTAACTTCTGGCTCGATACTTCTAAAGTGATGTATGGGATCTAAATACTGTGTGTTCTGCATATTAGCCAGAAACTGCGTAGATTTCATGCTGGGTGACTTTCATAACCCAAGTTTTGAACAATTATCCATGATCCATCCTAAATAAGGTGACTCTTTAGTTTAGAGAGTGTGGAATTCATTGGGTGTGCAATCTGCAATGCAATAATTACAGCACTTTGATAGATAGAAAAAAAAGAAATTAGCCTATACAAAAAATACTTGTACAAAGAATTCCCACAGGGGATCAAGTCCCATCCTCTTAAGTAGGTGTGTTCTACATATACAATCTGGTAAAGTTGCAGCGCAGGCATGTTTCAACATCTTTTCAAAATGAAACGCAGTTGCAGCCTATTTCAAGCCTTAGGATTATGGTAATATTGAGGATAAACACGTCAAAGCAGTGGTGCCTTGTTCAGGTCCAACAGCTTCTTTGTGGAGGGAGCTATCCATGTTGTAATCACCTCGATTCACTCCGAGCGGTGTGGAGAAAAGAAGAAGGCGCAGAGAAAATGTACGAAAATGAGGGACAGCGCATATAGAGACCGTCTGAGCCTGAACTTCTTTTGTTAGCCGACAGCTATTGTTAAGAAAATGGTGGTCGTCTATCTAAAAAACAATGAATGCGAGGGACGCTAAGCTAACATACAATACATCTACATTCTAGTTTGTCTCTATAGCTGTCTGAATCCCTCTTCTTCATCAAAAGGCCTGTATCTTTTACCTTGATCCTCAGCGACACAATACATCTGCACATTTACATGTCTGCTGCCATATACATTGACCTTCACTCACCATGCAGTGAAAGTACTAGTGATTGGTAGATGCAGCGACGGGGCTGTCAGGGGGAGTCAGGCAGGTTAGTCGGCGTGCATAATTTAACAGAGGGGTGCAGAGAGGCGGACACGGGGTCAGGACCTGGAGTGGGAAGACCTAAAGCGATGCGAGTCTCGGCTCGGTGCCAGAAGTCGTCCTCCTCTGGCCGCAATCCGTTGAATATATACATTAAATTGCTTTTTTTATGTAAAGAAATGTGGTTTTCCACAGGGTCTAAATTAAGCAGCCCAACATGGTGCAATGTGTTGATACCGCTCATATGAGTAAAATACTGATAACGGACGCAATATGCAGTAACAAAAAAAACACTCTTTAATCAGCAAAAAGTTTCGCAAAAACAAGGTCTAAAAAGGGGCAGGCAGAAAATCCAGGTTCTGGACAGGCAGAGTAAACGGATAGAACCAGCAACATGGACAGGACGACAGGAAGAGCACACAGAACTAGAGACGACCATAGAGAACAATCCGACAGGGACAAGGGAAAGACTGACACAATATATGGGGGGGAAACAGGTGTACGACATCAGACACTAACGAGACAAGAGTGGCTGAGGGCAGGCGCAGAGAATTAAACAATTAAGACAGAGAAGACACAGAGGAGACATAGGAGACACGGAACACAGGAGGAACACAAACGTTACACATGAGTGTGAATGTGATGGTGAACGGTCTGTCGGTCTGTCCAGGTGAACTCTGCCTTCGCCCCTAAAATAGGATCAGCGGTTTGGATATGGAATAAAATACTACTTTTACTCTTAGACAAAATGTAAACCTTGGAGTTGAAATGCATCTTGTATCCAGACATTAACCTTGATTACATTCATGCATAATATGCATCTGTAGTGTCCACATTGAGTTCTGATTTAGATCCAATCGCTCCGTCTGAAAAGGCCTCTGAGGCGGCATGACACACACCTTTGCAGACAGGTAGTGTGTGATGTGTGTGGACCCTCAAAAAGCTACCGTTCAGGGAGAGAGGGCCCCGCAAAAGGGACCATGTAGTACGTCCACACTTGTACACAGAGAGGGATGAGGAGACACCGAAGGCGGAGAGTGGTGGCGGTGATCTCTCCGGTCACAGCGGTGACAGGAGGAGCGCTGCGAGCGCACTGGAGGATAAGCCCTTAATGTGACATTATTGTGTTACCCGTGCTTATACAGTTTGTGTGCATGTAATATCCTGTTTGTTTTGACCCTCTCCATAGAAGAGATGATGGCAGCTGATAAACAAGAGAAGCAGGGGGCTAAAAATCACACTCGCGTAAACTGATTAATTAGATCCATTAGTCATCATAATGAATATGCTGTGGGACTCAGCAGCATCTGCACTTGTTGAAATTACTAAATGTGCTTTATACGGAATAAATGAGGTCTGGATATTGCCTCCACATGAAGCGGCCCATGTCACAAGTGAGGGAAATGAGCAGTATTCTGAAATGAGTTCTGGAGGTATCCAGCCCAAGTGTTAACCAAATAGGAACAACATAAAAACATGTGCGGCCATAAATGATACAGATCCATGTGACGATAGAGAAGATGAGACTGCGGAGCAAGGCAGACACTCGCATGGTAGGGATGGACTGCAAATAATGCAGGGGAAATAGATGAAGGATAAGGAAGAGAGAGGGGAGAATCCCAAATGAGGAGGAAAGCGATGAGCAGAGGTGCACAGTGGCAGGAGGGTAAGAGGGGAGGAGTTCAGAGGAAGTACGCGAGAGAGGAAAAGTAATGGATGCGAGACAAAAAGAGACAAAGGGTTGGGTCCGAGGGATGGTTGGAGGGCCTCCGGGGTTGTTAGTTTTAATTGGGCCTCCGGCTCCGGGACACGCCGCGACAACATCAAAGGTCAGATATACATCAGGCACTGCTGGGAAATGTCGACTCACGTGGGGAAGGGCCGCAGGGCACGGAGAGGCAGAGAGACAGAGAAAGGCCATTGCAGATACATTTGAGAGAAAAAATAAGGTGCTTTTCTACACTTCATATTTGCCAGAGGAGGAGGAGATTGAATTTGAGGCATAATGCTGTTGACAAATCCCATGAAAAGACCAAACTAACAATGAGTTTACCCCATATACACGTACTGCCGGATAGCCAAAGCCTTATGCTCTGTGCTATAGACATCCATTCTAATCCGAAAGCTAATAACCCTAATGTGTTGCAATTAGTGGCCACCTGTTTAAAAAAACTTTTTTTTTACTTTAAGAAAATGTGTATATTTAACTAGTTTTTTTATATGTATATGCTTGAAGCTGATTGCAGCAGATATGACAGGGAATACAGAAACCCCTGAGAGGATCTAAAGGTGCCAGTATACTTTGATCGGAGTATCCCTCATACATTATAACAGCAATTATATATAATATATATATTTTGAAATCAAGAGAGAAAAAAAGTGCTACACTGCACAATATGTGATCCCATACTACGTGCTACTAAAAGCACACATTACCAGTGTAAAAAAACTGGCTTGGATTATTGACATACCGTATCATTTTCGAAATCTCCAGGAGCACATTATGCTTTAACCTATTACTATGGCATGCATCACTGACAGACACTTAATTTCCTGAGAGAAATAAATAAACTGGAATGCTGATCAACTCTGTCGTAGTTGTAACGATGGGAGCAGTGACAGGTTAGGCGCTCTTGGGGAGATTGTGAAATGGTGTTAATTGACAATGGCCTCTTCAATTACTCTGGTGTCAAAGTATGAGATGTGAGAGCGCGTGTGTGCGTGTGTGTGTGTGTGTGTGTGTGTGTGTGTGTGTGTGTGTGTGTGTGTGTGTGTGTGTGTGTGTGTGTGTGTGTGTGTGTGTGTGTGTGTGTGTGTGTGTGTGTGTGTGTGTGTGTGTGTGTGTGTGTGTGTGTGTGTGTGTGTGTGTGTGTGTGCCTGGTTGTGTCCACAAGGCTGACGATTTCATACTTTTACAGACAGGATAACATCAGGATTAACAGAAAATGACACTTTGATAGACTTTGCGTCAGCCTCATTCTCTGCATCATTACGCCCACTGACATACACACAGGAATGCACAAACATATACACACACACACACACACACACACACATAAACACTCCCTGCTGATGTCTGCTATGTAACTTCATAGGATTAGCAGAGTGAGCACAGCAGGAGGAGTCGCAAAGGTTTTGAGGAATAGAGAGGCTGAGTGTCTTTTATTCACGGCGATGGAATCAATCATGCTCCCAGATGGCTCTATAATTTATGATTAGTCGGGGTACGGATTGTGTATTTGAAAGAAGTACATGTTCTACACAATCCTGTGGTGCATTTGTGACAGTGACATATAGTTGGTGGTGTAACATGACGTTGATGGGCTCTGGTGTAAATCGTTTCTTTGGGGGGGCGGTCCGTCACCACATATGAACACCGGTACTTTCTGTGTAAAATATAAATATATATGCATGTCCGTCACATCGTACACAACGGCAAATATGTCACCGCCGCACCACACAGAAGTAGAGGCCAATGTATTGAGAGAAAATAGTCTAAATACTAGATCTGAAAACTAAAACGTTTTAGAAATTTGTAATGTAATTTATAAAATATAAAAAATGTATCCTCCTTGTACCAATAATCTTATTTTACAAATAACTACTATAGAAGTCAAGTATTATACTGTGTTTTTAAACTCAAGTTCATTGATGTAATGATGAAAAAATACTTCCTGTGCTTACTTTTGCACGCACACATCACAAGACATATTTGGAGTTTGGAAACTCTTCACTTCCTCTGATCCTCAAATACATGTTGTGTTTGGGTACTAATGGAAAACGTTGAGTTTTTCAGGGCGTTCAACCAACCACGGCTTACGTAGAAGGTATCAGGCCACTTCAACAGAAGATATAAGTACGGCGTGATGCGTTTACTTACCATGTGGATTGTTGTCGGATGAAGTTGCAAAGGTCCAACAGCAGGAGTTCACGGTTTGCAGTGGCAACAAACTGCAGCGTCGTCAATCCTTTTGACCATTACAATACTGACCTTTATCCGCCATACGTAGAGGGGAAAGAAAGTAAACAAACGGTGTCAAAATGTTTCATGAACATGCATTTTTGTAGTAAAATGATTCAGGTATGCAAGTATCCTCTTGGTTAATAGCTTCACCACATACGACATATCATTAGAATAAATATTTCCCACCAAATATGGTCCTGCTAAATTAAGACATTGGTAGCTGGTAGAGTAGTTTTGGAAAACTAATTTCATAAACTGCCAGAAAAACTGTATTTTAATCTATTTATGAGTGGAATTCTAGTAGTAAAGAGAGTAAGTCAGGTCTTTTTTTATGATCGTAAGGGTGTGACTTTGGGTTTTACCAACAAAGTCAGATAAGTAGAGAAGCATGATGTCAAGTGTGGGCTTTACAAAGCTGACCTAACCAAGTATCATGACCATAGTAACTCATCCATCCATCCATCCATCCATTATCAATACCGCTTATCCTCATTAGGGTCGCGGGGTCGCTGGAGCCTATCCCAGCTGACATAGGGCGAAGGCAGGGGACACACTGGACAGGCCGCCAGTCCATCGAGGGCACATATAGGGACATACAACCATTCACTCTCACACCTATGGGCAATTTAGAGATCAATTAACCTGCAGCATGTCTTTGGACTGTGGGAGGAAGCCGGAGAACCCGGAGAGAACCCACCCTGCCATGGGGAGAACATGCAAAGTAACTCAATCAGTGAATAATCAAGTTGGTGTTCATAACCGCTCAGACTCAATCAAATATATTCTGAGCCACGTTATTTCTCTAGCCAAAGTAATGGAAAAGCACTTTGAGTCTAAACTATGTTCTTTTATTTATTTATTTTCTCCACAACCAGGCGACCACCTGAAGTTAACTCCTCACCCCATTAAGGCTCCCAGGTTGAGAACCGCTGCCTGCAAAGAATGAAAGAGAGAGTGGCCATTTTGGTGAGTAGTGAAAACAGACTGGAGCCAATTAGAAAACAGAGAATGGCTAATAGATAGAAGACATCGGTGGCTAAGCAAACTGAGCACCAGCCTTTTCAGCTCACTATCTCACTGACTCCATCTATCTGTATAAAACTATCTGTGATCAACTACAATTTAGTTATTAATTCTCAGAAGAATACCAACAACAGCAGTTTAGGCAGTGTCCCTTCAGCAGTGCACCGTATGTGGAATCCAACCCCAGAGTCAGATACCCCAGCAGCTTGGCCAGTGCTCCTCGGGTCCGACGCCGACTCGTAGCACTTTAACAATCAGAAATACTCGAGTGAAGCACACGGAGCCCAGGTAAAAGCTTTGCATGATCTCTGGGGAAAGCAATGACTGAGCTCCAAAGATGTTGCACACACAAATACAATAAGAAGGGGATTATGATAGAAGGTATTTGCTGTACATTTGACTTTCTATCATCAGCCACATCGTGCTCAGGGAAGAATATACACCATTTTCTAAAGTAATGTCAACAAAGTTGAACATCCCTAAGGTATGAAGGAGCAAAGTGTCTCCCCCTGAGCGACTGACCTACATTTTGTTTTGACACATCGGAGCAATGGGGTGATACATGGAGCACCGAGGGGGGAATAAACAACCCGTTCAAGTAGGATTTTTTTATTTTATTTTCTCTCCGTCCATGAAAGAGCTACTTCAGTATATAGTGTTATTTAATTTCAACATCATGACATTGGGTAAGAGCAAAAAGGTTAACCGACCACATACCAGCTGCACACCCCTCCGATTGTAATGTAAGGACTCGTGAAGACTGCAGTTAGCTGATTATGCACGCACATTATGGCACATAGTAAAGATGTGAGAATCTATGTGATAAATGAGGTAACAGAACATCCAACCTGAGTAACTGCTGAGTAGCCTTTGCATCACCCCTAGAGAGCAACGGGAGTATCATACAAATCAGTCCAGCACTTCTCAGGGTCTTAGTGTTCTGGTTGCATACATATTGTCAAAGCACCACAGTGAATGTTTTTAAGTAAAATGTGTGCATTTGTGGGTGCCATAGATTTGATTATGTAAAGGAGAAATGACCCAGTCCATTATATTATTATTATTATTATTATTACATTTTGAAAGAGCTGAACTTTTTATGGAGGGCAGAAACCACCATCGACTGATGGAGCCCCCAATATCTTTTTCAGAATTTGACTGCTTCCAAAGGATTGAAAACCCAAACAATAAATATAATAATTGGATTGAACTGTTTACAATACAGTATATACTGTGAACATCCCAGGAGATCGCTGCGTTTGTGAATCACATTGTCTAGAGCCAGGGATAAACAGTGCTCACTAAAAAGGAACCAGACTCATTAGTGCATGATAGATAATCTTAGCGCTGATAATAACTGTGCTAATTAGTAGAAGCATTGTCGGAACCGACCAGCAGCGACTAATACGATTCAAATTGATTTCAGTTTCCCTTGAGCAAGGAGGAATGTGAAATGTCATATTCAGATAAAATGTATGTATTTTATATTGATGCAGAGATCCTCTCCTTCCCAATTCTAAAGTCTCCTTACAATTACAACATAAACAGTCTTAAATATTAGTGTTTTACAGATTCTAGACGTATTTCATTGCTTGCTTATCAGAGATCAGTCATTAGGTTATTCAGACAATCTTTTGCCTGATGACCTCAATCCCCACACTTGTCTTACAATCACAATGGGGATAAACTATGGATTTATTACAAAGATGAATTAATTAGAGGCTTTTTTCAAGCGAGTGTGACACTGCGGGCATTATGCGGGGAACCATGATGTGTTGACCTCTGCAGCTGTTGTGACGCAGCGCTGTTAGTCTGCAGGTCTTCTTATCTCAGAGAAGCTCCGTCCCGAAGCCCTGCTGAGTGTCAGCAGCCACATCGCAGCTGGAGCCTCTCGTCGATGTCTCGAGCACCAGCTGGTCTGTGACACTCTTTGCTTTCCAGAGGCACCTGTTGGTTCATTTGGGGACACACTAACCAGAGCAGCAGAGTACAGAGTGCAGTACACACAGATGCGTCATGAGGCTGCTGAGGAAACAAAGAAAGAAGATGAGCTGCGTTTCAGCACTGAGCCGGGCTGCAGTCATCATCGGGAGTCATTCATTTTTATTTGTTTTTTTGTACTGCAAAAACTGTAATAGTTTATGATTTTAATGGTCAAAATATGTTGATGAACACAAATTGTACTCTATGTATATGTACAGACAAGTCAACCAAGTCTTTTAAATGAAAATGTGTAATAAAGCATATTAATAGTAATTTTGTTTTGCAGAATTCTGTAATTAAAACATCAACTGTTGCTATTTACACTGATAATTCTTTGATTTGTGGAGTTATACATTATTTTCTCTTTTATTATTCTGATAATGTTGGAGATTGAGTACTTTTTCATCTTCATCCTCGTGTTTTCTTTTTGTGGGATTTTGCTTGTTTGACTAGTTATGTGAGGGACTTGACTGGAACCAGAACAAACTCTGACAATAAGTCCACAGTTGAGCTATGAAAAGCAGAAATAGCAACATACATTTTCTGAATGAAAAGAAGTGCAAGGCTATATAGTATAATCTATTTACGGTAGTGATTTTAATATTATATTTGAGTTTGTTTTCTGGTACTGACACTGTGGTTGAAAACTGTTATTATAGAAACTACTTGCAAATAAGTATCCATGATCTCACGTTGCACTTTTCCTGAGGCCATCTACGAATAATCAGTGGGAGTTGCTTTACGCCTTGAGCCATCATTTTTACTCAAGCAAACGGCATCTTCTCACATCATATTTCCATACAATGTGATGCGGTTATAAGCCAAATGTGAAAAAGCTCTAAAAGCCATTGCTGTACTTCCTCCGTATCAACAAGCTAAAATGAGCAAGAAGAGGGTACAAATATATAGTACTCGCTGGATGGACTGGCGACCTGTCCAGGTGTCCCCTGCCTATGGATAATGGAAAAAAAGAGCCATACGCACAACCTTAAAGCAGATCTCCAAGTGTCTCCAAGTACAAAATATAAATGAAAAGTGTGTATTTGTTTATTTACCGTGAATACAGAGAGAGTGAACTTTTAAAATAGTTCTACATTACATAAATGACATGATGAGTCAAATGTGTTAAACTGAGCTTTTAGCAAAGACTGTAACCCAGCAGCGGGAGCAGCTCGTCCTGATTATCATATGTGGACAGCCTTACCCGTCATATTTTACACCACACGATTGCTCTCCTGTTCTTCTGCTTTCTGATGGTTCCCTGCTTTCCTCCCTTTTCCAGTAGTCTTCCGCCTCTCCACGGTACTGAGCCTCGTTCCCATTTCGTCCATCACTCTTCATTGTCCACATGTCTGTGGAAGGTCAATTGATCTGGTTTGGGACTGTGGGAAATGTTTCAACTGATTGTTAATGACACAAACGCGCACGATGCGTGCGCACACACACGGACAATGGGCCCATCACTTTATCAAGGGCGGAAGATAAATAACTCTGGATAAGGTGAGAGACAAGGTGGGGATGTTAAATGTGCTGCTCTTAATGTCTTCACACATGGCCTGTTAACTGATGCTGAATAAGGGCATCTGTCCTTCTCACAAAAAGATGCTTGGGTGTGTGTGTACGTATGTGTGTGTGTGCGTGTGTGTGTGTGTGTGTGTGAGAGAGAAAGATAGTTGGTGTGTGTGCTTTACGAGTGAACGTATGACCTTTGAAGACTTGCTGTGTTTGCATTCTTATTTTTTTTTGCAAAACAATCAAGCAATAAATCAAGTGGTCAATTACACAATTTATTACAAAAAGAGCATGTTTTATCCAAGTTAGAACAACAATGAAAAAGAAGAAAAAAATAAATCAAATGCATTAAGATTGGGCATGGTATAATTCAATCTTCCTAATTACTAATTTGCATTTTCTAACCTGTATTCTTTAATTAATTATACACAAAGAAAAAACTGCATTATTGCTTTATGGCACAAGTCGACCAAAGCCAGGGAAAAGCAGCGTTCAGTCATGGGTATCAGATAGGGCCTTCACTCTTCATCCAAGATTAAACAAAGGTGAACCGAAAGCGAAAATATGTTAATTGAAGAGCACTTGACCTCAACAAGTACTGAAGCGTTCCCACACCCATCCACTAAACTAGTGGTAGCAGAAGTAACTATAGTTATGTCGACATTATTGATGTATGATTACGGCATGAGCGATTGCACTTTAGTCACTGACCTTGTCACTCCCTGCAGCACATATTTAAGCCTGCAAATGGGATGTCTGGGGAGTGACATTTACAGATTTCATCTCCGGCAAGACAAGAACCAAAGCCTAAAAGGTAAAAAAAAGGAGTGGAAGTGATCAGGAGCAATGACAAATATGGAGAGAGAGAGCCACTGGCAGCTGACATTTCCATTTTGAACAAAAGAGCGTGTCATGAATGTGTGTTGCAGTGAGAAAAGTGTCATGTATGAGTGGAACTTCAGTGTTCTGCCTTAACTCTTACGTTTTACAACATTAAGACATGTTGTACATGTACATGTTTAGTAGTCCTTGCAGTATAGTGTGGAGTAACAGTCCTGTTACAGACTGGTGCCTAGCATACAGTTTGACTACGGGGTCTAATCCGACCTGGAATATTGTAGTCCTGCTTGGTATCTGGGATCCACCGGGACAGTTGTTTGGTAAGCAATAATGAAAATGGCTTAATTTCTTCAGAACCCAAAATACAAAAAAAAAAATCCTTGTAATGTTTGACCAATAGTTCAAAATTCGTAGATTGTTATTAATTCTGTAACACCAAAAAAATGACAACACATTCTTCACACTTGAGAAGCTAGAACCACGTAATTTTGGGCGTTTGCCACCTAACTAAAGCAATATATTAATTTCCTAATTACCTGTTGACAATAACATTTGTCTTTTTCCTAATTAATCAACTCAACTCTCTGGTCTTGTATATCTCGTCACCGGATCAGACGTTTTGAGTTTCACTCTTTTGTTCCTGTTTAAGGCACATATCTATTACATGGACGTACAGTGTACCCTGACTGCTTTCCTTCAGCCGAGACAGAGCTGGTATTTTCACTGCTTCACATTACCAGCTGAACCACTGGAAAGCTTCAGGTGTGAGGCACCTGCTAGGAAATGCAATGCATGCATTACCAGCGCAACAAGAGCAGCAGAAGCGTGTTAGCCGTGCTGTGGTTTGATAACAACTGGTCCAAGTCATAGGATGGGCTCGGACGGGAATTTCCAAGATTCTCTTAGTATGACATTGTCCGGTTGGCTCTGAGGCAGACCGAAGAGAGATGAGCGAGGAGAAGGATAAAGTGGAACCATGTGACAGAGGGGGGTCAGAGACGGGAAGAGAGGAAAAGATATGGGAGGATACAGAGAGTGGAAGGGTTAGGGATGGACAAGGACAGAACGGGAGACGAGTGGTTGTGTCTACCTCCTCTGCTGTACATTTACAAAGTGTCTCGCTTCAAGGTGACCTCCGTTTCACATTTAGAGGGATAGAGACAGGGAATGGATATAGATGGATGGTTTCATGGTCTTTGCTGTACTCCTGCCTGCAGGTCAGGCCAAGTTGTGTCCTGATGCTACACAGAGATGGGAGGGACTACAGGAGCAATGCCCTGCTTTGTGGGAAAACGGGGTCATGTAAAAGAGAAGAAAATCAAATCCACTCCCCATCATTGGCTCCCGAAGTGATACTTTGGTACCTTAAGTGCACTCGTATATTCATCTGAACTACATTACAACCATATATAGACTAATCTGCTTGCTGATTTGTGTGTTTCACTCTCTAGTTTTACAGTACAACTGACCGCTTCACTGACTGTGCAGGCTTTGGGAGACACTATACCAGAAATATACCATCTTGTATGACCTCAAATGGAAAGAGTATTAAGCACTCGATAGCTCATTATAAATCAAGACATTTGCAAGACATTATATTCACAACTGCATTAAGATAGAATATGTAATTGAATAAAGTTTCTACATGTGTGTATTTATATATATATATAATTAGCATATACAGAGACATTGGTTATGGATAGAGCATAAGCATATGGCAACTTTCGGTTCAAGAAAATTGAAACCAATGCACGGTAAATGAGAAAATGACCCTACCTCTCACTTATTTTTTTCCCACAGTAAACATTGTAAACATTGAGTTTATGCCTCACTTGCTAGTTTCAAGCCTTCTTAAATACAGCACACGATTCTTTTTGTAAATGATGGTCTCATTTAAAGTAAAACAGACAATACATTCTATCCATCCATGTTTTAAATATTGGCTTTGAATCAAATTGACTCCCTAACGTCCTCACAGTTTGCAGAGCTATGCAGTTTTCAGTTACGTCTAGGTTATTAGCTCATGTGTTACTTTATTTTAAGTACTACAGTGTTGTTATAAGTTTGTTTGGTCATCTTGTACTTTTTTGCCCAGGAGTTGCGAAGGCCAAATATTCTCTTGGGAGCTGACATTTCTCACATTCTGCATTTCTCTCTTTCTCCTTCTCTCTCTTCATCTTTCTGGCTTGTCCCCGTATCACTCCTCTGCTTGCTCCAAACCAACAATGAGTGATCAAAGCTTCATCATGCAGAAAGTCTCCCCTACCGTCTACCCCTCCATCCTTCGACAGTCTGCAGATAACAATCCATACGTTCAGGACTCTCCAGATTCCAATTCTCCACCCTTCTCCCCAGATTCCAATTCTCCACCCTTCTCCCCAGATTCCAATTCTCCACCCTTCTCCCCAGTATTATTTATTTTTGTTGCCTCCACATTTCTTCCTCTGTTTTTTTTTTTCTTAGTTTGTCCTTTCTATTCATTTTCTCACAATTCCAAGAAGAAATGGATTCAGCAGACTTGCTATCAGGTAGATAACTAGACCGACAGATCTAGACAGGTAACTATAGCTAATAACTAGATCGAAAAAACAGATCACTAATTTGCTAGAAATTGTAAAAAAGAAGAAAAGCAATTAAGAAAAGAAGAGATGGGCTAAAATAGCAGGGGATGAGTGTACATCTGTGTGTTGTGTATGTTCTCACTATCCGTCAGCTTATGGTTTACGCAAGCTTTTCTAATGCATCAGTGCCCTCAGCCTGTCATAGCTTAGCACCCTGCCTGCCCTTAAATATATGAAAATCTGCTCCCTTCGAGCGTGCAAATCAGCATTTTTGGAACACGCTCAGGCAGACGTGCAAACACAGACACACACACACATCAACATTTCATCTGAGATGCACATTTGAGCGCTCACCAGCATTACACAGTCCCCATACTATCCACTCCCCCCCTTCTCTCTCCCCCTCTCTGAAAGTCACATTGCGTTGTCTTGAAATGCCTTTTATGCAGATTGAGTACAAGCCCTCAGCTGATCAGAATCTAGCCTTGAATTTGATATGCAACTGAAAGGAGCAATGTCATTCCAGCTGGGCAAGAGTGCCCGTCAGCCCACACAGCTGCCAATGCAGCCAGTGCTATGGACATCAATTTACTTTTATTCTGTTTTGAAATGTTACTTACTCCACGTGTGTGTGTCTGTGTGTGTGTGTGTGTGTGTGTGTGTGTGTGTGTGTGTGTGTGTGTGTGTGTGTGTGTATATTCTATCTTGGACTTAGTGCATGACCTCATTTTGATTGACTGATGAAGAAAATCTTTTAAATGTAAAAACATTTCACCGGTTCTGACACCTAATTTGGCAGGTGGAAGTTGGCTTGCGAGTTAGATTGATAGATGGAGGATTTAAAATGTTAATACAGTTAATGCTTCACTGCAGATCTATGTGTCTGGGCACGGTACACAAGAACCAATGTTTTGAAGAGGATGTGGGCAGCCACCGGTAACCAGTGAAGAGAGCGGCGGCGCGGAGTGGTGTGGGGGAATTTAGAGAGGTTGAAGACCAGTCGAGCTGCAGCATTCTGGATGAGCTGCAGAGATCAGCCAGGAGGGAGTTACAGTAATCTAGGCGTGAAATGACCAGCGCCTGGACCAGAACCTGCGCCGCCTTCCGAGTAAGAAGAGGACACATTCTCCTGATGTTGTGCAGCATGTACCTACAGGAACATGTTGTCGCAGTAATATTGGCAGTCGGGGAGAGTTTACTGTCGAGTGTCACACCAAGGTTCCTGGCAGTCGGGGTAGGGGCTAACACTGAGTTGTTGAAGGTGGTAGTCAGGTCCTGGGTGGGAAAGCCTTTTCCTGGAAGCAAAAGTAGCTCAGTTTGTTCAGGGTTGATCCAGACATCCACTGAGGAATGTCAGTCAAGACAGGCAGAGATTCGTGCCGCTACCTGTGTTTCAGATTGGGGAAACGAGAGCATCAGTTGGGTGTAATCGACATAGGTATGGTAGGAAAAGCCATGACAGAGCCGATAGAATTAGTGCACATACAGAAGAGGAGTGGGACCCAGGACGGAGCTTTGAGGAACCCCAATAGCGAGACCCGGTAAGTGTGGTTGTTGAGGTAGGATGAGAAGAGGGAGAGAGCAGTGCCTGAGATACCCTGGTCCTGAAGGGAGAAAATAAAGATCTGGTTGTTCACGGTTTCAAATGCTGCAGAAAGGTCTAGAAGGATAAGGACAGAGGAGAGAGAGAGGCTGCTCTAGCAGTGTGAAGCTGCTCAGCGACAGCAAGGCGGGCAGTCTCTGTTGAGTGGCTGGCCTTGAATCCAGACTGTTGAGGGTCAAGAAGGTTATTGCTGTCGAGATAGGAGGCCACTTGGTTAAAGATAGCTCGCTCCAGAGTTGTGGAAAGAAAAGAAAGAAGAGAGACAGTTCTATAGTTGACTTCAGACGGGATGAGGGTTGGTTTCTTCAGGAGAGGGTTAATGTGTGCCTCCTTCAGAGAGTAAGGGTAGGCCAGTTTAGAGGGAGCTGTTAATAAGATGGGTGAGAAAGGTAGGAAGGTCAGGAGCAGTAGCCTGGAGAATTTGAGACGGGATGGGGGTCAAGGGGGCAGGTGGTTGGTCGGGCGGAGGTCGCCAAGCTAAGAACTTGATTAGGAGAAAGGGGGGTGAAAGAGGAAAGCGAGGGGGGTGGAGAAGAAGTTGGTGGTAGTGTAGTGATAGAAGATGGATTAGTAAAGGAGGAGGGTATGTCATGTATCTTGTTTTCTTCTTATTAAATTTGCTCCCACCCTGACCTCTAACTGTTGTACACCGGCAACAGATGTCGGACACATGTGCGACAGAGCACAACATCCTAACACACATGCTGCCGACAGGGTGACGACAAGGCCGACGCAGCAATATGCAGCTCTCGTGTGTGTAAGACCCTTTTTGATATTCTGAGCATGACTGCTGACTGAGGTTAGCAAGCGGATCACATCTATTACCTTGCTAATTCCACAGCTTGGCCTACCACATAATAAGATGCATTTTATGTAAGAGAGGGAGAGAGAGATAAGAGAAAAGAGAGAGTAAGTAATCAAAATATGTTGGCAATGACTTAATGAGTGAACCTCGCTATTGTAATGTTGGTCTCAGATGGTAATTGGGTTAAAAGGTTTTTTTACAGCATTCGCCCTGGCCCTGATGACGAATGTAATGTTTCCACTCATACGCACCATCCTTCACTGATTCATTAACCCCTGCTGCTTGTGGCAAACATGATTACATCCAAGGACTGAGTTTCTTGTTAATAACCGTGTTAGTTGTGGATGACTTTTTCACCCTTAAATTGGTCTCGGTTTCTAGTTTCTTGAAAAGAATCCTTCGGCGTGTGGTGATACGAGTTATCTGAACACAATTAAAATGTTCAACATCTGCCAAGGTGCAACTAAAAACAAGAGTGTTTATTTGAAGCCAAAATGGCTTAAGTCACCATTGCATATTTGTGTTCAGACAATTACATACATGTAAAAAGGCAACATATTTGCAAAGTGATGCATGTCTGCCGTGCCACATTATTGTAACAAAAGTAGAACCACCAATTGCAGTTTGTTGGGGTTCTAAGTTCAGTAGCTCTACTTACTTCATCAACACATACTTTATTGAGGCACTTGTTCTGGTCAAGGCACCAGGAAGGGAAAGCCCAAGGGCCTTTTTCCCCAACAAATTCTTTAAACTCTTTCCGGGGGGTACTTGGTACTTAGGTCAGCTGCAAGATCCTCCAGCATTAAAGTGTACCTTTGGATCTCTGTGGTTGTGCCGAGGCCAAGACAGTTTCAAAAGGAAGCTAGGAGGCATTTTCTATAACTGGGCAAACTACCCCAAAAGAGTCATCTCAATGTAAAGGATGACCAGCTATATGCAGAAATTCTCCCAAATCACCACCTCCCGATACAACTTGATCTTAATAAATCTCATCTGCATCAAATAAATTCTGCTGAACATCAATGAGGGTTGCAAGGACAATGGTGTTAATATATCGCTCAACTATTTATTTACAATGGGACCAACAACCCCAACACTCAAAGGGCACTGTTGCCCAGCGCCATCCAACACATTGCTGGGCAGTGTAACTTTGGTATCTTTTAAATTATGAATACATTAAACATGAGTACAACAATAATTTTCATCTGACAGAGACACTCCTTGGCAGACACAATAATAGGTGGGCTATAAATTGAGAAGCTTCCCTACTCAACCTTCTTTCTTCTTAATACTTGTATTACGTTACTGTTGCTTGGGGGCATGCAGATTAAAATATGCACACATAGCGCCTCAGGGCTGTGTCATTAACATTCTGTGGTGTCCTTTTGGCAGAATGTTTACTTAAGAAAAACTTCTGCCTCAGATTATTACAGATTACAGTCTAATTATTAACACAGGTGCTATATCCTTTTTTTCCAGGAAGCTAGAGTAGTCACTGATGAGGCCAATTCCATGTGTCATTACAAGGTCAAAGACAAGAAGTATGAAAGAACAATTTTTCTCAAAGAAGCTTGCTCGCTCGCCAAGGCAAACATGTTGCCTTAGTGGCTGTGTGGGGGGATTTCTTTTGGTAAAAAATTAAATGGGTGGAGATTGACTTCCTCTAAAAAGCTTGATAAACAAAACGGACAGGCAGAAACGATACAGTAAAATAAGGGATGGAAATGACATAAAACATGGTTTATTAATGAGACAAAGAAAGAAGGAGGGGAATAATGGGAATTTGCCTTTACTATGTCCTCTCTATTTAATGCTGTGTGTCCCCCCCCCTCCCAACACAGTCCAAATATGATCCTTGGCAGTCACATGCAAATAAAAAAGAACACTTCCCCTATTTGTCTCTCTAAAAGTTTTTGACTTCACTGTTTATGCATCTCCCGAGCACTCGAAATGTCTTTTGAACAGTTTAAAAATGAACGCTTATTTGTTTTTTATTAAATAGCTCTGTGAGAGAGCAATTTTGAAGCCATTTCATGTTCCAAACAAAAATGTTAAGGGTTCAGTGCACGTCACTGGTGTCTTTCGTCGATTAAATCAACAATTAGTTGTTCAAAGTCATGGTCGGATATCAGACTGGAAAGCAGAGACTATAGGAAATATCTAACAGCCTTTTATTAAAGTCTGAGTGAGTTAACAACAGGATAATCACCGAGAAAAGGGACAGAAAGAATGAGAAACAAAGATATGGAAACTACATGACATTTATAAAAAAGACAGGCTGGTTGTAGGAAGCCAAATATCCTCATATTTATGCAAAAGAATTGCTGAAGTATAAAGCTGCATACAGAGTGTGTATGTGTTGTGCAGTTATTTGCATTTATTTAAGTATACTGTAAACTGTTGTTATTGTTAAGAGTTTACAAGTTTGAAGTTGTAGTTTGAAGCCGCAGATTTTGTATTATATATATTTATAGTATATTTTTAAATAGTTAATAAATTGTTCAGGTTGAACAACAAAATGTGCCTCGTCCCTATCCACAGTGGAATCTGGTTAGCTTAAGTCATGCATTTGTTCTTGACTTGATCATATGTGACTGATTCCAAGCCATCGTTGGCTCCTATTGATCACATCGATCTGACGCTGAACTCACTTACATTCTCTGACCTGTGAAGAGTTTTAGTCTGAGCTTTTTGTCCGGCTCTAAGCTGCTTACATATCTGACTATAAGTAGCCCTAGGACGCCCGCATGGAACTATGTGAGCCGTCATCCTTTTTGTTTCTAGTCTTCCATTTGAAAGGAAAACCGCCAAAAAGCAGAAACATAAAGACGACTTGGAGAGAGGACGACTGACTACACCAGAGACAACAAAAGATGGCAAGAGAAGAGAAGAATAGAAATAGAGAACAAGACAAATCCATTCAGATCGCCTCCAAGTCTCTTTAAAGTGAGCTACATTTCTACAGAAAAACAAGCAAGGGGGATCTGGGAGAAAGATAGTTATTCACTCAGCCTAAAAATGACCAGGCCTAAAGAACCAATTAAACTTTATAGCAAAGAGTCAAAATGGGACCACATGTATGTGAGACCGACATTTAGGCTGGAGGAAAAGCTGAACAGAGATGGACAGAATGAGAGCCCTCTTCTTTCAACTTCATTCCCTTTTTTCTCTCAACTCACAACATTCTTCAATATTTATACAAACAATTAAATACTTATATTATTGTAAAGATAATTTCTAGATTTTCAAGTAATCGAAAATAGTTACTAACACTGTATTACCAGTGGGTGAGCCAACTGATGGGAGAGCAAGCTGGTGCCTGAAAACCAGTGAAAGGCACTGGTTACAAGCTGGAGCATTTGGAACCCACTTTGCAGCACTGAATGCGCCCTTACTCAGGTAAGTAGCTGAGCTGTTCCCAATTGCCAAAAAGATTGTTCTAATACTAACGTAGAAAACATACAATAATACTAAAGCCATTAGATGCCATTGACAGACAGTCATTTTACCTCACACCATTGTAAAATGTACAGAAAATCAACAGAAAAAATAAACTCTTGGTCGGTCTGTTCATGTTCCAAAAATAACTAACTGGTTGCTTCGTACAGATGCTTGGTATTAGTAGTTTTAATTATATAATATAAGCTAGTAGGAAGTTAAACAGGTCCAAATTCTCACTCTAGTATCCAATTTCTATTTCTTGTTAAAACCATCAAACAATTGTATTTAGTCACGTCAACTAGCTCTCATTTTCCAGATTTTGACACGTATTGTTGTTTACAATGTAGCAATGCCGATCTCTCATCATTCCTGCCAAGTGATGAGCGGTCCCATGGCCCAGTCCAGTCTGACATCCATCTAGCATGAAGCAACACAGCCAACTCATCCCAATGACTAAATGCAGAATCACGCAGCGAAAAAGATGCTCCCTTGAGATGCACACTTGGCAGATACAACAAGTAACGTAGACGCCATACAGATTACATTGTGATGGTCCCAGGAACATTTAAAATGCTGACATGGTAATTTTCCAGATCAGTGGAATCCTGTTGTGCAGTGTTTTGGCATCAGATAAACCTTAAAACGTACAAGTATATTACTCAAACTGGCTTTTTTTGGAGTACCCTCTGTGAAAAAAAGTTTCTACAGCTGCCACCCTCCATCCATGAAATAACCATTTTTTTACAACCACCTTTCAGGTCTACAGGGGTTAAGTGTTTGATACTCCTAACATTATATTCTACTTTGAGTTGCCCGTCGCTAAAAATTAAGCACATCTTGATTAGTTTTTTTGGTGGAACATAATTGGAAAAACGGGACCTTGGCATGCCTAAGGGTTTTTCTATCTGACTGTTTAACAGGTAAAGTTTTAGAAATGTGGACTGATGGAGGGAAGCAGGACATTTCTACAAAGGCAACTAACCACTGTATCATTACAACATGAAAGCTAGAGCCTTGTTAAAGGTTGCCTTCTGCCACATGCCCCAGTGGTCCTTATGCTCCTTTAATCTCCCATGCTGGGCAAGTAAATTCCCCTATAATTAGAATGCAAATACCGCTAATAAGGTTAATATACCAAGACGTGTTTCCCTGTGAGCAAGGGAAGGAAATGAAATGATCCCAAGAAAACGAGCGGAGGATCACAATCGTCACACAAGACAGAAATGGGGGCGCGTGTGCGCGTGTTCTCTTTATAGTCTCTTTACTATTGTGTTCTTATTGGTGGTTGAAGCGAGAGTAACAGAGATGGAAAGCCACAAAGATGTCCTATAGGAGAGAGTGAGCGAGACAATGAGGGGAAAACATGAAGAGAATAAGAAGCCGACAGGAAGCGAAGGGAGAAATTTGAGGATCACTCATGATTAGAGGCAATAAAACCAAAGAGTACTCCATCAGCAGTAAAATATAGCCCACAGGAAGGTTATGCTCAAGTCCCCCTGTGTCTGTATGTGTCCACACATACGTGTGTGTGTATGTGTGTGTGTGGTGAGTGCATTCTGCCCTACCTACTAATCCTGTTGAATGTTTCTCTCCTGAAAAGAAAGCCTCATCAGGCTGCTGAAGTGTGATGGGATATCATACTAGGATGTTTCGGAGGCCTAAAAGAGGGTGTGAAGAGCGCTGATGGGAGGAGAGAACGTTTTTTTAAGTTATGTTTTTAACGCCCATTACAGACCGTTTGATGCAGGAAATATGGATAGCGCAGGTATCAGCAGAATGACACCTGTGAAATGAGAGCAGGGTAAACACTGACTCAGGGCTAATGGAAGGTTCACGGAGTAACACTTGCAAACAAATTGCTAAAGCAGAGTGCCTTAGTTTGTGCAACAAAGTCAACTTCACCTTCATGAAGCTTTCAGGAGGCATCCATGTTTAAAATATGAGCTTTAAGCCGAGCAATTTCTCATAAATAAATGCAAAGCTTTGTCAGCCAAATGTTGCACCAATCAAAGCTAATGTCGTCGAATTGCCAGATTGTTTTCCCGCCTTAACCCTCTGGTCCGCTTGACACTTTTCTCAGATTGATGCCTGTGTTGCACGGTAATATCTTTTAAATCGTGGGTCGGGTATATAACCCTGGCCACTTCTTTTTTTTCTTAAAATGTGATATCCTAGTCATGATTGATATCATCATCAAAATTAAAGGCTCAACTTTGAGGTCAGGAAGAGTGATTTGCAGTCAGCTCTTCTTTAATAGTGAGAGGAGAGCCGACAAGCCGTTTCTCTTCTCTTTGGGGACAGTGAGAGAAAGGAGGAGGAGGAGGAGGAGGAGGAGGAGGAGGAGGAGGAGGAGGAGGAGACGACAGGAAGGAGGGGAGGGGTGGCGGTGGATGAGAAAGGTGGAGGAGACCATCTTATGAGGTTATTAGGTTTTAATCAATATGGTATATGGCCAGAAGATGATTGGAAAACAAACCTAATCTGGGAAGCAATACGTCTCTCATTCATCTCCTATGCCGTCTCTACGGAGGATCTGCCTCGCTCCTATTGCCACATTTTTTTCCTTTCAATACACATCACAGCAAATGTTGGGTTCCTGTACATAACAACCAATTCTACGAAACAAACAAAACAAAACGAGCCTCTGTGAAATGTGAAAAGCTTTCAGGTGATGTGAACGTGTCTGTGCGTTTGTCGTTTTTAATATGCATGCAGAACATTATATCCTGAAGCACTTCTTGTTTGAGCCACTCAGGGCCACGCATTCACGAAAACCTCTGCTTTCATATTTTGAGCACAAAACGTTTGTTGTGAATGTTTGAAACAGGTGCACAGAGCTCAAGTCCCAGCGTTGGTGTCGTTTCAGCGGTGGCGTTAAAACTTCCCACTTGATTTATTTATTTAATCTCAGAGACGACACATTTCTTAAAACGAGAACATACTCAAATACTTTACCGTGTGGTTATTGCATGTATACCTTTTTTATCACCAGAAAGCATGTTATATTGTGATTAAGGAGATATGAAATTCCCAATATGGAGAAAGAAGATGTTGGCTATATTGTCCAGCATTGTATTCAACTGGTACATAAGCAGATTGCCATGGTTCCCCCATATGACCACACATTTGGAATAGTGAAAAAGGACAATATAGTGCTTACAATGAGGTTTGTTTGCATTGTGGCTGGACTGGTGATGAGGACCTCTCTACTGGTTCAAGTCTACCCCCCCAGTGTTAACACCCCAGGCTAGTTCCAGGACATGCTGCAGGGACTACATCCTCCATCTGGCCTGGGAGTGCTCGGGGTTTCCCTGTTAGGCGTGGGAGGTAATTGCTTGTAAAAAATAAATAATGTCTGAGCTGCTCCGCTCACCTTTGTAACCTTGGTCCTTAATGAATATTCAAGATGGATAATCAAGTGGAAGCAGAACTGGCTAACTACAGCTTGAAGGATCTGTAATTATACCTTCAAAAACAATAATTTATACATACACACACTGCTAATTACCAATAACGGGTAAAGATGTGTTGGCGTGCGGTACTTGCACAACAGTTAACACAGTCTGACTATATCTTTATTCATTAAAGCCAGCAGAAACTGTTATTACAGAAAACTTGAATGATTGAGTTGACTGTGAATGTTTTCTGAAAATAAACATGACACCAAGTTTACATGACAGCATGGTTGGATCTCAGATCAATTTTAGAGTCATGCACACGCACACACTCATGTCTGAGTGGATAGTCACTCATGCATAAACACAGTGGGCACCGCCTCACATACATCACATCAGTTTGCCTCCCACCAACTTTTCATCAGCGGGCCTGTGTAGATCACACAGGATGCATTTCTACACGGCTTGAAATGCCATCATACTGTACATGACATAGGGGGATTTGTTGAATGCATAATGTATATGTCTACAAGACATCTGGTGTATGTGTAAGTATGCAGTTGTTCATCAAAGTCACACACAAGCTATTTGCCATCAACACTCTGCTTCAAATGGATGCAGTCATACCTATTAACACCTGGCTGGTACAATGCCAATACTTACATTGGAGCAGTTGGGGACAGAGCCTTGCTTCAGGACACTTCAGTGGGATTGTTATGGCAGGAGGGGTATTCAATAGCTTTAACCCTGCTACGTCTCCTCTGTACACCAGTGTGTTACATCAGCGTGTTGTCGTGCTGCAGATGTGACCGTGCCCTTTTCCTTACAAACTACTGCCACATAAACCTTGTTTTTTCCACATTGTAACAGAGCCCGAAAGAGGAACGCTTCGCCAGAGCATGACTAAATATTTCAGCGGAGCAGATGGCCAGGACTTTGTCAGATCTCATGACAAAATGGAAGAATATCCAGACACTGGATTCGAAGCTCCCAGCGAGCTTGTTGTAAACATTTTGACCAACAGGGCAGTCGTGCATTTGTTGAAGGAGGTAGTTGACATTTTTAGCCCAATAACATCCAATCAGGATGTAATGACGGCTACCAAAATATGTATGAGGGGAAATTAGATTTTACCGACAAGTAGTTTTTTGTGCTCTAAATTGCTAAAGGTTACTAAGCCCCATCCCTCATGAGCCGGGCTGAGAATAGAGGGGTTTTGGGTCGATTTCTCCCAGATTCAGCCCTCCTGACAATCAGAGGAGAAATCTGATCTGGGACCTTGGTCTGTATCGATGTCTGGCCCAGACGATCTGGTAATGAGAGGGGTTTACAGATCCAGTCGTAAACCTAACGGTTTGCAGACTCAGCGGGCTGCCCCACTTATTTTAAACATGTTTGATATTTAGGAGTTAAAATCTGGATCAGTCAGTACTCCAGTGATAATAATAATAATAATAATAATAATAATAATAATAACTTTATTTATATAGCACCTTTAAAAACAATGTTTACAAAGTGCTCCACAGAGAGTCAAAGCAAAACAAGTGGAATAGTAAGAAACCAATATTACACTTAAAAGTATATACTAAAATTTAAAATTAAAAAACAAATACATTACAAATAAATAACAAATAAATTTAAAAACAGACAGTAGACAGCTGTAACCCAATAATAAAATTAGTTTTTTTTGACAGCTGTAACCCAACAAAAGAAAGAATATACATGTTTATATATGTTAGTGTGTTATGCGAATACAATGGTTTGGCCAAGGAGAACTCTGTGGATGGGAGCTGAAACTTGCATTCAACATTACTTTAGGAATGCCTTTGTGATTGCTTCTCCACATAACCGAAAAATGAAATATTCATTAAACAAACATTGCGTCTTTACTTGTCTCAGAGCCCTGAATAATGAGTATGTGAAGAGAGAATGACAATGTTATGGAGCTGGAGCAGTGATTTAGCATCAAGTTCAGAGCTTTTTCTACTCTCCGCAGTCTTTAAGGAGGAAAACTTTCTAACACAAAGAAGGTTGTTTGTACCCAATTGTGGTCGAGATTACACTACATTATTTAATGGCATCCTTCTGCTCTCCTCTTTGGAGGTGGTAATGCAATGAGACCAAAGTTGGACGATGAGATAGACTGAGATTAGTTCAGTGAATCTCACATCTCATCCTGAGCATCGTTAAATCCTGGAAGCATAACTCTGTGGTGTCCAACCCTGAGATAATGCAAATATGCAATGAGAGGAAAAGGCAAGTATAATTTACAGCAACAAGTCCACAGTTAGATCCTAGTATTGAACATCATGGATGTCATCAGTGGCAAATCAACTTTGTAAACGAGTACTGCTTGTATCACACACACACACACACACACACACACACACACACACACACACACACACACACACACACACACACACACACACACACACACACACATGATTTGAAGTACATAATTGGGCCTGGATATGCAGTGAAGAGGGACAAAACATATGTGAGCTGCTGCCTGTTTTTGTCTGACTTTTCAAAGGAAGTATTTTGTTTAAAAACAGATTTGGATGTTTCGATTTTTTCTTGTCCATAATGTATAATGTAGTTATGATTAATTTCAAATTAGAAATGGGCTGGGACTGATTGTTTTATCTGCTTTTCAAGTCTAAGAAGTTTCATATCCAGATTTCATTACTTGTGGGGAATATATTGAGTATTTGTTTTTGTTACTTATTGAATACCAAATTTCATCTGAAGGAGGTTAGTATTTAATGGCACACTATAAATTGCTGTTTTAGCTTCAGTTGACAAAATGACTGATGATTATCTGCAGTATAAGGACAAAAGAAGATCTGCATCAAACTGTTGAAGACTTGTGTACGACGCCAACATTTCTAATGCAGTTGCCTCATTGGCGGAGAGAGATATATAAACACATTAGCACCAGGCAGGGGCTCAATGAATCGTAATTAAGACGTAAATATCAGCATCGTCAAGAGGAATCGGCCTGTTTACCACCGCTTTTTTCTTTCTCCTCCACTTTTGAAAAGAGGGTTGATAGTGATGATGGAGGAGGTTTACGTGGCAGGATAGAAAGAGATGCAGGTGGATGAATAAACGGGTAATCGCAGGAAAAAGACCGAAAGAGAGATGGAGAGGAGTGAATGAAACTGCTTTAACACTTCTTTAATGCTGCTTTACATCCAAATTGGCATATCTGCACCTTGATACATTTATGCTCTAATTATCTGCATCATTGTGGTTGATTGATTGGCCTAATATGATACGCATGGCACCAATTTAGCAAATAACCTAATGTGTGACAGCTTTTGTTGGCACTCACATCCTCTTACAATGTTAGACCCTCTGTTTATGTCTTGTGTTCAGTCAGTTTGACTCAAGCCAACTTGTGATCTTATGAATGCTAATGAATGAACATAATCAATCACATTAGTATTATGGAATCAATACTATAATTTTTTAGGATAAACAATATAATTAATGGCGAAAATACTATTCATTAGATTAGGACTCTCGATGTTCAGTGGTGTGTGACTGTTGGGACGACACAAACAACAGGTGACAGGAATCATATGGAAGATGTTTGTGATTAACCGGGAGCATGCAAGAATCATCTTCTCGGAGAACTCCGCAATGCCCTTTTAGCATCGAGGCCAATATATTGTTTAACAATAAAAGGCAACATTTGATGCATGCCCGTTGAGGCAAATTCATAATTTGTGATATTGCGCTATATAAAATAAACTGAATTGAAAAATGCATAATCATTAAGAACAGATTTAATTAACAAAATTCTCTATCAAATGCTGAATGAATGGGATATTATACACATGGTGATTGCTTCAGAAAAACCAAACCCCAAGAGAGTATTGAGGCCATACACTGGTCTGACCTACATTTATCTCATATGTATTCTGAACCCAAGGCAAAAATAATGGGTAAATTCACTGACACCAATCTAAATGGATATAGCGTGCGACTACAGGGTGCAAGAGAATTATGCATTTTGTATTTCCACCACATCCCCTCACCCTCTAAAAACTCTCTCCAAAATCCAATCACATTGGAGCACATTACGGGAAGGCTGCATCCAGCATACTGCAAGCCTCGACAGGAAATAATTAGCATTAGATGCACCACATACCTGGGTTCATGCCAAAGTGACCTTGGCCAGAAAATATTAACGGGAAGTACGTTTAAATTCATGGGAACATAGACAGCAACGCACATTCACGTAGTATATACACTTATGCCTGCACACACACACACACAGACACTATTTGACCGAGGACCACTCAGAGGAGAATTAACCAATTTGTGGGCAATCAATGCCATCATGAAACACAAAGGACGTGTGTAGTTACACCCAACAGCGATGTGAAGGGCAAATGGGTCACAGATTACCTCCAGTGACCGATGAAATGTGTTCCAGCAAAGGAAGCCTATATAGTCTATCCATTGCACACATTGGAAACTTCATCCCCCTGCTCAGCCAAGATTGACGACGAACATGAAAATATATTTGCAGCGGTTTTGTCGGCGGTAAAAATGTTTTGTGAAAGTAGCGCAAAACGCTTGTACAGCAGTTCTCGGGCCGCTGGGTGGGGAGACGTTGAATGGAGTGGACATGTCGTCATGCAAGGAGGAGGGCCAATCTTAAGAGACCTAGCCGCTGGAGAGTAAATCATTTAACCGGCACAGGCACACTTAAAAAAAACATGTTCATGGTGCAGGTTGGAAATCATTTGGAGGAAGGGCTAAAAACACAGAGTACACCAGGGGAGCGTTTGGTGAGAGAACATCAAATCTGAAAAACATTAACATTCAAATTCAATATTGTAGGGAGAAATTATTGTTTTATCAATGTATTTAAAACGCGACCTGTGGGCACTGGTGTACAATAACTTAAACTCTGAAACTAAAAAACAAGTCAAGGCCGCAAGATGATGAATGGAGTAATATAAACTATTTATTCGGCATTGTTTACTACACTTAAAAGTCCACTTGAGGTTTTGCCCAGTGGATGTCATTCAGCTTAGAGCAGTTGTGGAGTAAAACAAAAGTCATAGTACCAATCTATTATTAATAAAGCAAATATTTGTACACAATTCTGTAACTTTGCATTTATTACATTCTCCAAAAATCCCCACAAAAACACTCTTGATGCCTGTCTCTTTCTCTGCCTTAAATTCATACAGGGCATATCTGATACAATCAGAGGTGCCAGATTAATGGTACACCTAAAACGTCCGTCAATGTAATTGGAGACAGAGTACACAGAGCAAGCAGGTGCACCCTAAGACTCACTGCAGTACTGTTGAGTATGCCAGAACAGAATATGAATGTCCCAATAGATAGTAATGCCAAATGCATGTTGCACAGAAGGATTTCCTGGCTCTCCTAGCCCACAGTGCTGTATAATGTATCATTGTTACCAATTTAAGTCAGCAGAAGATACTTCACATTAACCGAGCCTCAGAGAGCGCCGTCCCTGGATATCCGAGCACGCGGGTCAAAGTTCAGGAAGCAATGAGATGATAAAGTAGTACCTCCCAAGTGTATGCATACTGCATGCAACTGAAAACACTATATATAAGGGCAGCTACAATTAATCCTGAACGCGAAAGTTACAGGAAAATGAAGACAAACATGTTATATCTTTAACTACATAAACGTGTGTGTTTTATTTTGGCACGGTAAACGCAAAAAAAAATCTAAAGTTACTCCGAATAGTTTTTAAAGGGAAAACCCAGATAAAAAGCACAGACATACTTGCTTCTGTTTAAGATTATGGAGAATGCTGTCCTGCTGGGGAGAATACCCTGCTGAACCGGCCCACGTTACCGCGGTGCTTCACGGAGGTTCTTTCCATGGGATGAGGTTGATGAAACGTTCTAATAATAATAATACTTCGAATTTATATTGTGCTTTTCTAGACACTCAAGATGCTTTACATAAGGCATAGACAAACAGAACACAACGAAACAGAAAAACAAGGCGCAAACAAAACAAACAAAATCTTTTGGGGGGAAAAAAACATTGCAAGCGAAGCGATCTGGCTCCTTGACAAGCGCATACAATTGAAATGTGAGAGTTGCATTTATTGTCACAAAAACAGGACGTAATAATCTCAGTGGATGTTTTTCTTCTCAAACTTTTTTTCAATTAAATGAGTCCCTAAACTCAGGATATAAGTTTTACTCTCAAGATTTCTCAGAATATTAACCCCAGATCCGTACTTAGTATTATATTTAACTTCCAATGGCTATAACAGGATGTCAAAGTAATGACATGGATTTTAAAGTGAACATCATTTCAGAAACTCATAATTACAAGGATCAGCATTTTAAAACATTAGCTAATAAGCATTAGACACAAAGTACATCTGAGACTGATGGGAATGGCGTTAGTCTTGCAGGGTTTTGCTCCGTACCATATTATTGGCAAAAAACACATTTTACCTGATGATGGTACACGATGAAAGATCATGGGGTCACTAGACGGCGTTTCAATTCATCCTCTGCAGGGACTGTAGTTGTCTGTGCCAAATTATGTCAAAGATATTAAATACAAATCAAAAATGAAAGTTATTGGTGGTGCTAGAGAAGTCAGAGGTTCAAAAGTCATGAGAAGACATAATCTGTGAAACATGAATGCCTGTACAAAATGTAATGGGCATCCATCATGTAGACTCCGAGATGTTTCTCTGAATACGTGACACCTATGACCTCTCTCCTGGACCAAACGCTTCACAACCGTCAAACATCACCTAGAATGCTGCAGCACAGCTTGTCTCGACCTTCGTTAACTTTGTTAACTCCAACCATAAGCGTCCTTTGAGCTGCATGCGAGGGTTCCCATTGGCTGCTGGAAGTCCATTCAAAACCCTGACATCAGCCTATGGAACGACCAAGGGCACAGTGGCTGGCTGACACCCGATCATGATTCACGACTGCCCTGGAGCCCAGTCCCTGGCTGTGCCTGGTCCCATGATCCCACCCCCTCACTCTCTCAATGGTTGAAGGATTTTCTGACCTCAGAACAGTTTCTTTTTTTTTCCTGTTTTGCTTCCACTTTCCTTTTTGACATCCCATCCTACACGGAGCCCTGACTGTTTGCTGTTAGACGTTTAATTACACATAAAGTCATTTTTCTACATGTTTCTTGAATCATGTTGCAGTTTTGTAGCCAAGTTGATACTTAAGGTAAATATATTGTTCCACTTGTTGAGTAATGAAAATTTTTAAGAAATGTGAGGGATTAACATTAATCGTTACCGGTGAAAATGTGAGCATTCATTAAAATCATCAGCAAATCAGGAACAATTGGAATGCAAATGAAATGGCTTGATGGAGTCATCCAAGGATAGTTGCTAAACATAGTACTACATAATTGAATAAGCAGTAATTACCTTTAAAACAAAATAAACAACACATGTATATCAACACAACACATGTTTACATGAGCATGTAAATCTGCCGTTTTATGGCATAGAAGCCATTCACAGAAAGCATGCAACCTAAAACAACCCATAAGGAACACAAGTGCGAGGAACACACCTGGGACCGAGATGATCTATCAAGATGTTCATAAAAGTTATCGCTCAGCTTGATTCCAGAGCCAGACAGACGAAAACCCAAGTAAGAAATCCTGCAGTTTTAACAGACTTAGATCTGAGCTCCGGCATTCAAATCAATGCAATAACTAAATCAGCATTTTATCAGGGTGGACTATTGCGTCGGCCTTTTGTCAGGTCTTCCCCAAAGATTTTTCTCACTCGGAATGCTGCTGCCAGTGTTCTGGCCAAGATAACTTTACTCCCGTCTTTAAATCTTTACCCTGGCTTCTAGTTACTTTGAGAAGAGATTTTAAAGTTCTGCTGCTCGTTTATAAAACATTCGACAATCTCGGGCTGAAATACATTTCTAAGCCCCTTGAAGAACATAAACCAAGTAAGACCCTCATATCTTTAGGAAGCAGTGAATGGGCAGTTCCTTAAGTCAGAACCTAAGAAGGCAAAGCTGCACACAGGTGGACCCGACTGCCTGATGTTTGGGGGCAATTACAATTTATCCGAGTTCTGATCCATTTGATCCATTTTATATTTTGTTAATTTAATTTATTAAATTGTTTTAACCTTACTGTATCTTAATTGATTGTATTCATTTTGTGTAGCTTATTATTTTTACATTTGATTTGAAATAGATTTTTTGCCAATGTAAAACACTTTAAAGTGACACTGTAACTTTTCCCCTGTAGCGCCCCCTTCAGGTATTTAACGTCTGGCTCTCGAGCCATATATGGCTCTTTGCCCTCCCAGCTGATCTCCCAGCTGGTCTCCCAGCTGGTCGATGCGCGCTACCAGCAGCGCTCTCTCGGCAGCTGCAGCGAGCCGTTCAGCCGCGGCATGTCTCTCCGTCTCTACGCGTCGCGTAGTGGAGCAAATAAAAAGTCACCTGCGAGCGTGGACTGGCACTATATGACGTTGCGTAAAGCTGCCAGACAGCAAGTTGAACTACTTCCGCCGGAAGTACCGGGTCGGTCCCAACATCTTACATTCAGCAGTTTTCTGGCCACAGACCCCCGATGGCAGTGGTGGAGGCGCAAATCAACATATTAAAAGTCATTGTAGCGGCACCATTTTTTTCAAGCTGTTATTTTAAGGTGGAAAAGTTACATAGTGGGGCTTTAAATCGCCTGATGTATGAAATGTGCTTTATAAATAAAGCCGTCTTTCCATGCCTTCCCCTTTTTGTGTGTATGGCTGGATGCTTAGAGAAAGCCATATAAAAACGTACACTGCAGCCTCTGTGAGCCAAAGTCGGACGCGCCAGTGGCTCTTAGATACGATACAGTGGGTTAAGTGTTTTCACAGCGTGACTGGATGACAGTTTTTTTACAAACCAGGTCTAAGTTTGAGAACACCAAGTGTCTGCACAGCATTCCAATATTAGGTGATGATGATGCTTGCATACACTGAACACTATTAAAGACGGATTTAATGTATATAAGGAGGAAATCAAAAGCCTGTTTAGGCCTCCCCAATTATAAAACTCAGTCATTATTGAAAGCACACACATTTCTCTCTGGTCTGGACTAATGCAACAGCATCCTGTACGGCACTTCCTCCAAAATAATAAACTACAATACATCCAGAATTCAGCTGCTCGTCTCCTCTCCCGCTCCAGAGATTACATCACCCCAGTCTTGCAAAAGCTCCAATGGTTTCCCATATAGAAAATAATCCAGTTCAATATTCTCCTCATCCCATACCCCTTCACCAAGGATTGGATGGAAGAATCAAAGGCGAAGAGAGAAAGAGAAATAAACAGAAGTGAAAAGAGGTTTAGAAACATAATAGTACAACACAAACTGCATTTCTATAGAAGATGCTGAGACCTGTGAGATGAAAATAATGAAAATCCACATATCTGGATGTGGTCAGAAGCTGCTTGAGAGCTATTTCTATCTGCTTGAACATACAACTCGTATAGATATATTATTGCACTCAGTTGCTTCTATATGAAGCATCCTTTTTCTTTAATCCTTCGGCATAATGGTGGACTGCGAGAAAATACAGATCTACAGCTTAGAAACCTCTTACTGTTTTTTTTCTAATTCAGGAAACTGTTTTAATTGTATGCAATTAAAATCCACAGGCCTCATGCAGGGTCACACACATGCAAACTGTTCATGAGCACAGCAGGCTCGCTAATATTAATCAATTTAACGCAAAACCAAAAGGGTCAACTCCAAATGTCTGCATTGTCCACCACCACTATTGTTTGGTTTGGAGCTCCCGCTGACAGAGAAATGATTTCTCCTTAAGAATTTGTTCTTGGCTCTGAATCACCTTGCGCCACTTTCCATTTCCGCACCCATTACTTCACCTCCGTAGTTTCAACACATCCGTACACCAATGCATCAGATGACAGTTTGGTCAGAGCTCTGACGCTTCAGACTGGGATACTTTACGTACCTGTCTAGTTTCGGGTTTGCAAGCGTCTCGACCTAGTCAAGTCAATCCTAAATAATCTAAACCAAAACGGCCACGATACCCTTTCATTTAGGATTAAACACCTTCTCAGTGAGGATGAAGAAAAATTAATAATTTACCATCATACGTAGGAAATAAAGTACAGCCTTCTACCTCCTATAGGAGAAGTTGAGGGAAGGGCGATGGACATGAAGCCAGACCAAGGGCAGAATGTCAAATCCTCCTACATATAGCATTTTCAGAAACATCCACAACAACCTGATCTCAGAAGCTGGGAGGCCTCAGGACTTCAGAAGCTTCTTTATCCCACGCTGAAGACTGTTTTAAAATATGGCTTTCAAATGGTGATTTTTTTTAAAATCAGTGTAAAATATATTTTATAATCGATAAGTCTTAGATTTGATTTGTAAATTATATACATTCGCTGATTGTTAAGCCGATTGTGCTTTTGCTGCAAAGCATCTGTCTTGGGGAGATTGGTGACGTCATTAAATAAAAAGTATGAAAAAATAAGAGTTAGGGGGAGAAAAGAAAACCCATTCCAGATGTATATACTTTTATATTGGTATTCCTTCATCATTTCCTCTAATCAGAAATTAAAAACTCAATTTTATGGCAAATAAATCACTCATTCCATCATCTTACTCCGATTGGAAAGTTAAGGGAGCAGATCGAAATATATAGATTTATTGACTTCAAATCTGTCACTACCTATTGGACTTGTGATTATGGTTTGAATAGATAAAAAAGGAAGGAATTATTATGATAGGCAATAACCCTTCATAATTTACTCTTTAGCTGTGTTGCTCCTTGATGAAAACCTTCACATTGAGAAGCATAAATGTAAAAGAAAAAAAAAAAAAAGGGAGACGAATTGAGAAAGATTGTGTGAGTTGGAAAATATAGGCAATGCTTGGTATTTAACATCTATGACATGAGAACAGGGACTGTTGACTCTCTTTTCCAGTACCCTCCTTCCCTTCAGCTTGTTAAAAGCAGCCCATGTAAGCACCCTGCCAGCCTGTAAGGGGAGGGATAATGAAGTAATCCATAGTCATTACTCAACCATCACCCTTGGTGTGCACAGGCCGCTGTGGACCACTTAGCTGAAGGTGTGTCGGTGTGTGTGTTTGTGTGTGTGCGTGTAAGAAATCAGCCAGCGAAGGCATTAGTAATGCTAGGGGTTAGAATAGGCCGGTATGGGACACCGGGACAGCATCCACAGGGTGTGCTAAGAAGAGGGTGAAGAACAAGGAGCCGGGCAGGGTGCAAGGGGGCTGTTGTATACTTTAATTACAGCTGAAGGATAATTTCAGCTGTTATTGATCCTGCTCTTATGGCTGGCGAGGATTTCTATCTCTTGTTATGACCTGCTGGCCGTGGGGGGAAGCATGGGGGAGGAAGGGGTAGAAGAAGGGAGGAAAGTTCAGGCATAAAAAAAGGAAAAGGCGGTGGCAAGCATGCAATGAGGCTTTATGTCCCCATAAAGTTCAATAGTATCACCCTGATCACTGGTCCGGGGACTAAACCTGTAAATAAGCAAGGCGGCACATGCAACATTCCTAAGGATGCTGATTTAAGACTATTAATTCACCCGCCTTGTTATTGTGCATGATGGAAAGCCAGGCAAGGTATATATGCCGGCCTGATACAACATCAAACACAACAGCATGACTCACAGCCAAACCCAAAGCCAATTCCCAGGTATTAGAGTGCTTTAAGTTTTATGATCCCCCATCACTAAACCTAATATAATTACTCTGCAAGGGCACTCTGTCTTTCAGCTCGGGGGTGAAATGGGATGCTTGAAGTAAGAGGGTGGCTGGAGCGATGGCAGCTGTGCGTCGCTATTGGGAACGAGAGGGCGTATGAGAGAGGAGATGCACATCATTTGTTTTTTTTTATGTACACCCGAGACCCTCACCATTACACTCAACCCAAGCCTCTCAGTCCATATTAAGTAGTATTCCACCATCGTATGGGCAGTGACCTTAGCCACGTTTTTATTAATTGCCTTATTATTTTAATTAAGAAGTACCACCCTGTTTGTCGTGGAATCAACAAGGAGAGAGAGAATGAATAGAGTTTATTCTGAAGGTCAGTCCTTAGCGTATCTGTGTGCGTGTGTGTGTGCATGCTCCTCTTATTTATCATCCTGCATGTTGTTGTATGAGACTAGTATGATTAGCTCCTGTCACACTGACCCATAAGTCATTCCGTCCCCGCCGCCGCCGAAATGCGAAATGTGTCACTGTGGTCACAAGTGATATACACAGCCATTATGAATAAAATAACCATCGTTAGGATGTCCAATACCGTGTTATCTCTGCTCCTTTCTGTCACGCTTGCGCCGTAAAGCTGCGAAGCCACAAGGTCAGACTTTGAGTTCATAGTTAATATTTTTCGATGTGTTCATTCTCTAGAGGTCAAGCTGCAGTTACAGCAATAACTCCATCGCCCCTCTTGGCAGGCTTATCCTCTGGCCAGAAGCTGGAGTGTCCCTCGACTTGCGCTCTTTGTGGGTTTTGAGCTCGTTTCAGCCGCGTTTGTCTACCTCGCAGCTCGGGGCTGACATGTTAGGGACACATAAAACATTCATGCTGAGGTAGAGCCACAAAGATAGACGGGAGCGAGTGAGACAGGAGAGCAATATCTGCGAGAGAGACGGAGAGAGAAGGTTAAACTGGCAGCTAAAGGAGAGTTAAAAATGACAAAATCAGACGGGAAGTGTCCATCATGCAAGTAGGATGGGGAATGAGGACACAGCAGAAGATAATGTTGTGGCAGCGGTGTAAACGGGTAATGGCTGGACAGGATTCTTTGTTTAAAAGGTTAATTACTTCTAATCTGTGCACGATAAATTGTGTCAGAAATGGGAGACATTAATAAGGCATGACAAGGCAGAGGAGTGAGCAGCAGTCGGGGGATAGTAGGGACAGGTGATCCGCTCTGGCTTTACCAGCCAGAGACGAATCAGTCTTCAGAGGTAAGAGGAGGAGAGATGGCAAGATGGAAGTTGATGAGAGAAGTGGGACAAATGGAGGGGGAAATAACAAGCTCTCTCTTGGAAATACAAATGTGATTCTTGCTTCGCTGCATTAAAATACCATTTCTAATTTAGAGTTTTTGAAAACAAAGGCATGTTTTTGTCTTTGAAACGCTCAAATGAATTCCCAGCACCAACTCTGAAAAGACAGCAATCTGATAGTGTTGTGGGGGGGGGGAATCCAGGAAAAGAATACTGTAAATAATCTTGTAAAATCAAAGCAACATAAGCGAATAAAAAGGAGCCTGGGCTCCGACCCTGCGTCAACACAGGAAGGAACCTATGTCTGAGAAGCCCTTTAAAGGGGACATGTTGATCTGGTTCCTTGGGGTCTTAATGTTTGTAACATATTTTGGTCAAAATACAACAAGAATCATTCCAAACAGCACCCTTTTTACCCCGTCAAAAACACCTCCCCACAGATTGACCTGTTTTGAGTGGGCGAGGTGCTCAGTGTTGCCAGATTGGAAATGGTGAAGTATCGTGTAAGGGGTAAATACTAGTTTGTGAAAAGCCAGAGAAACACAAATATCCGACGAAGCAAAATCCGTTTTTGGAATCGCTGCCGGATGCATTTTTACGGTCTCAAAAACAGGACATGTCCGGGGAAAACTGGACGTCTGGTCACCCTAACTTATGGCGCCAGGTCACCGAACCCTCTATAAACTGGGTGGGTCGAGTGGTGGTGGGGGGGGGGTTCCAATGACAAAATCTACATAGACGTCGGTGGTGATCCCAATCGACTCACTCAGGCATATCGTTTCTGACAGGAACCACAACAAGCCGCGTGAGTTGTTTTTTTCCAGCATTTCTGTGTTATGCCAGATACTCAAATTAACGTATAGAAGCACTAAAAAAGTGGAATTTTCATAATCTGTCCCCTTTAATGAAACTGCCATAAACTCATACAAATAGAACTCAATGTATTTGGAAATGTACACATTCAGCCACCTGGTTCCTTCAGTGTCACAGAGTCAAGTCCTACATCAAAGAAAACAAGATCTGAGTCATGTGGTCCTCCGTGTGGCTTTGTTTCAACTCGAGACAGTAAGTGGAAGTGACGGGCGTGAGACAACAGCAGCAAGGCCGCTCTCTTCAGAGACACTTATCCTCGTGATGGCATTATCATCCACACAACAGCCCACTATAAAAGTAGACAGGCGCAAGTGTAGGATGCGCTGCTCACTGTGACAGCTGGGGTCTTTATACTCGGGAGGGAGGAGCAGCTCATTACTGGAGATGGTGTTCACTGTTTTGATGTGTAAATAGAAAAAAACTGCTATCACAAACCAGCACTGACAACCACTGCGATGCCTCCCAGTTATTCTGGATACGCGTGAATGAATATCATCATCATATAGACATTTTTCTTTACAGAAGGAAGGGAAAATATCAGCCGCCTCTTTAAAATCTGAGATTTGTATATCAATTGGCAGCTCTCAATGTAGTCACACGGGGGGACACGGATTATAATTAGCCCCTCACGATGAGTAGGTGAACGGAGCGGCAGGTAAAGAGACGCGGTATAATGTCTCGCGCCTCTCGCCTCTTACTTCTTTGCCACCCACTCAGATAGATTGAGAGGAGAAATCAGTGAGTGTAAAAGTCAATTGCCTCCAACAAAACTTGTGGCGGATGGTTGCCGTCTGACTGGCGCGGTGATCGCACTTTATCGTCCAAGTGCTTCAGTCTTAATGCGTCGCTGTGTCATCAGCTGGCAACTCACCCTTTTAGCCCTCACAGATGCTGCAGGCAAATTAATTGCTCATCAATCCATCACATGGATTCTTTTTTTTATTATTATTTGAAGAGGACTCAGGAGCGGGCGAAAGGATTGCGGTGCGTTTGTTCCTCCTACGTAATAGAATGGGATGCAGTCCTTCTTTCCTGAGGATGAGAGACTTGATTCTGGTTGAATCTTTTCTAAATGGGTCCGATGTGAGGTTCTGGGACATTGATGTCTATGTGTACAGATTGTAAAGCACTCAGACAAATTTGTAATTTGTGAAATTGGGCTATACAAATAAATTGAAAATAAAGACATGTTGAGGTATAGCATGTTGATGCCATAGTTGGAGGACTCTGAGCTTCATTTAATTTGCTGATTTCTAATTAAGTGCATGTATTACTTCCATCTAGTTGCACATCATGTGACATCTGTGAAATGTAGACTCCTACATAACTTTATTTCCATCATCTGAGGGGAATCAACCAGGCAGGACATTCAGAACATTCAGCAAATAAATCGATGTATCTGTTCCTACCGTGCGCTCATCAAAGCCAAGTAAAGTCATTGCTGCCATTTCAAAAAGGGAATCCATGAGAGGCTTGATGAGGCTCATGCTGATTGGCTGATTAGATAGATGCTAATTGTGATTTGGAGGATGTCTGATGGCCACACATCCTCGGTAAAGAGGGAAACCTCGGTGGAAACTGCCAGATTGCAGTTTGCTGATACATTGCCTTACATATCTCTCAGACTTAATATGAAGTTAAATTACTTAAAGGTTACATTACCATTGACAGAGCAGACAAAAGAAGAATACTTAGCTTGGTCAATGTATTGGTCTAAAGATATATAATTTGTATAACTGATAGTGTCTGATAAGTCATGTATCTTGATACGTCTATGTGAACATTTGAACACAGATTTGTAATTTTTTGACTTGGCAACTGAATTTAAAGTCACGTCAAGCTTCACACGAAAATGAGGAGCATAGTCAACGCTCCTAATTCAAAACAGCTCCTCTTCTTTTGAAACGTCTCACTTTTCAACCAATGCATGTTAATAGATGGTTAGCGCTCAATAAATGAAGTGATCACATTGCAGATAAGAATGAGTAATGTTGCGAAGAGTAAGTTCCACTCAGTGGGCGCACATGAACTTGAACTCACACGCTGTAGTAGTGTCGACTCATGAAGTTGTAACTCAATTTGAAAAAGCTAGTTGCCAGCAGACATGAATGGCCTCATACTGAGTCCTAAAATCAATTTGCTTTCTGGAAAAGAAGAAATATACAACGGAGAATAGAAAACAGACACGCCTTAATGTTGAGTAATAGAATAACTGACTGGAGGTATGAATAATGTGAAGTATAATGTGCCGTTTTCTCAAACGTAAAGAAAAAAAAACAGGGAATGCAAGTGGGAGGAAAACATGAATTAAAATATAATCAACTATGACATAATTCCATTGATCAAGTGATTTGCTGCAAAAATAGTACAAAATCTATAAGGAATCGCTTGCATTTGTCAGGCCAATTTCTCCTTTAGAGAAGATTAATGTACAGAAACATGATGTTTTGTTAAAAGTGAACAGTGAAGCCCTACAGGCTGCTGCAGGCGTCAAGGAAAGTGTTGCTGGAAATGTTGGATGGCGACACAATTCAAGGTGTGCCAAAAATGGGTTGATGCGTAACGGTTTGGGGAATTCTTTCTGCATAGACGGCATGCCGCTGTTCATTTTCCTGACTTTGTACAGTACATGACAGTTTTCATTTAGAACAATTCAGCTTTGCACATCAGTTCTGTCGTTTAACATTACACATCACAAGATGTGATCACGCCTTGACACGGCTCTACGTGGGTTACTAGAAACCATATTGATGCTTTAATCGCAGTACCACCTTAATCCTTAATCTTGTAATCTGATTTGTTTTCCATGTCCGTCCCTCCACAATAACGGAACCACACTTGTTTCTCGTCGATGTGACAGGTGTGATGTACTGCTTGCAGATTTCTCGTTGATGCGACAGGTGTGATTTATCGTTTATGGATTACATAACAAAGGTAGTAGTATTGTTAAACAATCAGTCCGTTCACTGTGTATGATGCGTCACAGCTCAAAGCACGATGGATAGCTTCGGTTAAACAGTTGTTGAGTTCATTCTGTAAACAATTTGGCGTATGATCATGATTTTTCAAATGAAAACGTTTGTTTATCACCAACATGTGCAGTCAGCCAAATTTAAAACGTTTTAAAAAACTGTCCGATCACGCGGCATTACTGTTGAAATGGATGGAAGACTGGTGAACCCCTTTTTGGTTTTCAAGGGAATTTTTTATAAAAAAAATCTTGAGTTATAAATGTAATTAAAAACGTATTTATATGGAAGCTGTATGTGGTAGTATATATAAGTATGTATATATTTTTATTTTGTTTGTTTTTTCTTTTCTTTTCTTTATTTTATATTAATTTTCTGATTTATTTTTATTTCAATTTAGGATAGGAATTCATAAGCATTTTCTGCTTCTACCTTTACCTTTCCAGTCTCTCTTTTGTATATTATATAGGATAATATTGTATTTGATTAGATTGTCTGATCAAAATACACAAACAAACAAACAAACAAACTCCATCCTAATCCAGGTTTCCTTGCCAAATCACATTTTCAAGCACATATTGTGTCCCCAGTGCTGTTAATACAGATGTGTATTATATGAATACATTTTTATTTGGATATAATTCAACATATCAAATGCATGCCAAGGTATAAAAGCCAACAAATCTTCTTGCATTTTTATCTTTTAATGTTAATGTTGTACCGACTGCATCTACATTCATACATTAAAAGCAGTCGCTCTTCTCATTCATATGTATTTTAAGGATAGATCGTGTGACTTGGTTGTTTCCATAGTATGCACACTTGGGCACCAGTCTCACATCGGATCAGCGAGCCACTTTCTCTGTTATTTCTCACTTTGGGAGAGTGATGGGGTGTCCTGACTAAAACCTGCTCCCTGAAGGCAGCACATGTCAGCCATCTTCTGGGGCCTTGTCAGCAGCCAAAAGGTTTTAATCAAACTGTGTTTTGGGATTTGCAGATGTCGTTGGTGTTGTTCAAGAGACAGAGTGTGTCAGGGGGAAACTAGAGCAGAGGGACCTCCTCGAGTGTCAAGAAGCTGAAAGGAGACATGGAGCCCGGCGAGAGAATCGCTGTTTCAGTCCTCTTATCCTCTTCCGTCGGCACACACACGCAGATGAAAACTCACAGTCAGCTCCCCTCCCATAGATTTTCTATGCGAGCGTGGAAGCAAGAGATAGGCCTGGGTTTTAGGTGATTGAACTTCCACTTGTCTATTCTGCACTTCACATCTTCATTTAGCCAGATTGAACATCTGCTGCAATTGGGATGCAATTCAGATATTCGTTCTGGGCATGAGTATAGTATTTTAGACGTGGTTCTCGGATCCAGTATTATTTAAAAATAAGTTTTGCAACAAAAAAAATGCAGCCAGTTTTTTATCCATATATTATTTGAAAAACATTAGCTAATGTCTGTCCCTCCTGCCCGCTGACATTTGTGTCATTAAATCAGAGTGATGGATTTTATGCAAACTGCCGACTGACAAACCTCTGTATGTCACATTGGGCATATTCGGATAGAACGTCAGATTCTCGCTTCATTCAAGCAGAATACACACATACTGAGCTTTATCTGGGGAACAATCAACACATCAAAACATGTTTTAAGAATCAAAAACTATCTTTGTCCTTCAGGTTTTTTTTTTTTTTTTTAAGTCTTTCAATATATTCATGGCCTTTAACTTTTACTGAAGCTATACATCTTAATACATTAAAGCATCCTGAGCAACCGTATATGAACGTATTATTTATGTTATTGAGGTATTATTAATAAAAAAAGCTGTCAAGAAATCATCATGACAGATTATTCACAAAATCCTCAAAAAGCATTGAAAAAATAAAAAGTTTAATTGACTTAATTACCCATTGTGACTTTCCTATGGCAAGCTAACGGCAATTAACTCAGCATGATTACCGATGAATTATGTTGAAACTCAGGGAACATAAATTGCTCTGCCTTCCTATGGTGGCGTTTGAGTATGATGCCTTATGTGTTTAAACGGTACTTATTATAATACTTTGGGGCTCGTTTGGATACCCACAGAAACAGGACAGTTTCTTACCACTCCGCTCCAGAATGGCGATCGCTTCCCCTGTAGAGAGGACCGCACTGCCAATACGTCTCGTCAACTCTCCTCAGGTAAAACAACACAACTATTCTGTTCATAGGGAATATCTATAGTTACATGAGCTGGCAGGTTATGAAGTAATGCCATGAATGTTGTGTTACAATCACATGGGTCATTTTTAATGGCAACAACTAGGGCTGCAAATAAAGACTATTTTTTTCAATTAGTCGACTCATCTAATGACTATTTCCCATATGAAATTAAAATAATTACTAGAAATGTTTTGGAATTTGAACTTCAAATATATTTGAGTAACAATAGATCATCATAACAAATACATTAAATAGTAATACAAATTAAAGTGCAAATATGCTTTAAAAGTAAAATAAAAGTACAAATAACGTTTTAAAAGCAATTTAAGCAATTTAAGATGGCAATCAAGCCTCTGAAAATAACTAATGAATAACTGGGTTGCAAGTGACAGTCAAAGTCCAAAAGTAAAACAATAGTGCTTCGTGCACGACAAAAAAGTGCAAGGGTCTAAAAGTAAATCAAAATGACTTATTATAATGACCTTATAATGACCCTAAAAATATATGTCGCCGATTTTTCATAATCTACGTCATTGAGTTTGTCAACTAATCGTTGCAGCCCTAGCAACAACAACAAACAATGATGTCCTGATGATAGAGGCGCTCACAGAGATCATTGTGTGCGATGTGTCATTGTTTTGGTTGACCTTTTGACATCTAGCACTACCATATGGTCAAGTTTTCCACTAGTTTGATTAGATATGTCACAGACTAATCAATACATTCTATGTATTTTGCTGTGGATATATTACTAACTGACATTTCCGCTAACTAAATAGCAAAAATAACGACTTTTACACAAGAAACAGTATCAACATTTATAATCTTGCGATGCAGGCTCACGGGGATAATGATGATTATGCAGCTATAGCTAAAGATTACAAAAATGTTGCTCAATATATTAATTGAGTAAATATTGCTGTCCCTACTGTGAATCAGAAGGGGTGCACAGACCTAAAGCTGCAGCAACAAACATCCCTTAAAATCAGAGACGCTTACCCAACTAATGTCATAATCCCTTCTACTTCATCAGAGCTGCAGAACTACCGCCATGACGGCTCGGCCCACTTACCCCGCAGAGAGAACGTTCAACCATCCAGCCTCATCAAGTCTATTTATCAGAATGATCTCTTTATAGTCGGCTCTCCTCATCCCGTCGCCCTACTTAAAGCCATGTCGTGTTAGCGCACAGAGATCGTCTTCCTCAGTCACGTCGCCACATCACACTACTTATTCTCTCATTTTAGAGCGCGGGGCATCAATTCCGCCTTCGCTGGTATTAATGTAACTGGATACTTTGTCAACACGTATGAACATCTCCATTGGAAAAGCTTCACTGCCATTACATAAGCCTCATTCATCAAGCAGCAGTACTTTTCTGCAACTGAAAGATGCGGTTAAAATAAAATCCCAGTCTATTTCTGTCAAAACAAAAAAAATGTAAAGCACTGCTGCACAATATTGGTTCATTGTCACTTTAGAAGTGTGACTACATGTTTCTCAATTCCGGGTTGGACAAGAGTGTGACTCTCAATTCATTTGCGGCCATGTGATTTACTTTGTTGTCCGTCAAAAAACCCGACTCCCCTTTCCTCTCGTATTAGTTCTTAAATCATTCTTAAATGTATTCACAGAATCCTGGTGTACCTACTTGAGCGATGGTTTTCTCCCGAGGATTTTTAAACATGCTTCTCCCATTTGGGGTAATAAAAAAACACAGGCCTTTGACACACTCAAAAGAGAAAAAAGTGATCCTGCAGTGATCCACTTGCCGACAATAGGGCACTGTTCCACAAACATATGCTGTGCACATTGCATTAATCTCTACTTACTTACAGTATAATATTGATTAAAAAATAAAATGTATTTAAAAGTAATTTGTTTTCCATCGAGAAACACAGCACATTATACCAAACACGAATAGTCTGAGAGAGAAGTGTACACTATTGTACACTTGCATTCTTGTATTTTTCTCCATTCCAATCCGGGTGCCAGGAGGAAGGTCTTGCATTTCCATTGTCATGCTTACAAATGTAAACATTTGTCTGAAGGCTACTGAAAACGCTGAACATAAAAAGGTCACTGAATATCAAAGTCAAAAGGTAACCATGTACAAGCAAGGGCACGCTTTATGAAGATGATCATCCTGTGCTCAATGGGTCTTTGTAACTCCAGGCCAAATTGCATATATGCCATTATATAATGGACTCATCATAAAGTACCATTGTATGCTAATATCAGAAAATGAAAATATCTAGAATAGCGATGGGAGGAAGTAAAGTCAGAAAAAAGCCTCAATAAATAATAATCTGTCTAAACATGAGGCAAGCTTTACACTTGACCCTGAGTGGTTAGTGCACTGTTGTCACAAAAAAACAACATTTGGACAAATCCATTACAACTGGATTTGCACTTGAATGGCATGACCTACTGACGTTCTTCCAATCAGACAGATTTGCAGCATCAGCACCTGAACAACCTCTCATCAGCAGGTTTGCCTTTTTAAAATTAAAGCCGTTGATGTCCAATCCGATCCCAGTACAATATTTCACAAATACTGCACGTATTTTTGCTATTGCTTATACTTAAGTTAATAATTGCATGACACTTCCTGCAGTTCAGTGAGGATACTCAATTAATCAAAAACCTGCTTTAGAGGGGCACTCTAGCAAATTGATAGTGCATTTCCTTCAGAAAAACCTTTAAAAAGTAATTTACCATAAAGCAACTCATAAGACCTTCCCGTTATGATTATCAGTAGTACTCTCCATGAGTAAACTGACCCTCCATGTGTAAAATCAGTGGAGAAAGACTTCAATGGCTTTTCAAACATATTGTTAAAAAAACGTTCAATTAAATCAATGACAAATTAAAACCCACTCAATTACAGTCCGTAGTTTTCTTGAATACACTATTTTCTACAAGATCATTTATTAAACAATATGGAGCCTTTTCTCTGTGCCGGTCGCTGCAGGCAAAATGAGGCTGGAGCGGGGTCACCATCCCCTTCACCTGCTCAGGCTAATCACCCACTGTGAGACTAAGGGGTGAGAGAGCAGAGAGCACGTACACACACACACACACACACACACACACACACACACACACACACACACACACACACACCATCTTCGTCTTACTACACCCACTCTCACCCCCCACCACAGTGCTCTCTTCCCCCCCTCTCTCTCTCTCTCTCTCTCTCTCTCTCTCTCTCTCCTGCCCTTTCCCTGCTCAACCGCTGCCTCGCTGTCGTGTTCCCGCGGATGACGAGCTACGCCGCGGCCCCGGAGCGCCGAAGCCATCATCAGAAATGCAGAAGATTCGACCCCATGATGCACCACACTGAGCTGCTCTGTTGCAGGGCCTGAACTGTGAAACTTTCTCTTCTTTTTAATTTCAGCAGCTTTGTTGCCCTCACATTCCCTTTTGACTATTTTCATCGTCTTTGCACATACACATGGACATTTAGGAGAGTTATTCAAGTCCTTTGCTTAAAGTACCAATACAACAATATAAACAATACTCCAGACTTAGACACATATATAGTTGTTTTCTTTCCCCCTGGAGGTAGAGGCCCTTATACACAGTAAGCGTGTACTCAAGTGGTCCACCTTTCGAAGGCTTATGAGATAATGAACGATTATTAGAGTTTTTAATTTTCTATAATACCTTTTTTCCAGGATTATGGAATAGTTTTCCCTCTTTGGACCTCAGGTCTACTACAATCAGGTCTACTACAATATTTATTTAAATAAAACCATAAGAGAACAAACTAGAAATGCATAAACGTGGTGGGGTACAAAGTAACATATTTCTCTGAGATTAAATGAAAATCGTAAAGTAAAGGACAACTGCCTCACATTTCTACTCAATCGCAGGAAATGAGTAAATGTATTCAATTACTTTCCATGACTGGATTTAACTTTTCCCGTCTCTGTTGCAGCTTCATCTACCACAATTACACATACAATCTAGGAAGCATAACACTTTAGTGGGCATCAACTTGCTGCTTGATTAACCAGGTTGGAGATATTGGAAAGCTGTCATGGGAACCTGCCCTCTTTCCTGAGCGTCCACTACCGTTTCCCAATACTAAAGCACCAACATGAATTATGTAGATACGCTGCAGAGAGATAACAGAGGACACGTCTACTGTGTGCATGTGGGAGTTCCTGGGAAAGACTGACATGTCTTGCACTGCAACCCTTTAGACTATTATTATTATTATTGTAAAACAATGGCTGCCAAAGACTCCATTTTTATAGCTATAACCTAAAAAAGAAAAATGTCAGACACCATTTATTTTGAAAGAACAGTGTAGCGACTCTAAAATAAATATTGTCATTGAAGGTGCATCACTGCTCCACTCCTCCAGTTACCGCCTGGGGAGATGTGTGAACAATTCTAAAAGATTGTAGTTATTGATATGTGTTGAATATTAACTCCGGATTGACAAATGACTACAAACAAGATGTGCAGCTTTTATATTGATCCCTGTATGTGAACCCATGGCCTGAAAACAAACAGACTATTTGTTCAAATTAGACATGCTTTAATCGTTGCATTTTGCAGACATGAATGAAAACTGGTAGCCGGCACTACTGGTGCATAAACATCAGACGGGCGCTATGAGGACAGCGAGCTGCACAGTGCTTAGAAAAGACGTTGCTGATTCTGACAAGCACACAACACAAGCTGAGACACTTTGATAGTAAATGCATCTCATTATGTTTCCCTGCATTGAACATATCCAGCTGAACAGCCTACACAAAAACAGTGTTTGGTTTAACAAAAACGCATTGCTCATAAAAGGGAAGCACAAAAAAAATGTATTTCTCTACCTAACCTTCTTTTTGTCTTTTTTTTTTTAAATCACACTTTTCGGAGTGGAAGTTCATGGATCGTACAAGTGGAAGGTCTCAATGCAGCCTTTTAAGCGGGATACTTTTAAGCTCTGAGAGACTGCCTTGGAGGCATTCATGGTGGTTGGAGCAGGTCTCGAGAACAGAGGCATGACTACAGTAACACACATACACACGTTTGAGATGTACTGGTGATGCAGGAGCCGACAGCTGATGGACGCTATTTCGACAGAAAGTAGAGTGGCAGTAAATTATTAAAAAAGGAAAAGGTCCTTTTGTGAATGAAAAGTGAAATAAAAAATACATAGAACATACCACCAGACCTTTCAAAACAAAGGCTGCTCTTGAGGGCTTTAAAAAGGTAATATCCTGCAGGGATAGACAGGTTCACTGTGAAATAAAGGGGCTATTAAACTAGTCTGCAAATTCTTCCCCACTGGGCAACATTTGTGTTTTATCCCATAAAAAAGAAATGCATTTCTGTTCACAAAGAGAGCCAAAAGGGAAGAGGGGGATGGGAAAAATACATGGCAAGCAGTAGTCATGCTCAATGCCGCAAGATCAGAGAATTCATTATTGTGACTCGTGATTTTTAATTTTTATGTAATTTCATTTTAGTTTACAGTTGATAAAAGTGTATAATGGTTAAGAAAAAATCAAGAGGTCATTATATTGCTTTTGTTATAGGTGGCACATTTTGACCTGTTGAACACAACAAATCCCACTTGTTGATAAGAAGTCAAAACTAAACATTGTGCGCATTTCAAAAGCCAATTCCGTAAGGTGTTCAGAGCATCATAATTACAGAGCCAGAAATATGAATTAAAGTTTTCCTTCTAATATAGTAAAGCTGGCTCTGTGCTCTTTCCAAGATAGACCATAGCATTCCCCAGAATTTTTTTCATTCATAGACAAGTACATTAATTATGAAATTTAAAGACAATCTGGTGTGGTGTATTTCTAATAACAAATAGCAATTTAGCACAGTAAATTGCATTACCAATGGTCTCCTTGAATGCTACCTAAAGTCCACGACTTCCAAAGAAAGTAAAAGTCCAAAGCTCCAACTTTAAAAAGGCACTGAAACCCCCATGAGGTAGAACTTGAACTGGGCTACTCTAGATTCACCGGCTGGTAGTTCTCTCAAATCTGTGGTGGTGAGCTACTGTTGATGGATTAATTCCCATGTAGGCGAACATGCTATACAGGCCTGTGAAGTCAATGTCCAACTTGTTACGCAGTTGTGACCCTACCACTCACATTACTCATTGTAATGGCACTTTTCAAAAGACTTAGCAATTGCATAGCACCTAGAACCCCTGATGAACGGTGATGCCATTACGACTTTGCATTCTTAATGCTCCAACGAGATCGCTCATAAAACGACCATGAACCAAAAAGCCGCCGTCAATCTCGATGGATGACATTTTTACTTGTGGAAATGAAGAAAAGAAAAAGGCGGAAAAAGAAAAGGAAATGACAAGTGTTTTGGAGCATATCGCCAATCACTGTCCAGAGCGCAGTATTTCCTCATGTCTCTGAGAATGTCAAAGAACGGAAACAAAGGTTTAACTAGATTGATTTGTTGGTATATAAAATCAATGCACACTCAAAATCTACAGGGAACACTGAAAAAGGGAGTGTCTATTGAACGCTCGCTATAATCAAAATATCCCAATCACTGACACAACATCCTGAGTTTTGAATTAACTATCTATCGACAATATAAGTGGAACATTATCTGTATGGTTTGTTTTGCAATAGGACAACATTGTCTTTCTGAATGTCACGGTGAAATGCCACAGAGTCAATGAAAGTGCATACCACACTGATACCGGTCCATGGATAACTGTTAATTCATTGCATGTGGCGTGAATGTGAGATAGTCTATATTTTCCACCCAATCAGAAAATATGACCTGAGGGGAAATGTCAGACTTCTTCGATATCTGACCGAGGAGCTGCCCTAGCAACATTGCTGCAGTATATCCTCAAATGACTCCGAGAGGCTGTGGATTATTACAAGGGCTTGGAGGCACAAATTGAGTCGTACTGGGAATTATTGCTGTAATACTACACAATATAGGAGGGAACCCTGCATTTAGAGATGGGCCATGAGGGTTTGACATTTAAAAACTGTCTCCATGAAGGACCCATTGCCTCCCGCAGTACGGAGCCTTGGAGACATCCATGACTGCTTTAACGATCCGTATTTATCTCTTCCTCACCCACAATGACGCACACACACACACACACACACACACACACACACACACACACACACACACACACACACACACACACACACACGTATCCGTGTTACATGCTAATCTTCATGTACATCGCATAACACAATATACAGGAAAACAAATTTAAGGTGATCAAGAGTAATCTCTTCTAGTCTGCTACACTCAGGCCATACATTTAAAGTCTTCTTCCAAACGCACTTCACATGCGTTGCCTTCACATGAGCGGGATACTTAGCTTCATCGGCGTTGAATGCAAGAAGACAAGTGGAGATGTGCAGCACTTTATTTCTATCATGTCAGATGCTCTTTTTCCACTTGATTGGCCTTTCATCACACAGCATGCGGTGCAGACAATATGGCAACAGGGAGTGGAAGTGAAGAATCTGGAGATCTGGGATGAGGGGAGGGATGAGACTTGACTGCTGAGGTATCACACGAGACACAGAAGAATGACTCAAACCAAAACCGTGCGCCGTATTCACCCGTATACAGTATATATATATAGATATATATATATATATATATATATATATATATATATATATATATATATATATAGAGAGAGAGAGAGAGAGAAGCTTGAAAAACACTTGTCACTAACTGCTCGTCATTTATGTCTCGTCATTTGTTTCTCATAATTAACCAAATCAGAAAAAAACCTTCATGTGTGAAAAAAAAAAAGTCACTTTGTTGAGAAACAAGAAAAGCTAATCGATTTAGTAATTCTAAATCCTAACGTTCAGGTCATCTGCCCTCGATACCCCAATGTGGCAGAACAATGGCAATGTTACACGCCGGGCTCCTCAAAAGTGTGGAGAAGAAAAACTAATCTGAAAGTTTGTGGGAGTGGGGGTGGTGGCTTATTATAACTCCCAGTGGAGGATGTTCAAAGGCGCTGCGCTCCGACGGTTTGATTATTGCTCTTTTTTAATCTATCTTAAAGACATATGTTTATCAAAGTGTATTTTCAGTGTCTGTTTTCAAGGTTTTGCCGAAGCTTTCAAATCTGCCAAAATTTAAAAGGATCCGGCCAGAACATGAAACAATGAGGACATCATAAGCTCAAACTAACACAGAGGTAACAGTGTAACGAAACTCACAAAAGAAATGTGATGATTTCATGTCTGTATATTGATATGAACCCAATGTGCAAGAGGTTGTGTGGGAGGGAAAACATTGCCATCAATGCCGGCAAAATGCTTTCTTGTGCTACTGCTAGAAATTCGACATCACATCTGCTGATGTTGCACACGACAGGTGTTGCTGGTGTTCCCAGCGTGCAGACGGCAATTACTTTCAACAATACGGCACAATGAGGCATGGTTTCTTGTTGTATTCTCTTGTTATTGAGAAAGAAATTACAGCAAGCAGCAACACAATACTTGGAAGTTGTATTAATTGATGAGTTTGGTCAATTCGGTAGGACGGGTTGAGAGTACAACATTCAACACATTATGCAATAATAAGAAACGTGTTGGTCTTTATCTGTCTGCATACAGCAGGAGTATCCACGCTCCTTTGCTTGAAACAAGCAGCCTGCTGTAGACGTGTTTAGTTACAGTGGAGCTGCGGTCGATGCAAAAGAATCAAAAGTAGTGACGACTCTCCGTCGTACTACAGTTCGACAATGACGTCACACGAGAAGGAGTTTACTCCTTAGTCAATATACACATATTGATGAGAACAGCTTTTACTTTTCTTATTACCTTCGCATTGAAAATGCAGAAGGTAATGTTTTCGCCGGCGTGTATTTATTTATTTGTGAATATGTCCGTCCGTCAGTTATTCGTCTAACTCAGACAAAACTGAGCCGATTCTTATGAAACTTGGTGGGATGATTGGTCATGACCCAAGGAACAATCGATTAGTTTTTGGGCGTGATTGGGTCAAAGGTCAAGGTCGCAAAAAGGTGAAAAACGTAAATTGCGAAGGTATGCGCTCTACCGAGTGCCCATTCTAGTTTTCAATCTGAATTTGATCCGCCGTTACAACATATTGTTGTTTAGCTTAAAAGCTCTGCCCAAAAACAACAATATTAATCCTGACCGTTTACTGTGGGAATGTCCGGCCAAGCTTCAGCATCCCAAAGGAAGTGGCGGAGGGAGGATTGCATCTGCAGTGCTTGTCTGAACTCGAATGGACACTCGGTAGAGCGCATACCTTCGCATGTCACAAGATTGGGCATTGAATTATGAACATTTTGGCATTAGTTGCATGCCAATTGGATACAAATTGACCGCGCTATGATAAAAAGAAGATTTTGACCTTTTCACCGCCTTGATCTTAACCAATCATCCCACCAAATTTCATGCGATTCGGTTTAATACTTTTTGAGTTATGCGAGAAACACGCATACAAATAAATAAATAAATAAATACACGGCGATCAAAACATAACCTTCCGCATTTTCAATGCAAAGTTAATAAGAGCAAGTAGGAGCATATGAAGACGGAGCTTCGTCACTTCAGCACCACGGACAAAGGCGACTCTGAGACGATCACGTGTGTATGGACCTTGGACAGCTCCAGAGAAGCCAAGACTCACGGCGTTTCTCAATTCAAAGTACACGACTACAGACTTGTGTTCTTTTGGAGTCTGGACTCCGGAGTCTGGTCTTGGGAGTCCAGACTCCGGAGGACGGGACAACGGGACAACGGGAGGACGGTCTTTCTGCGATTGGACCAGCAGCTGACTTGATGACGTCACCACATCAGCTGTTCTTGCTCCTGAGTTTACTCTAATTATTCAGTGTAAATTATGTTTTAAAGTCAAATAAACAAAACATCCTAAAATGACATTCCGTGACTCAACAACAGTTGTATTTATAAAAAGTCAACTGTTTTTCTCCTCCGCTATTGTTTCCGGTTGCTGGTGAAATGCATTCTGGGATATCTGCTGCCCAGAGTACGCACAAGTCTCCTCTGATGCATCCTGGGTAAAGTGAGAGGATCAAGTGACATCCGGGCATTTTGACCGTGCTTTGCGAGAAGCGAACTTTGAATGTGAACAAGTACCCGGGCTGAGACTGATGACTTCACGAGTCCACAAGTAGAGGAAAGTACTCACAAGTACGCTGATTGAGAAACGTCGACAATGTATGATAGAATTACCTCCATCCGTCCCCAAGCGGTCCAGAGTGTTCAGTCGGGCAACGTGCCTTTTTTGCAAGCGCATATATGTGGGAGAAACTTTTCTCCACAATGAACTTTAATAAATGCAAGTACAGGTCCAGGCTTAGCGATGCCCATCTTGAAGCTGAGCAGGGTTTCATCCGTGACCTCCATCAGGGCAAACGTGGCTCAGCTGTGTGAGCACAAGCGCTGCCAGGTGTCTGGGTGAGAAATACAATAAAAGTGGAAAAGTACTCAGGGATGGCTTTTGTTAGTTCAGGGCAGCGGTTCTCAAACTTTGGGGCGCGCCCCTCAAGTGGAGCGCCGAGGTATTACAGGTAAGTTTGAGAAGCCTGCTCTGAGGGGATTGGAGCTTGCAGTGACGGCTTACCTCCATTTCCTTATTGTGCAGATGTGCAATCAACTTTTTCTCCTCTACATGATTGTGTTGGGTTTGCGTGTGGGTCACTGCCCAGTTCTTTATCTTTGTTTCGGTAAACACCGTATCTCTCTCTGCCTCCCGCTGTGCCGTTTGCAGCACAGCCCGACTCATCCGGTTTTGGGGAGAGGCTGTTAAGTCTTTTAATTAATTACTTCCATTTGCAGCATCTCCACATCCTCATTTGTTCATCACAATTAACACATGTATGCTGTTTTGCAACTATTAATACACAACATACTGAATCTGCCACTTTGGGCACACTTGTTTGTCTTGCAATTCGATATAATTACTTAACACTTGAGATACATTTTCCCCTTTTTATATACTTTATGGAAGAAATAATCAATGTTTATTGTCAGAAGATTATTTTTTACAGCTTGGACCAGATAGTTAGCTAAATATTTTTACCATTGGTTGAATAAAACCACAGTGTATATAGTGGATGCTATTTGAGGAGTTCCCGGGTGGTTCCCTACTTTGTTTGATTATTTAGCATTTCTTGATTTTGTACTTATGATCTATAATGAGATTCTTGTCTCTTCTCAAATCAGGAGTTCAAAAGAGACGAGACAAAATTTAGGGTGAAAACTTCCATGTGGAGAAATCCTTAACCACCGTCCTTGGCACACAAGCGTTGGTTTTCTACAGTGGAACATGAAATATGGATTGATGTGTGATACATATTTACACAAATGGGTGTGACCCTTTTAACTCTCAAAGTGCTAAGATTTTTCTTTGTTTTTGGTTTATAGATAATATAAGCAATATATTGACAGTGAGGACTCAGTGGTGAAGCAGGGCCGTCCTTCAATCGGAGGATAGGCTTTGGTAGCCCGTGTTGTTGTGGCCTCGGACAAGACACAACCCTAAGTTTCTCCCGCAGGGTGTTCCTGCTGTGTATGAATGAGTGTGAATGGGTGAATGATGACAATGCCATGTAGTGATAAAGCACTTTGAGTGGTAGGAAGACTCGAAAAGCGCTATACAAGTGCAGTCCATTTAATATTTATTGCAAGTGGTGTTCTTTGTCAGTAATTGTAACAGCCTGTGTGCTTCCTGTCTACGTGTCTTCCCAGTGTCCTTTGATTGTTCATTGCCCTGTCCTGCTCTCAGCCACACTTTTGACTCCCGTGTGTCCTCTAATTGTTCATTCCCTACACCTGCTTTCAGGCGCTCCTCTGATTGTTCATTCCCTACACCTGCTTTCAGCCGCTCCTCTGATTGTTCATTCCCTACACCTGCTTTCAGGCGCTCCTCTGATTGTTTATTCCCTACACCTGCTTTCAGCCGCTCCTCTGATTGTTCATGCCCTACACCTGTGTTTTCCCCTCATATAATCTCCCCTGCCAGATTGTCTTTGTGACCCTAGGGCTCGAACCCACCAGATGCAACTCTCAAAAACGCGTTGCTATAGCAAAACCTTTGTTTTCCTAAGGTACGGCCTTTCATGCGCGCCTTTCTAGCGTTTTAGGAGAGCATAAAAGTTTAAATATTCTCAACTTTAAGCCTGAGGCATGAAGTCGCACTCAGCCAAGACAGCCAATCGGATCAAGCAAGAGGCGGGCTTTCTTTCCCATTTGTGTGGTATGAACAGCGGGAAATTAAGAAGTAAATGGTAAACTCCGAAGACACACTAATATTAGCGGTATTTATTTAATTACGAAGAGCTTTATAATTCTAAATCGAAACACTACTCCAACTGACTCCTGCTCAACCGAAAGTACAACTGAAAGCGCTCGTCATCGAGACACTTCGTAACTTAGGCCAGGATGACTTTCCCTCATAGCATGAGATGCCACAGGGAATATGTTCCAGGAAACAGGTTGGCGTAAAGACGTCAATGTTGTTAATAATTTAACGCTCATGGCAGAGAGGAAATCACTATCAGGTCTACCACCTGGAAGACGATTACTACATGGTATTACACCAGCAGGTCATTGCATAGGACTTTAAAGGGCTGTAGGGATGATGGCATTTGAGGCCAACCCAGAAGTTTGAATTATTGACTGAGTTGATTGAAAGACGGCTCATAGTGGTTAGGTTAAGTTGGGTAGGTGAAGAAATCCAAAGAAAGTATGAGAAGATTTGACCGGCAGCTACTCTAATCTCTTTATCCATTACACCCGAATCTCTACTGTCACTCTTGAGAGATGCCGATTATACTCTGGAGGTAGTATTTGATAACGCAGATTGATGTTGTTTGGCATATTGTAAGGATTGTTGAAACTTTAAAACATATTTAGGTTTTGAATAGGAACTTTGAGTCTTGTGCATCTGTGAAGTCTTAAAAATAAGAAGCATGCATTAGGATTCGGTTATGGCTGCCATGATAATCATCATCATGAGAAAATTGTGAAAAAGTATGCAATTTCACAGAGTATTTACATTTTGTCCAAACCCCATTCACGATGTTATAGCAACTAAAAAAGCGGTACCTTCTCAGAAGTTGAAACCAGAAAACATTTTTACCTAAGAATGTAAAAGTACAGTTGTAAACACAGTGGAGGCTTGAAGAGTTAAATGCCACTAACACTGAACAGGGTTGGCAGTCGAGTGGTGTGGGAACCTCTTACCGAGTTGCTCCAGCCACTTGACCCGCGGCTCCACAGACGAAACAGATCAGTAAGAAGCTGCCATAGCAACAGGGAACCACCTCTTCCTCGCGAAGCCCTCGGGACCCACAGATGAGGAAGGGGTGATACTTTGAAAGAGAACAGGAAGCATGGCATGGACATTTTAATGAGAGTTTTAATTGCCACATTTGTTTGACAAAGAGAACTTTAGAGCACTCGGGGGAAGATGAGCAGAGAATGAGAGAGGTGTAAAAAAAAATTACGCAAAGCCCGCTAGAAAGGCCAAGAGGAAGCATGAGTAGTGGGATTGAAGCGCAGATAGCAGGACTCGAAGGGAGAAATGGCTGCCATGCATAGTAGCCGCATCTCATGGGAAATGATAGCGAAGCGAGATGCTATCTAATTATATGTCGCTTAGCCAATCGATTTGAGCCAAAAAACAACGGCAAGTGCAACGGGCCGGAAATCTATTACGAGCATTGCGCGGAGCGTAAAGGAATCACACTGCAAAATGGAAAGCATCAATGACCGTCAGTGAGGGTGGCGGGTGCGGCGTCTACTGGCAGCGCAGTGGTGATCAGACTCTTATTCGCACATCTGCTAGACACCAATCGTGTGCAAAAACCTGGAAGCACTCTCAGTCCCTCAGCACGAGTCTTAGTGTAATAGCAAAACAACAAGCAATTCATCATCTCACAGCAAGTTTCTCAGCCATCTACTTTTTTGGGAATTCTGAAAAAAAAAGAAATTGACTAGATGTTTTTGTACTGTGGAATGTGTGAAAATAATCTTTAAACCTCAGAAAAACAGTCGTACCTTTCTGACAAAAAAACATCCACAAACGGAAACAACACCCATACTTTCCCTTTTGGAAATACGTCAATTAAGTGGAGTGGAGCATCTACATGACGGGCCTGTAGGCAGGTATACCATTATACAACGCTGCGCTGAGGATATATCTGCTTCAGACAGTCCCTAATATATTCTGTTTAGGTTAACAGAGTCCGTTACATGTGCCAAACATGTATCAAACATAAAGCGCTCGCCTATAAGCCACTGTGAGCTGCCACAGACGCCTGTGAACTGGCTTTGATGTTTTATTCATTTTTTTTCTTGCCAGCTTATGCGTCTTTTACAGATAGGGAGCGTGAAGCCTGCGTCTTACGGTGCAGGCGCATATAAAATGGAAAGGTAGACCCAGGCGTTGGTCAGCTGTTACACAGCACGGTTGTTTTCTGTCCATTCTTCTTTCTTTTTTCACAGAATGGCTCCCGTTGCTCTCATTTTGCTACTTCTACAAAGACATCATGGAAAAGGAGTGGGAATGTCCTGCAGCTGATAAAGTTATATAAAAGAAAACAGTAAAATAGAGGTTCTGGTGAATGTGTTTTTTTTCAAATTAATCTTTTGTATCTTATTTCATTCCTCTGTTCTTGAAACTTGAAAGTGCAGTGTTAATGGGACAATAAGTACACATGGAAATTAAATCCTGTGTGTAATCATTTGAGTTATTCATCTATATTTTAAGAATATGTTCCAGACTAAAACTGATTGGTCTGCCAAAGCTACCGTCAACCATTTATTTGTTAACAGTGACCAAAAACTGAGACAATAAATACAACACAAAGGCCATGGCACTCCACTATCGTCTCTGGCAGCTAATGTCTGATGGGTTCCTCAGGCCAGATGGCATCCAAGCCCTAACAAACCTAAGCACTGACGAGATTTCAATCTACAGTATCATCAACATCACCAAGAGATGTGAGATTAGTCATGTTGGCCTGACATTGTCCTCTGAACATATGTACAACTTGATGTCCTGCCAGGTTTTAGAATTCCTTTGCTTTCAGAAATGCATCTTGACAATCCTGCATCAAAACATGTCCCTATCAAAGTAGGTGTAAATTCATCCAATAAACATGTTAGATGTGCTAAACCTGCTCCAAAGACCTTCTGTTGCATTACGTCTGTGTTTAAATATAAAATCCAGTCATGGATCTTTGATACCCAATATGAGACTTTTACACTTAATTAAGGTAACATATTTTAGTATGAAATTCAACAATAAAAAGGTTTGTGTTGCACGTGGGATGCACTTCAAAAGTGTTGTCCGGTCCTTTTTAAAAACAGCTCTATGACAAGAACCGTACCTGCATCTTGCAAAACCAATCCTCAGAAAAGAAAAAAGAACTGAAAGACGATGTCTGACTAATTTGGCCCTGTGAGCACAGATATTTAATGTGATGAATGTGTAAAAATTAGAAAGTGTTCCAGAAACTGTGGACTGATCAGATGTGTGCATTTCACCGAGAGACTATCCGCTCACTGAAAATGTATTTAGCAGTAATTAGGACCGCGATAACGCATGTTGATATTCATAGAGGAGTTGGTGGAGGAAAGAGAAAGACCAGCAAGAGACGAGGAAGATAAGTATAGACTGAAGGAAACGGAGGAAAGCCAGTCTATTTGAGTGATGAGAGGTGAAGGGTAGGAGACAGAGCGAGGGGGTGATAGATAGAGGGAAAAGAAGAGCTGACGCTGATCGCAGACTGCTGATGATGAAAAGCGGTGTTCGCCGTGCGAGTTTGGACCCATTAATGAAAAGGAAACGGCATCATGCGTTCCCATCGTTAGCCCTCATTAGCCCCCTCTCTGGGGGGTCTGTAGCGAACGCACCGAGGAGGCGGCTGGAAGGAGGGAGATGCGCCACAGACAAAGAGAACATGTGGAACGGAAAGAAAACAAAAGCGGCGGGTGGGAGTGACGGGTTGTGTGAGCCTCGTTGCGAACACTTGTATGTAAAGATAATGTGAATATGTGTCGCTTGTATTTCAGAGCAGGATTCATAAACAGTATTATAAAAGCAGCACAAAATAAAATATATATATATACACATGACATCCTAGGTACAGTAGTGTGACTAATTATCTGCTGAAACACTGTATTAGTTGCATGATTACCGAGCTCCTCTATAGCTAATTACATAGCCTGCTCTTGTCTGACCTCTGCCAGCGTGATGCATTACTCTGCTTCTCCTTCTCCCACTCTTTCGCCAACCCCGCCATCTTCTCTCCTCGTCTTTTTTTTCCATCTTTTTAAAAGTTCACTTCAACTCTCTTCAGTGCGATGACCTTTTTCTACCGTATCTTAACTACCCATAAATTATGGCCGTAAAACATATAAAAGGAACAATTTAACCCCACAGTTAAAATCAGCATAACCCACGACCCCAGTTAATTATACGTACTGTGTAATGGGTGACAATTGTGCTTCCTGTTTGTTTTTGGTCTAAACCGAGATCTACTGCATAAACACAATTGTGAGCAAGCCAGTAGTATCTTATACTTGATATTTTGTATTTTAAATCTCGGCTAAATAAGAAGCTTTGGGTTTCTCATAACACTTAAAATGCCAGCGATTCATCCATTGTTTTATTAATTTGTAATGAGTGCACCAACAAGGCCAGCGTGTCCCTTTCTTTTAAACATCATGGGAAAGTAGCTTATAAAGACCGCTTAAATCGTCACAGTGGTTTGTCTTTTGATGGTGTAAGATGTGGAAGAATACAAATGTTGGGTGAACAAAGTTCTTCTGACAGACTTGGGAAGAAAAATAATAAAGCTGTGAAAACAAAGCATCCACCAAGGATGATCATCTGAATAGTAAACATGGCATCCTCTTGTTTTCTTCCTTAAAACTGATTAGACATGTACAAGATGTAACTGCTCATTTACTGCGTGTCAGTGTCAGATGTGTTGATGTTTCCTCTCAAACTTATTTTGGATCTGACGGAAGGAGAAGAAAGAAACTGTGAAACAACCATTTTTAAAAGTATGATTGATGTCTGCTGTAAGAGGTGGATGTGAAGATCATCCCTACTTTCCTTCAACGATATATACAAACGGGTCCGTATACTTGCTGCCCTAATGGTTGCCTGATGGTATTTAGTTCACATAAAAAGTGCTACGTTGGCTAAACGTGAAGTAAATTGCCTTCGGGTCTCGGTAATGGCAGTTTGACCTGAACCCCTCCGCGAGAAGGAAAAGGATCTCAACGATAAGCGAGCACTTGTGAGTCTGGCAGATGGCCAGGCAAGTGTCTCGTTGTGCACCAGCAAAGTTCATTGTATAAGCATATTGTCACTCTGCATAGAGACAAGTACCACACTGGTGCAATGCACTTCAATTAACCATGATATTCTAACAGATTATTGTCTCTAAGGCGACACGACGGTCAACTTAAAAATATATAACATCTTGCAGATATTGCAATAGAAGGAATGTGAAAGTTAACACAGAAATGGGGCAACAAGAAAGTTTTAAAAGTATGAAAAAGTTTCCGATATTCCATTTTCTTACTTTTTTAATAGATAAAGAATGTAAAATGCACCTTTTGCATATTAACGCTATGAATTTGAGAAACACCAGCGGTTTTCTTTAGACTAAACTTGTAGCCTTTAGCCAGCCAAGTCTATATCATGCTGAACTGAACCGTAAGGACGGCCTGTTCCCATCAACCCTTCGTACAAAAATAACACAATGATGGCTAAAAAATTGAAGAGGTTTGGTATGACAGTACAGTGTGGCATAGTGCTACTCTCCCGAAAAAAAAATGGAAAAAAAGAATCACCAGAGGGACTTTATCCCCGGCTAGGAAATTAGGACTACTTTGCAACACGATTACATTTTAAAATACAGAATAAAGTAAACTATTTGAATGTAGTGGACTTTTAACTGTAAACTATGTTATGGTTTTACACAGTTCTCATGAATTGTTACTCATATTTTACATCTTTATAGAATTATACAAGATGAATTGACGTGTAACACACTGCGAGTGTATTATGTTCTAACTTGTCATAAGCAGACGGCTGTAAATGTTTTAAAGTCGCGGGACAGGTGAGGTGTTAAATCCAAACTATTACAAGGCCACCAAGCCAGGCCTTCTTTCACATCCGGCAGATGCTCCACAATATTGCCATCGGCGTAGGATTTTTATTTGAGGAACTGCTTGGGATTCCAACCAGGAAACATAAGATTGGTTTCCACTTACTAGCAGACTTCTGATGAATCCTCTTACTTATGAAAATGTCAGTACATTGTGGTGGCCTTTGCTTTAATAAAAAAAATGAAAAAAGGGGTTGAGCTGATTAGATTGGCTCCAATTCCTTCCAGATTCTATTATACCGACAGACATTTAAGTCAACCTCTTAAAAGCATAATGAGTAGAAACTGAAAAAAACTGCCTTGAATCGTCACTCAGTCCCACCAGACGTGCGTTGTGTCTGTACCTGCCAAGTTCCCGCCCTCTGCCTGTACCTTCTTATTTTGCTGTTTAGTTGGTTAGTTACGTTTTCATAGAGTATGATGTCCAGAAACGGGGCCTACTGCGGCCAACAAAACCTACTCATTCTGCCATAAAGTGCCGTAGTGGCACATGCGATCTCTTCATTATCTAAAATCTAACCGAGTCTGCACTTTGACTGACGAAAAAAAAAAAGGTCAAACCCTGTTTAACAAGATCACTTCTTCCAGCTATCATATCATGACTGCCTTCTCTTGAGTGCTAATGAAATTGCAAGCCATTTAGAGGCCAGTTTATGTGATCAGCCATTTCTGTGGTCAACTTCCTAACCTGCAAACAGGTAAAGAAGGGTCTTTTACCGTTTCTGCTTCGCCTCATTCTTCCAATCTTTCTCTTCCCTAAAGCTCGTTTCCCTTCACCAGCTTAGTGGCTTTGGCAGCAGCCTTGACTCTGTGATTTTATCACAAAAAAAGGGGAGATTTTCATCTTCCAGTTTCCACAGGTCTTAGATATAACAAGGTAAAGAAGAAAGTACAGTGAGAGACCGACAGCTAGTGACAGACATCAGAAAAAGGCAAATGAGATGTGGATCCAGAGAGGAGTAAATGGGATGAGGTTGGAGAAAAAAAAGCCCCGAGAATGGGTAAGAAGCCTTGGTGTGTGGGCTCTAGTTACCTGACGAATGCAATTAGTATGTGGTGGTGTATGTGAACAAAGTTAAGACAAGAGACATAGAAATGAAAAATCCCTGCAGGTACTTAAAGTCACCGGAGCATTGCCTGAAGGAGAGTGGATAAAAAGAAAGGTGACTGACATTCCCTTTAATCCCAAACTCACCACACGTCATCCAATTTCTACACGTAAAACACCGGGCAGACAAAGAAAGTGGAAAGCAGAGAAAGAAAAAGTGAGGAAAGGATAGAAGTAGGAAGAATGACAGGGAGAGCTTGAAATGACCACAACCTCTTTATGCGGTGGCGGCAACTCATGGAAAGGAAATAAATCCAATGGAAAGTCTATTAGGATCCTTTATTGTTGTCGTTGGACAGGCACAGGAGAAAAAAACATCGATGTGAATATGCAACACTGGGTGAGTGACCTATATACACTGAGAGAGATACATTTTTGTAGGAAGAGATTTATATTGATCAAAAAACATGGGATTTTCAACCACTATACTGGTGTTTGTGTCCCAAAGTGTTGATTTAGTTAAGTTTGTGACATGTTAACATATCTTTACACAACTACTTTAAGCCCAACCATAATGTTCTTTCTAAACCTAACCAAGTGGTCTTTTTGCCTAAACTTAATGTTACATTTTGTCGAAAGTTGCACTTAATTGGTGCACTTTTAAGTTTGAGGTAATTTCACTCATTTCTGTGAGATCATGGTAGAGCGATGGAGAGAGCTTTAATTCCTCAGACTGGCTGTCATAAGCAGAGACATTCTAAGCAGCGAGAGCTATTCAAGACTTTTGGGGATTTGAAGGAGCATACAGGAGTTGAGAGATGTATGAAAAATGGCTTGAACTGAGGGAAGAAAAAGAAAAGCTTCCAACAGGAAGTGGGAAATAAGTCATTCAAGTGTAGAAACAAAAACAGAGCAGCAGATGAATAGTTACAGTGCTGCAAAAGACCAGTGCAGCCTATTGTGCACATTAATTATTCTGTTACTAATTATGCTAACGCTATCTGAGTAACTCCATTGTGTTTAATTTAGGATATCAGAGACCGAACAGCAGGCGTCAAAGGAGATGGACCAGTCCAAATTAATGGTTCATTTCAAATAGTAAAATGAAAGCAACATTCCTGATGAAGATGGAAGTTTTAACCAACTTAATCACAGATCTACATCAGTGATTTATATATGTAGTGAAAACACGTATGTTTAGTCAAACAACGTGCTCATAAATACCATAAAAGCAGTCAACATCCTGCTAAAGTAAACACGGCACTATCACTAATGGTAGCCTAGTTTTGCGCATGAATCTTTTACCTGAACTTTTACCTATACTGTGAACAGTCCCACATATGGCTCCACCATAAATATTTCATACAGTATGATGTTTTCTTTCCAATGCTCTTTGCCTTTTTTTATTTATATATATATATATATATATAGATATATATTTGTTTTTCTAGTCAGAAAACTGACAGTGTAATAGCTGACACTGAAGTGGTTACCTGTAATGTGTCCAGTCTTAGTTGAGGGAGAAACATGTGAAAGTTACACAATGTAATAACAGTTAACTTTATTAAAAAAAGTTAACATTTTCCTTATCAGGTGAATATTAACCTTTAAGGATTCTTTAATTTCTTAAGTCTGAATAAGCTCAGTTTACAATGCAAATGTTGCTCTCTCTCTCACTTGTTGCGGGCGCTTTTCTCTCTAATTAAAACAGGAGTGAAGCTGCCAAGCAACTGTGGGTGAAGTTACAGACCACTGAGCTTTCGAAGCACAAGCACATACAAACACACAGCGAGCGAGAGAGATGTGCAACCGATTGGACAATGACACCTTCAAACAAATCTGTTTCCAGGACATGTCGCCCATGAAAAATCACTTCACCTGGCCCGTCTGCATAGCCTATGTGCACTGTATTCCCCTATGGAGAAGGCTGATAACAGTCGCATTCCATCACTGCTTCCTCCTCGCCTCAGGCAGCATAGCCATGGTGAATTTTGAGCCGTTTTATCTCGGTAGCAAGCTCGCTGAATCTTTTGTACAGTGGCCATATTAGACGATAAGAAAAGGGGTTGCAGAGGTTCAACTAAGATAGTTCCAAACTTTACGCTATAAAGCATTTATATATCAGTAGGATTATTATTTAGAAAAAGGTACACATCTGCATCTAATTGTCCAATCATTTTCTCAGAAGCAGAAACCAGAAAGTCTAACAATACTAATTATGTTCACACATGCATTTCCTTAGAGAATGACTTGGAAATGACACCACAAGTTATCAAAACAATCGCAACTCAGGGTGTGTGTGTGTGTGTGTGTGTGTGTGTGTGTGTGTGTGTGTGTGTGTGTGTGTGTCCCACTGACTTGCTATAGGATCAATTGCTGGTTTTAATTTCACTAGAGTTTTGATGCTACTTGGTACTGGATTGTTTTGGTTGATATCGTAAAAAAAGATATTGATTACTAATATCCAGCCGTATACATCTTTTGCGATTATTTTAAATAGAACAAAACATATATAAATTCAGTATTGATTGAGCTGTAATAGTTGTATTATTTTGATTAGGCTATATAATGTAATGAAAATGTTGGTTCAATGGACATGGCTATCTATTATTTTGCTGGCGTGAAAAGGATAATTCCGAATTTAACAAGGTTATATGCATCAGAGTCGAAAAGCAAGTGATGCCACAAACGCATCAGCCGACACGTAAAGGGGTCATTTAAGTTTAACTCGAGTGTCCCAAAACTTTAGCAGCTGGCAAGTCTGAAGATACGGATGATTATGATAATGTGTTGAGCACCCTTCAGTGAGGGGAAGCAGAGACATCTGATTAAAGACTGGCCTGGATTTGGGCTGAATTATTTAGACGAACATAGTGACGGAGGGGGGAGAGAGACAGTCACACAGATGAAGAGAGGGCTAAAAAGAGAGAGAGAGATACAGAGACGGGGAAAGAGTTCAGCAAAGCCTCAGCCACCCAACACCATCACATAACTACCCCATGTACATGTGTGGATGAGTGCAGACACATACACACACACACACACACACACACACACACACACACACACACACACACACACACACACACACACACACACACACATACACACACACACACACACACACACACACACACACACACACACACACACATCCCATTTATTCCCATCTTTTTACTCTGAATCAAACAAAGGAATAGTCTTACTTCCTGAGTATCGGCCTGTCATGTCAAAAGTGCCGATGGCTAAGAGATTAAAAAGGAACCTCCAGACAACCCTCTTTCCACACTGACTATTTTGGGGGGCAAACTAATCCCTATAAATCGTATCAGGGGTATGTGAGAACCCAACCATATGTGGAGGAGATTAGTGTGGAGTTTTGACCTTTCCTCGATTTCCTCACTTCAGATAACACAGGGTGTAAGAAACACACACACACACACACACACACACGCGCACGCGCCAGCGTGCACACAATCACACAATCAATTTCCACATTTGCCATTGTCTCTTTGAAACGTTGAGGGGTGATAAAAAGACCCAGTTCAATGCATAGGATTGACGAACGTTTCCGCGGACCCGAAACACGTTTCCACGTGGGCGATCACTCACGTTTGCCGACGCGGCGCTCTACTTAGCGCCGCTCCAACATTCAGCCCGCTTCCCAATCACCGCAACAGGAAGTTGTCTTGGTTGCTTTGCTCTATCGACTCGCATCGAGTCACCCCACATTACATCCAAATGCCAATAATCAAACATTTCTCTTCTTTTTTCAGCGTATAAATGGAGAATTGAGCCTTGACACAACGAGACAAAAGAAAAAAGAGAAAGTGAGGGGAAAGCACCAGAGAGTGAGGAAAGAAAGAGGAAGCTGGGGGAGAGATGCACATGTTGAACAGCGGATGGTTTGAAAATGTGAGAAAAAGAAACTAAGAAGTAGATTACGGATGATCCGATTTGATTTCTATTGCCGATATAATGATGGTTGGTTTTCTATTCATCTTCTTTGCTCAGTTGAAGCACAGTAGGCAAATCAGCTTTTAGGATTTGGCCAGTGGGCAATGAGGAGGGCTATTAAAGGATCATTACCATCTCCTGCCATTACCGAGCTGTTGCTCCGGAGGAATTACCTCGGTAATGAGACCAACCTGAAAATGACTGCTTGCGGCAACCTGACGTACATTACATGGAAACACTGTGACACACACCCACGTATTCGGACACACACAGCTTGGATTGATAGTGCCGTGCTGCTAGCATCCCACCTATCCACGACTACACATCAGTGGGAGTGCATGTGGGGAGACAGACACCTTTACAAACGCAGGCTCACAAAAGGTGCGTAGGAGTCCCATTAATCCTTTTGACAGTTACTTGTTTGTCTGCTTGACATTATGAGATGCCACTTGTTTTCTTTCATTCCATTTGCCCCCTCTTACTGCCGTGTGTGTGTGTGTGTCAAAGCTTTGGCCCCATTTTTTTCCCAGTTGAAACGCTCTCCGACCCAGACTCCGGGTTGCACTCCGGAGCTGGTGAGCTATGAGCAGTCATTAACCTGAAACGCTATCTTAGAGACACATGAGACGCTCTCTGACAGCAGCAACACCTATTTTCTGTCGTTCCATTGTGTAATGGAAGAGGGGTGAACAATTCAAGTAGTAATTCTAATACCGTGCCATCTCACGAAGAAACACTTGCGCAATGTCGTGGATTCAAGTGCATTATTGAGATTGGTGAAAATCTTTGAGATGAAAGATTTAAAAGCATATTAAAGTTGATTAAAGTTGTTTCCCCCGACCTAACATCTGTCTTTTGAGTGAGTATCAAATAGCCAGTTCCTTCAGGTCTGGAAGTTTGTTGCTTCTGCACCGTTAAAATGGATTCCAATAATGTCAAGTTTTCATATGGGAGAAGAAATATATCGAAAAGTCTGAATCACTCAAAACCTCCCGGCAGCACGAAGACATTTGCCTCGATGTCCTCAACATGTTCTAAACAATCATTGTCCAGTGGCCCTCCAGGGCTAAAAAAAGGGGGACAATAAAATGATTTAAAGTCATGAAGGACACTAAGCAGATATATTGGCAGCAGAAAAGTTGTACTTTTTCCTTAAGTCGTCTTATTGGCATCCATACCGTTCTTTACGCTAGAGGGCGAATCGAATTTGATGCGTTTGAAGGCAGACTTTGGGTGGTGTATGACTTTAATCACATGATAGTCACGGCACACTCATCATGCTGGTATAGAAGCAACTTGCTGATATGAAGAAATTGACACGTCACAGTTAACACAACATGACAACGCGTTCATTTGTTCCAGGCACTGTTTTTTGAATGTAAGCAGTTCTAATGACGCTGTTCGTAACCATAAAGGTAGCTGCTGGAAGCTGAGCTCCTGTAACGATCAACTTAACATACAAGAGGGCTCACAGACGCACGCACAATTTGCAGTACATTTTCAAGGGCATAGCCCATCCCCGCTTTTACGATGGACCTAAAGACACGCTGTGGGCAGCGAGGGCTTTGGCCAAAAAGGCTTTATAGCATCATAAACACAGTAATACCCCATCTCACCAATATAAATACATGCTGGAGAGTTACCAAGAGGACAACTATGCAGCTCGGAGGACAGACGGCATTTACATGAAAAATGCTTGATGGTATTGGCAATTAATCACAAAATCAATTCATGTAAAAAAATATATATTCATGCGTTTCACATGACTTGAAAAGCTTTATTACTGACTTGAGTGTAATATTAAATAAAGCTTGTGTGATTAAACTTCCTAATATTCCTAATGACTTATGTTTTAAATGTGTATTCTGCGTCACTTACTCCGAGTAATCAATATATATTTAATATCATGTGACAAAACATGCAATAAATAGCCTGTGGTTTTCTTTTTAACTTTGTGAAGCCTCTGTAATTACGCCCTCCTTGTAATAACAGGGTACAGAGGCGAAGTGAGAGAGTGTCAGGTTAAAGACACACAGGTGAAGTTAAAGGTGGCGTGTGCCTCAGAACGCCACCAGTCTGGGCTGTAAACAGACCATCTGCATTTAAAAGAGATTGAAATGAATCAGAGAAAAGCAACAATGACTGGCATTTTATCCTGATGAACTACTTTAATTTATAGACAATGCCATCTGGCATTGTACCTTCTAAGTATATGTATTAAAAAAGTAGGCAATGCCTAATGAAGAATAGACTGTCTAACGTGGATTTGACTTTTATACAAAAGCAACAGTCACTGTCTCTGCCTCTCTCCCTTCATGAGATAGACTCACACCAAGGCAGAGATTTACATCAGTGGACAAAAGGCAGTGCAGTGTGAGTGCAGGGAGGTTCCCTTGCTTTTCAGAAGCAGACTGAGACAGATCACAAGTGTGTCGGTGTGAAACCAGCCATTTAGTCTGAGAGGCGTCAAGCATGATAATCCCAAAGGACGGCAGGTGTGTGTAGGATGTGGGGGGAGTAAAATGGATTCTGTGTGTGTGTGTGGGTGTGTGTTGTCTATACTCTGCAGACAAGTTAACACGATTATGTGAGAATGGGTGCATGCCGTTTGTGGGAAATGATATTTACAGCGTTAGAGAATACACAGTGCACCGGCAAAATGCCACAACACGATGCTGTTTGTGCGACGTGTTACTCCGCACTGGAGGAGGAGGGAAAAGAGAGCAGAAAAACCCACGTTGGCCTAATCCACCAGCACTTTTCCCCAAAAAATTTCAAGAAATAATATTTAAAGTTTATTAGCCCCTCGTTCTACAATGCACTTGTGGTATGGAACTAGAGGAACATTGGATTCCTGTAGTGCATATCAACTCAAGTGAACATCACCAGCTTCCTACATCTCTAAAAGCCTTCAAGAGTAGAGCTGACAGAGGCTCCCGAGGGTGAAAAGTCTCCTCGCATGTTTGGAATAGGAGATAACTCGTGTACATCTCCCTTTCGGTATCTCTCTCGTGCTCCAGAAGAGGGGAGCCGGTGTGTTTTATTGCTCAAACACGGGAAAGTGGAGCACCAAGGTGTGGATTGTTTGCTCCCTCCATCTTTGCGTGCCTTCCAGTCATGCAGATAGCGAGTCCCCATCATGTGAAGAAAAGCAAAAGGTTGTTTGTTCCATAGGCACTGGTCCCCACTACCACAGTTTTCTCTCTCTCTCTCTCTCTCTCTCTCTCTCTCTCTCTCTCTCTCTCTCTCTCTCTCTCTCTCTCTCTCTCTCTCTCTCTCTCTCTCTCTCTCTCTCTCTCTCTCTCTCTCTCTCTCTCTCTCTCTCTCTCTCTCTCTCTCTCTCTCTCTCTCTCTCTCTCTCTCTCTCTCTCTCTCTCAGCCCTGTGGTTCCTTTACACACCTCTCTCTCCCCCTTTTTACCTTCTGCTTATCTAGGCTCCTATTATTTTTAGTGCTTAGCAGATGTTTGGTTTGCATTTGATGAAACCGGAATACTAATATATCAACTCCGGAGGTAAGTAAAGACATAAAAAAAATGCTCCCGTTTCACTCAAAGCCAAGCGGATATTATCATGCCTTTCCCTATTTTCAAAATTTTATGGAAATCGAAGCACGAAGCACGAATCAAGGTGGAAAGGCTCCAATTCTGTGGCCTTTCCACCTTGATTCGAGAAAAACGTAATCAAACATGTACGAGCACACCTGCTTTCAAACATTTGATCCAACTCGTTCTTCCTTTTCACATAAGATTTGCTTAGATGGATCAGCAGTAGAAGATAAGGAAGCCTCATCAGACTGGAAGGATGCTCTTCACTCGCCAGACGGTCTGCTCTGGTAAAGTGGGAGCAGTGCCATCTAGTGAGATGATTTTATATACATTTTTGCTGTCCATCTTCTAAATAATAAGTCATGATTGAAGTATTTCCTCGTACGTTCATCCTTTACAAATACTCAAAGACCGGAGAGAGTGAAGAGCACCCACTGTTATTTGGAGCCGCATATGACCTCTTAAATGCAGGTTAGCAACAACTGCCCTGGAGCCAAACATCCCAGCGAGACGCAGACATTACCTTGACAATGTGTTTGTCGGTAATCTAATTGCTCTTCTGACCCAGACTGCCCACACCCCCAGGAGAACAAACCGGGGTAGTCCATCCCTTCGGCTGCCAATCCAATCCGCTCTTGATAACTTTGACTTGACCCTCGGCCCTTCGGATTGATTGATTAAACTATCTGACACCCTTTTGGGAGAGGTTGTCAATAAATTTGACCGGCAGCAGTTGAGGATACGACATATCTGAAACGGAAACACAGCAAGACATTAATTTGGCAATCAAAAACAATCACTCAAACACGCTTTGCTCTTGGATTAGTGAAAACCATGACAGACTTGCTGAAGAGGTTCGCTGCCAGGCGAACAATGTTCTTCTTAGTGACAGGGTGTTGACTAATGTGAGCGGAGCTGTGAGAGGAGAGCGATGAGGGTGTGATCCAGGGTCAAGGATGGATATCCGCGCTGTGCCAGTCTGGTTGTGAACAACGTGGAGCGAGAAGTCAAGAACCATTCAACTTGCTCTCCCATTTGTCCAATTTAAGACATCCATTAAGGTTTAGTCTTTTGGGGCTACTTTAGTTTTTCTCCTGTAATTATAATGGACCGTGTCAAATTGAAAACCCATTATAATCTTTAAGTAATTATACCACCCATATTTCACAAAGAACACAGAAGGGATAATAGTAGAGTAGACCAGGTGTAAATTGGTATAAATGGACTGTACTTGTACAGCACTGTTCTAGTCCCACCACTCAAAGCCCTTTACCACTACATGACTTCACCTATTCTCACTGGCTACGGTTCTACCTGCACATCAGCAGTAACTAACATTCATACACCGGGGACACAACTACTAACAGGATGGATCCTCACAAGATGCAGACGTCAAGATGATCAGCGGGCTGTGATACACCGCCTCTCTTTATCCGTCATGACTCCAGTAGGATACAATGCAGATATCACAAAAACCTCACGTGTGACTGTTAGATAAGATGTGTATCATGGTAGGTTGTAATAGTTTATGCACATGTACATAAAGGAAGTCTTATGTTTTAAATTAATAAATGTAGAACTAGAACGGGCACTCGGTAGAGCACATACCTTCGCCACACCTTATACCTTTTCATGACCTTGACCCAATCGAGCCCACAATCTAATCAAATGGTCCCCTGATAATAATCAATCATCCCACCAAATTTCATGCGATTTGGTTTAATACTTTTTTACTTATGCGAATAACACGCACGCACGCACTCGTACAAATACACGGCGATCAAAACATTACCTTCCGCATTCTCAGAATGCGAAGGTAAAGATATTATAAATGGGGAACATTGGTAAAAATATTATAAATGTATTATGAAGCATAAAGGAAAGACTGTTGTCTGTATTAACTGTATGCAAATGATAAATGTGAATGGCAAGAGTTAATGTTTATATGTATGTCACATGAGAATGAATGCTAGTTTAGTATTTCAGAAATGTCGAAGCCTGTGACGTCACTTTAATCGGGAAAGTAACATAACAAATTCTTATTGTGAAGGGACTCTGGTCAGGGGACCAGAAGTGTGACTTCTCGACGCAGCGCCGTGACATTTAACCCCTTCATCTCGTTGTTATGTAGCTTAGCCAACGGGAGAGGGTTGCACAACACAGACTTAGCTCTTATTATGGTACTTTTGTAGTTTGACTATGTTGAGGAAATGTTACTTTCTGTATTCTTGTTGTTCTTAGTTTGTACTCTAGGTTGAAATGCACTTATTGTAAGTCGCTTTGGATAAAAGCGTCTGCTAAATGACATGTAATGTAATGTAATGTAATGAATGTGAAAGGACTAACCTATGAGAAAAGTGCTTGGCGGTTGGATACCAATACAAACATCTCTACAGGTAAAGATCCTGTCTCTCGTCCCGTTCCTGTGTTAGACGGAAGTACTCACTCGCCTTTGTTTACAGTGGGGAAACTGTGGAGCATGGACCCACGATCGCAGGACTCGTTTGTTTGTTAAACTTCTTGCCATTAAATATTGTTAACCCTCCTTTTACCTTTCAATTTGCCCCCATCAAATATTTGACGTCTCTAAAAAAATGATTAACATTGTTTTTTTGCTTCATATTTCACGACTTTTCCTAATTCATTGGGAACAACTGGGAAAACCTAAAATTCACATGATATGTTTTCAATGTCCTGGACACAACTTGTAGGCATCGGTGTTCTTTGGGGTAAATTTGACCCCCAGGCTGTTTTTCACTGTGTAAAACGTATAAGAAATATAATTTTATTTTTTTATTTTAAGGTCTATTTAGGTAGTCAACAAACGAACATAACGTACCTGACGCTTAAACTTGGGAAATAATATCAATTCTGATCAATTTCTGCTGTGGTCAAAAAGGGTAAAAGATGTTAGTAAATTTGAAGGTAACAGGAGGGTTAAACTGCATCGCATTCTGATTTCCACCGAGATGCGAGATGTCCAGTACCAGGATCCTTTATAATCGTTAGAAATATCATTAAAAAAATACTCTTGAAGGAATGTCCTCATCTACGAGCCATACTCTTTCAACAGTCATATCAAGATGCTTATGCTGTGAAGTGCATTCTGCGACGTTGGATTCTCTCCCCGCGTGAGAGCAAAGCAGGTACCGTTGTCGACTCAATTCAACACAGAAAGAGAGACCTTGTTTTTTCTTTCTGGAGCAAATTGTGGAGATGACCCTTGCTGAGGACTACTGGCTGAAGCGATAAAATAAGTGTGTTATTCATTCACTCTGTGTGCCTTATTGTGCGAGCGGCGTTGCGAGAGAATGCCCGATGAGACCAAAACTGGCCTCTGCTCACCATTCTATTGTCCGAGGCAAGTTGGCAGCAGTGATATGAGTAATGCTCACTATCACAGAGAGGCAGGCGGTGGAACAATTGGCTTGTCAAATAAGAGCCACTTGACAACTTCTCAAAGAAGATCAATTATGGTCAGCGTTTGGATCAAAGCACTGACAGGACTGCAGCTGCGTGGCACACGGCAGCCAGAGCAATGCTCACCCGGTCATGTAAAAGCACTTTAATAGGCTCGGTTGTTTTATAGTCTCCACGACCAGCACAAATTGCATGACTAATTATTAAATGATATGCATATTATAGAAGCCTTTAACTGTATAAGCAGCTGTGCCACTTAACCATCTGCTAAAAAAAACACAATTACGCCATAGCCCGCAGGTTGATGTGGCATGAAATGGAGGGAGGTGGACAACCTACAACAAAGACACAGGTGAATTAAGGTGAAGACATTTTGAAGGAGCGGTTCCCTGTGGTACAATGGTACTTACTTATAGCCCCCAACCCTACAAACTATCCTCTTGATGAGGCTGGTGCCATAATGTGACAATATTACAGGCAGGGGATGTGATTACTAGATCGTAATCGGCTGTAATTTTTCCGTCAACCCTGTCTTTAATATGCCGCTGCTGTGCTCCGGTGAACCCAGACACCGAATAACACCGGCTCCTCCGCTGACAACGTTTGATCCAGATCACGGACATTAATGATTCCTAATCATCGAGACAACGGAGTGTGGGAGCGAAACAAACTAATGGGGAGGATACTTGCAGAGCAGGTTAATTTGAGGTTCATCAAATTACTGTGTGAATTAGAGCAATGTTGTAATTTACAACATGCCAGTAATGAATGAATGGGAACTTTGAGAGAAAAAAGGGGTCTTTCTGCAGCACCGGCAGAATATACCTCCTCCTAGATAATTAAATTGAAGCACAGCTCGCCAATTAGAAAGGCTGTTGTATGCTGAGAAAAGGCCATTCTGTGGGCCGTAAAAGTGTGAATGACCTGCAAGTGGCCCGGGTGGGGAAGAGAGGCAAAAGGACAGATCCCTGCTGTGTAAATCACACAGAGATCCAGGCAGGAGGAGGGGTCACACAAAAGAGTTGATAGATGGAGGACAATAGTAGGGCACATTTTATTGTGGGGGGGGGGGGGGGTAACGCAGCCAGAGGCGAGGCAAAGTGATTCCGTTAAGCTAAAGCATGCAGACAGAGGGGTGTGTATGTGTGTGGGGAGGAGGCTGAGCTGGGGCGAGACACATTTTGCTGCACCCCATTTCTCTCCGACATCCCTCAGCCCATCTCCTGAGCCCATCCATCTCGGATGACAACAGCACCCCGATTTGCATTTTGAAAAAAAGCTTTCCGATATTCGCCTTCCCGGTCGTTGGGAGAGATTAGAAAATATTGACAATTATTGACAAAACCCAAAAGCGGTAGGCAATATTCCATCTGGGATATTGCATCGTCCCGTTTATTCTCTTATTTGCTCTTTTCTTCCCCCTTATGAGAGCACGTTATTGACTTTAATTTCTGACTGCCGCTGCCGAGGCTTTTAAAGAGAGATGGGGAAGTGCACACTGTTGGCTTGTTATGGAAGAGGCTGTTGCTTTTTTTTTTTTTTTGTTATTGCTTGTTTGTGCACGTATCCCAATGACGCAGACTTTAATTAAGATAATCATCGCTGTGGCACCCTGCATGGCTCGACAGTGGGGCCTATGCAGATTAAGGCCCATGCTACGCAAACCCGGTGCAATCAGCTATTCTACTTACAGGCAAACATTGTGATTACAGTGATAAATACATGACATAAAAGAGAGGAGAGGGATAGAATAGACACCAAATTAAATGGCCGTGGAACAATTGCTGCGATATTAAGGAGCATCATCAGAACAGAATTCATGCGGAGAGGCAAGGGAAATGAATGTCATTAATTGAATAAGGCAGACACCATCAGGAAAGTCAGTAATTAAAAATACTAAAATATCACACACACGTAACACAGACATAAGTGAGGCATCAGCATGAGAAACTAATTTGGGGAATATATTTTCTTCATCAATAAGAAAGCAAATGCAGATAGTAAAAAGGTACTAAAGAGGTCATTGTAGGAATAGAAATGGAGCAGAATCAGGCCTTTGCTAGTGTCCTTTTTCCTGGCTCTTAAGTCACTCTGTGTGCTCCTCTGAGGGCAAAGATCGTGTTGAGAGGTAGAGAATCTCCTTAGCGCCAGAATAACCTCCGGTCCTGAGGTAATTACATTTCTCACGTCCTGGCTATTTGTTGTTGCTTAATGAGAACAGTGCACACTCCTCTTGTGTCCTGCACAGTAATGAATTGAAAATAGGAAGATGAGGAGGCGGAGGATGAAGAGCGGGATGAAGGCAAAGTGGAAACCTCTCCCGTCTGGTGACTTGCTGCCGGTTGCCCTCAGAGGTTCCCCCTCTCCCCATCTTTCCATTCTGCTCTTAACTTGCTGCTTTTTTTTCTCCAGCAGGCTGTTTGACAAGCTGCCAGTTGTAATGCCCTCAGTGCAATGCCCCTTGTCTACTCATATAAACTTGTATATCTATCAGAGCTTCATCTTAACAGAAAAAGAAGCTTCCATTACCAAAGTGATCAAACATTAGCTTTACATGTTGGGGACAGTCAAGGGTATAGTGGATTTAGACAAATAGCCAATAATTTAAAGATATAGTCCGACATCTGCATATCTTTAATATGTTGTTTTCCTGTAACCCGTGTCTTGTCTATTCAACCATCAGCGCTCCCTGCATATCTTTTTCTCTGCTCCTCTCTTCTCTTACTCCTCATCGATGAGGATAGTTGAACGTTGCTACAGTAGTAGTACACCGATCAATTGACCACTCTGACCTTGACCAAAATATAAATGTTGTTAAATAACGGTTTATATGGGAATCTGTTCCATTACATGAAGTGTAAAACACTTGATAACCTTAAATCTACATATCCATTTTCATACTTGATTGACAAATCAATAGCAAGACTCGCTATTGACAAAATAAAGAGATGAAAATAAAAACATTCAATTAAATTGAATGACATTTGATTATTTTGTGTGCTCTTCCAATTATTTAATTTCAATAGAATAGAGAATACATTGTTTAAAGAGTATAGAATACATGCAATATCGGCATTTCTCAAAACGCCAACCAAGGTGAGATGAAACAGAAGGGGAAAGTAATCTGATATATTGCCGTGAATAAAAGTTGTGGTGATGGTGAAAAACACCTTAAGAGCATAACTCTGCTACGCATCAAAAGTACACGCCGTAGAACTTTCTAATTTAATCACCTAAGTTGTGTCAGGGATTTTGGAGGAGGTAGTTAGTCTCCGTGCCAGTGGAGGCCACCTCCGTGTCACGCGGCTCCTCGTGCTCTCGTCCTTGCTTCCTGTGCCGATACACTGCCAGGCCTCGCACAATAACCGCCGCAATTACATTCCCAAGGTGGTGGAGGTAGGAGGAGAAGGAGACAGAGTGGGTTAATCGAGGTTTACAAAATTAAATGTAACAGTAGGCATCAGTATAAGGAAAAGAGAGGAATTGGTTTTGGGCAGAAGTGTCGGACAGCAGAGTGAAATGCAGGACAGCTATAAATATGCCAGGACAAGCTTAATTGGAACTATTAAAAAGGGTGGCCATCTGGGGTTTACAGGGTTGTCCATTAGTCACAGCAACAGCATATGATTAATCAAACGGCCAAAGTGATGAGTACTTTAAAGCCAAGAAAGAAGGGAGGCAGGGATTGTTAAGAGAGTACCAGACACACATAGCAAACTGCATGGTGATGTAGGAAAGAGATGTGGGACGATGGAGGACGAAGAGTCGTCGTTTACTTTCAGGGTGCATTGGAAAGTGCACGACGGGACGTGATGAGTTCTCTTAAAGAGCAGCGCTGGACGTCACGCCCAATGTGTTGAGGCGCAGAGGCCTCCCGGTACATAGCAAACAGAGGAGTTCAGCCCGAGCGACGTTGTCCCTACATTACCGACCGGAGTGAGGCTGAGTGATAACGCCAGCGGCTGAAGAGGACGACAGGTGGAGGAGAAGCACTCTGACCAATCCGTGACCATCTAATGCATAGCAAACGCTCCGCGTTGTGCTCTACTTTCTAGTTTCACGCTCACTTGGCTTGCATCACTCCGTCTCGCCGTCTGTTTATCTCACCCGTTTGAGTGCCGACCTCAAGTTGTTGGCATTGTCTGGTTTTGCATCATAACTCTTAAGTACCATGACGAAACATCTACTTTGATTTCCTGTTATTCTCCATATCACGAGGCTTCAAGTAATTTCCCCTGTATGAGCTAAATATAAATAGATACATACAGGGTTTCCTATAAGGAAATAGGATGGTAGGGTTCCTTTATATTTCCATGTAAATGAAATAAGATTAAGATAAGATTATCCTTTATTAGTCGCACAGCGGTGACATTTGAATGATTACCGCAGGTGCAGCAAAGTGGGTAGTGCAGCAATGAGAGACATTAGAGAGAGAAAAACTACACCAGTGTAACGAATAATTAAACGGTAAATCATATTCAAACGTACTAAATACACTGCCCTGTGTCTTCATTGCAGTTGTAAACATATGTTGACTAGACCTACTGCCAACCTCTAAAACTGCCACTGGGTTCAGCTCATAACAGTGTTATGTGGAGGTCAGGTTGGAGCAAAATATAAAAGCAGTTAATTGGTAACAAATTGGCTTTTATTTTGTTGTCAATTATAGAGGGAAAAAAAAACATTTGCTGCTTACTTCTCAATAGTGAGATGTAGCTGCTTTTCTCAGTTTCATACAACATCCTTTTGAAGTGAGTGAAATATTTTCTGTATTTTGACTAAACCAACAAGCTAGAGGTCACTTTTGCCTGTTGGGAATTGCAGCCGAAACACAGATGTAATTAAAATGTGTAAATACATCAACAGGGTGACTATGAGTCAGTGGGTAGCAGGCCCATGTTTCAATCACAGGGTTGGAGGTTCGATCCCCGCCCTAGTCGATGTTATCCTTGAGCAAGACACTTAACCCTGAATTGCTCCCTGTAGCTGCGTCTACGGTGTACGAATGTAAAAGGATTGTAAGTCACTTTGGATAAAAGCATCAGCTAAATGACATGTAATGTAATGTAACCAACACAACAATGGGTCTCCTTAGGAGCACCATACATACAGAAAATTGTCCAATTGAATGGGGATTTGTCTTGTAGAGAGCGATATTTGATTGATATTTAACAGTAGCCTTACAACTCCATGCAATTTATTCATGATACTTTAAAACGGTTGTTTCTTATAGATACAGACTTAAGTGTCTTGAAGAGATCTCTCAGATGTTGTAGCTTGACACACAGTGTGGCATGTCTTTAAGCAATAAGGTTTACATTAAAGTTTGGAGTAAGTGCGCAAGTGTTTAAAACTACCCATTTTTGAGTCTCCATTAAATAAACATCCATGTTTTTTCTGAGTTTGGTTTTCAAATCGTTAATGTTCGGGATCTCATTTTTTGCTGTCCCACTTAAGGCCGTCCTACAAAGTTTATTTTTTACATAACAATCTGACCAAGTACAGCTTAAATATTTAAAGATGACTGACTACAAGCTGCCCTGCCACAGCTCTTGCAGCACTAGTGAAGGATGTTGCCGTGTTTATGGAAAAAACGATAATTCCTCTTTGCCGTGGTTTTAAACCAAGCCCGGGAGACGGAGCCGTATCACAACGCTGATGGTTTCTTCTTGTGCCTGCAGGCTGCTCACGTCTGGGTAAGTGAACTTCCGTGTCGCCCGTCAATGTTCCTACTCTCTCAAACATAAAACGAGCAAATTTACTTGACACGCAAAACAAACGGCAGATTGACAAGCCTGCTAACCGAGTGACGCCATTCAGAAAACGGAGCCCGAGATTGTGACATAAAACGTACGGGAGAAGGGGGAAACGGAGTAATAGGGCGAAGCACCGGAGGAGCGAAGAAGACGAGCTGAACATGAAGGGCAGGTGATACAGAGCGAGTCCTCACGCAGCAGGAAAATTAGAGGGTCTCGGCAGCAGAAAAAGACACTATAAACGAGAGGCGGAATGAGAACGAGCGAGCGGCCGTAACGTCGCAGCCCGCCGCAAAGCCGCTGTAGTATTCCTAGCGCGACAATAGCGGCTGATTGAGTTGGACCGAGTTCACAGGCCTGAACACAAGCCAGCCAGACAAAGGTATTGAGTGGCTCGCATGCGTTATCTGCCCCACTGCTGAATACTCCCCTTCTGCGGAGGTGAGCGGGCTCAGGTGACAGCGCTCGCTGATGGGCTTTAGTCCATCACGCTTCCCCTCTGTCGAGGAGCAACGTCTGGCAACCGAGGCAACAATGAGATCTAAGGACTTCTGGGGAAGAAAAGAGGAGGCTTTTTGCAGCGGTGGGGGAACCGGCGCCACATTTTCACGCAAAATATTCCTTCGACGAATCAACGGTTTGGTCACGTTGTCGTTGTAAATCATCCGCAACAATTGCCGCAGCCCTGTCTATTTTTGTTTTTGCTTTGTCTGATATACAGATTTGTCCTCAGATGCATTGTCATTGACCCATGCATTTTCTAATTATCTGATTCACAAAGGACATCATAACCGCTAACTGCAGTACATGATCCCCATTATTTCTCCATGAGATGTCATGTTTGTAATGGACGTATTATCTCATTGATTACAGCTGCTATTGTTATCATCGTAATTAATATAACAGTGTCATTTAGATGGTAATTTGGGCATTTCTTACCAACCGTTGAGCTATTCATCATATGCATAGGGTCTTATGGGATTGGCTATTGTTCTTGAAGATAAACAAGACTTGATGAGATTTTTGATGAAGGGACTTATTGTACTTGCGACATGATCTTGGGTGTCAGTACTATAGTGGAACATTTTGAAATAAGGGATTTACACCAGGTTGACCTTTTGTCCAAGGCTCTCCTCGTTCCTGGCCCTGCCGCTGCCTTCCGACTGACTTTTGTCACGAAGAAGGTCTTATAAATATGGATGCCTCCTTCGAGGCTGTGATGCAATTTCAGAAAAAAGGGGGAGACTTTGTGAGGGGGGGTTGAGATGTTCATTTGGGTTGCAAAAACCAGACATGCAGCTTTTGCCAGGGTTGCTTCTTGATATTTGTTTTATTTTATGTGGTGACACTGTTATTTATTCATTCATTTCGGCCACAGCTTGCATCACTGTATCGCAGAGAAATCTGATGGAATTGGACAAAGAGAGAATGAAAGATCTTAACGTTCTATATTGCAACTCGTATTGTGAGCTCTGGAATAAACAAACCTGTAAACTCACTTAAAAAGTGATGCTGTTTTGATACACGGAGAGCTTTATTTCAGAATAACACAGCATAGTGAGTCTATGTGCTGTAGCTATAGACATCAGTGCATGAACTTGGCTGTGCAGTGGCCTAATTGGACCATCTAATGATTTGTAAAGATTTAAATGTAGCCATTGTAATGGCTGAGCTGTGCAGGAGGGGTTCATGTCAAGAGGGGACATGCCAGAATATACAAATTCTGCAGATGACCTGGGAAATAACAGCGGTTCACTGCCCCGAGTCTCCGCCTGATGTCAGAATTAAAGCTTCACTTTCAAAATTGACATGGTCTTAACCAATTCCAAAAGTATATCAACAATAAACTAAATGAGTAACCATAATACCATATATTATACCAAATCATACCAAATAACATCTTGTAGTATTTAGTATTTTTTTTATTTTAGTATTAGTATTTAGTATTTAGTAATTTAGTATTTTATATTTTAGTAGTAGTATTTTAGTATTTAGTATTGTGTTTTTATTTATCTTTTATTTGTATTAATGCTCTAATATACACCCACTGCTGTGATCCTGAAATGTCCCCACTGTGGGACCATACATGAATATCATATCTTATCTTATAAACCCAGTCGTTTAACGAAAAGGCTGCGTTTGATACATGTCATGGTGTTTTACATTTTAAGAGAACGTGGACTTGGTCTCTAGAACTTAACACCAGGATCTTCTCATCCCGTTACCTCAACCTTTATTTCCTCCTCCTCCTCCCCCCCCCCCCCCCCCCACGAGGTGCATTTGTTTAAGGACAAGGTGTTTGGCACCAAGTGGTGTGATCTTGTGATCAAATCCTTGACAACAAACATGTCATTGTCTCCCACAAATGTATTTTACGCAACACTTGCGCCACTACATTGCTCAGCCCACCCCCTCACGTCTCTTTTCTACCCCCAACTCATCCTTCAAAAGCACTCACACTCACACACAAACACATTCCGTCACGATGTACATCGTATTCAATGCATATGGCTCAGAACTCATCAGGAGGAACAGATGTCATTATCAGCAGAGGGAAAGAATCATCATTTTGACAGCTTTGCAACCAGCTCTGTCACCCCAAGTGTGGAAGACAAGTTGCCTTGTGAAGATCTGAACTGCACATACTGACGACTGTGCAGTCGTTATTGTGCAAAGTTGCCTATAACTGCGTTAGCAAATACCCTTCATGCCGCTGGAAGCGCGTCCTTGGCAGCGATATCCACCGGGGGAAAAGGGGGAGAGCGTGAACGAGAGCGACTGACAGAAATTGAAATATCGAAATAGATAGAGCGGCATGCAGAGCGAGGGAGTTAAGGCTGCTTTATTAACTGACGATTGCACCAGCAGGAGGATATATTTAGCAGGACCATAACACTAACATATAAAGGTAAATACACAAGCAACTTTTTAAGGGGAAGGAATTCAACAAATAATAAAGAAATTATACAAACTGTTATAGCTTCCAGTAATACATACTGTTCACACATTACTGAACCATAATGAGGAGACATTTGAATGGGTACACTACTTCAGTTAACGTTTCTTTTTAAATAACACAAATATTATATGCACCATTCAATATTGTATCTTTCCTGTTAATGTAAGTAAAAGCAAATTATTGAATTTGTGCGATACCGCAGTGCTATGAAGGTCAGAGAAAGGTCAGAGAAATAGGCTTTCAATGTTTTAATCATCTCATTAAGCAGAATGATTTGGTTTATTATTGTGTTTTAGGTTACTCAATAAAAATATAGGGAGACATTTGATTTAAAATGAACTGAATGTGAATGGCATGAATGTGTTTGCCTAGATTCATTGCCATCCACCCAAGGTTATAAGTAGTTATATCTAAATAGGCCATAACCAATAACTTTAAGAGTTGGGAATATTACGTTTTGTTATATTATGCATTTGTATTTATTTTATGACCAAGTAGATCCTACAACCAACATGACAACACATCTGTAATAACCCGTAATAAATATAATCTGTTCTCTTCTTTATGCATATCAATGTGATTGCCAACCGTTTGTGAATCCCAAGCGCACAATTATCATATGTATGTGTATGTGTGTAAGGAATACTAATATGGACTACTAGGTTATTGTTTATATCCTCAAAATTGCTTTTTTGACATGAAAAATTCCCTGAATGACTTTCAAAGATAGTTTGAAAAAGCAGACTGGTGTGGCAAATAGCGACGCAAATTGAACACAAGAACAATAATTAATACAAATGAAATTCTAATCAGTTGGAAGAAATAAATCTAGAAGTTTATAATGAATGAAATTAATTATTTTTTGAGATTACTGACAATGACATGGTTTACTGATCACTTGACATAAGGAAGTATCTAGATAATCACAAGTATGTTCAACTCAGTGATGCATGCTGAATTAATCCACTCAATGTCATTTCATTTGCAAATGCCAAAATTCACTTAAACAGAATGTGTTCAGAGTGTTGTGACATTGGCACCATTGTTGGTGCTGTGGCCCAGCTGTACTTTGAAGTTGTATCCAACCCAATCAGGTAGTGTGTACAGTCATTATATTCCCTTTTTATACAATTTAACCCTCCTGTTACCTTCGAATGTACCAATATATTTCACCCTTTTTGACCACAACAATTAAAACCTCCAGAAAATGCTTAGAATTAATATTTTTTCCCAAGTTTAAGTGTGAGGTACTTTGTTTGTTTTTGACTACCTAAATATCCTTTTAAATAAATAAAAAAGCTGATATTTATTATATCTTTTACACAGTGAAAAACAGTCTGGGATCAATGATCCCAGACTGTTTTTCACTGTGTAGAACACCAATGAGTACGAGTTGTGTTCAGGACATTGAAAACATATCATCATGTGAATTGTAGTTGTCCTCAATAAATTAGGAAAAGTCATTAAAATTATGTCAATTATATTTTTAGAGATGTTAAACATTAAATGGGGTCAAATTGACCCCAAAGGTAACAGGAGGGTTAAGGAAACAAAGCCTTTGGATAAGTTAACATAAACTTATGTTTTCAGACTGAATATTTTGTTTTAAATGACTGGCATCAACACTATCCTTCCTGGTTATATTCTACCAGGCTTGTCCTGGAGCCAGATTCATTTTCTGTTTGTTTTAAGGCCTTTTTTTGTTGAGCCAACGTAATGGATCACTGTCTGTAAGCCCCCTGACTACACAAGGCCAGGATGGTAATGTCAAACTGTACATTACAGCACATTCTCATTCTGCTGTGTAATTCATGTAGAAATGTAAGCTGTATTGTCATGCCGATTCCCTGCTTCCCTCCACCCACTCCCACTCATTTCCCTCCGACATGGTTTGATAAAGTTCTGATTAGGGAGCATGATGTGATTTCATTACAGTGGAATCAGTGTAGGCTAAGGGAGGATGGAGGTGTCTGCAAATGTAGTTCCCGGTAACACAATCATCAAATCCACTCGTATGTGTACAATTGAGTTCAAATTGGTTCTGTGAACTGTGCGTTTCATCCGTTATTAATGCTGGTTAAAGCTTCATGCAGCTACACATTGGACAATGTGCATACGTTTCAAACGGCATAATGGTGATCCTAATGCTTCCATCCAAGCTCACGAGACTGAATCTACCGACTGATTCAGCTGGGGTTCAGTGGCATTTCTAGACCGTTTGTTGCGGCCCGTTGATATTTTAGAAGGGCCAATTAAATTAGCCTTGAAACTAAGCGCCAATTTTAACACTGGCCAAGCGTGGGGAGAATGTTGAGGGAGTCAAGCGAAACAGGTCATCTAAAACATTAAGAGCAGCTTGGTTTCACACAAAGTTTACCTTTTTAGACCTGAAAAAAACATTATACAGTGGAGGTGTACACAACATATTTTCAAGTTACATTTTTATTTTTTTAAATGGACCAAACAAGAATCTAGGATTGTGTCACAGAGCTACTGGATCCTGAGTGTCAATATATTCTTTCAGAAATTGCTGCTTTAGGGACATAGGGAGCTTGACCTCTGATTTACAGAAATATCTGGTGTTCCATTAAGTCTATCCTTAATAAAAACAGACAGTAGCCCCTGTGTCTTTTTTACACACTATTTTGAAGTTATTCTATAACATGCATGAACAAAAAACAACAAAAAAAAAAAATCGCCAAAATACAACAATCCTGTAAATATTTGCTTGTATCCAGAAATTGCAACTTTGCATTGTCTGAAAGGTATTTGGAACATACGTTACAAATGTATAGGCTTTAAAGCATGTGTAACTAATATAGCAATGCATATTATGATACAAATTATCGTGGCTGTATAAAATACATACTGATGCTAGGCTTAGGTTAACTGTAGTATCCATGGCCAGTCACATGGCTGGTTGAATATGTGGAATCACCTTTAACCCAGTATCCTAAATAATGTGTTTTCTATAAATGTGTGCACAAGGGCCTCCTGAGAAGCATGTGGGCATGTATAATATATGTGGGTAAATGTATGCATGTAGATATGTAGTAGTTAGAAAAGGGCATATGCTTAGATGGCCTTTTCTAATCAAATAAAATGGAAACTGGAAACTCTATGTAACTGGATAATTCTGGAATGGTTTAGAACAGAACTTTAAGAGGATTTGTATCCCTTCTTTTCTCCCATTATGGGTAGAGTTACTATTGTTGAACTTTCCAAAAGTCTCAATCAGTTGAGTCAGCGTTTCATTTATAGAAGATCAATGGATACAAGTCAAACTCGAAGCATCTTGTTATGAAGGCTACATGAAGCAAGACAGTGTTTAGTCAGGCAATCAGTAAAAAGTGAGGCCGGTAGGTCTCTTGACTTTTTATTTAATGAGTGTTTTAAGAATATTACATGGAGCATATGTATTGTAGAGCCATTAGGGATAACAATAAGCCGCTTTCAACCGTACTAATCATATTTTTTTAATCGGCAAAGGATGTAGCTCACAACTTTTTGCCCATAAAGGCTGACGTGGTTGCTGCTGGTCTCAATGAAGAGGTAGACGAAGTATAGCGTGTTGGTCTGCAAACAAGAAAGCTGCGAAAAGGAATGCGTTTTCCTTGTTCATGTTTTCCTCCATGTGGGCACACCATTCTCTAAAAATGAGACGCATAATAAAGCATGAAGACATAACTGCTGTAAGGCACCGCTTGTATGCTTTATTCGGGAACTTTGAATCCAATTTTCCACCTGTAAGCAGCAAGTAATTGATACCCACCTACAGTAGACTCAGCAGTCCAGATAGACCCCCACCATGCTTTAACAAACTCCTTGAGACATTAATCCAGTCTATTTGCGTATTTTATAATATAAATATGGCCTGAAATAATAGCTAGGATAAAGAAACAGCCTATTCAACCACATAAAAATAGAATTAACATTTTATCGTGTTACCGTTACCCTCATGACTCATTGAAAGCACTTCACTCACTTTTAATTTAGATCTTTTAAAACCAGTCGTCACCTGAAACAAAGTTGAGAAAACAGAACATGAACACAATCAGAGTCACAACTTTATTACTTTCGCGAGGGGGCTTAAAATAAACAGCTTTTTGATTAAACCAGCAGACTCAAACTTTTTGTCGTTAATACCAAAATACTGCTCAAGTAAATCTTGCACGTCTTGGCAATAGAAGTCTCTGCATTAGTTGAGATCTTGCCCGCTCCGAGGATGTTGTACTTTTCTATTCCTCACATTGTTGTTTTTCTGTATGCTACATTACTGTTGTACAATCCATGTGACCCCCAGCATCACTTAAAACAAAAATATATATATTTATATATACCCTCATGCCCTTCAGTATTTGACATGTTCTACTGTAGCACAGGATGACTGATTGCCTGACTAGTGCTGTTTGTTAATCTGATCATGTTGTGTTTGGAGCCAAGCAAACAAGCTGCCATAAACAAGTTGAAATAGTGAGCCAGAGCTCATATGCTTGCTTTCTGCTGCTACAAACCACAGACACACACATACACACACACACAAGCGTCAGCCTCTTCTCCAGGGCTAAATAATGAACGGAGGCACATCGCTTAGGTGATTAATTATCCATGTCACCAGATGGGACGATGAGCAAAAAAAAGTCTGACTTTCGTCCTTTTTTTTTCCTAAATGCATTTCAGAGTGAGGATTCGATTGGGGTAACGACAGCCATATGTTGATGGATGACCACGGGCGAGTATTAATCAAAAATACAGATTTGGGTTGTTACCAGGACAGAGGACTGTGTGTGTGTGTGTGTGTGTGTGTGTGTGTGTGTGTGTGTGTGTGTGTGTGTGTGTGTGTGTGTGTGTGTGTGTGTGTGTGTGTGTGTGTGTGTCACTATGGAAACCAAAGTCTGAGGGTTTAATACAAAACAAAAAAAGCCTCAACTCTTAAACGTGAGAAGAATTGAGTAGAAGAGGAAAGATGGATATAATGTATTTGAGTAATTAGATTATGCACAGTGGTTTTATTATAGCCCATTTATCTTGTTCAGTATATGCAATATGAAACTATTTAAAAATGATAGGCTTTAGTTTTACTTTTTGCAATTTTTATGGTCAATTCAAATGTTTCTTCTCCACCATGCCTCCACCTCACCAATGAAACTACACTCATAACTATATCTTGTCCACAGCTAGTTTAGAGAGTGCCTGAAGGCAAATAACACTAGGACGACAATAAAAAACAAAAAAAGCCATTCATAACACTTAAGATCAGTAATTTTCCATCTGTTGTCGTAAACATTTATAAAGAATTATTATTTTTTGTATCAATAGATCGGCCATTTTTGTCTGGCGAGCGGGGGGAATCTGCCTTAGCTTCCAGAGTTGAGTCTGTTTCTCACTGCTGGGCTCAGTAGCTCCGTCTGGACACAGCCAGGATTCAAATATGAAAGTACACTTGTTACAAAACATATTTGTTATTCAATCCATGCCAATAAACATATTGTTTTCTTCTGAAAATACTTACTTTTAAGATAACAGTCGAAGATGAGCTTAATTCAGTCTTTTGAAAGAAGCTCATGTCAATACAGTTGAAACAACTGTAGCTTTTCCTTCAAAACTTTAAAATAGACCTGTGATCAGAGCAGCACTTTTTTTCTTTGGTGATGCTCACTGGCCGATAAATTATATTTAAAACTGGAACAATATTGGCTCACTATATGCTAAAGTATGCACCGTTTCCCACTGAGAAAGACAAGAATGAGTTGCGTTCGAAATATAAAAATTAAGGTTATGTATATGAGGAAGGCCATTAAATACAGTTGGGTGGAAGAGTGACCCCTTCACATATTGATGTCATGCCTTCTGATTGGCAGATTATAAGGGTGTGAGAAGAACATTGATTTTGAAAAGTGCAAAGGCACATCCCTTTGATAAACCTGTGACAGAGCTCACACTTTAGGTGATTTATAGAACGTTTGTATAAAACTATTACAAGAAGGCATATCTTAGTTGCTTGGCCAGCTCAACTTGTCGGTATGTCTACAATGCTGTCAAAGTATTCAAATTGCATTCTTAGTCCCCATAGAGCTCTTCTGATTTGTTGTGATAAAAGAAAGACATGACTGAGTGAATAAGACTTTTCAGAACTGTAGCGAACACTGTGAAGGCTGAGATATTTTAGGAGACAATTAATACCAATTTTAATCGAGATAGCTTCTAGTTTATAATAGAGGATGGAATCAGAATAAAAAAGCCATGTTGATTTGGTCAAAAGGAACAAGAAATGCTGATGTTGCCTGGCAATGTTATAGTTAAGAAAGTATATGTAGTACACGTACACACCAACCACAACTTGGCAGTTGTTATGCTTCAGTTTATGTAATCATTGCTAATTGATGATCTTTCGGAGGTGTCGTTGGGCAGATGTGGTTTCCTTTGCAGAGCCAGGCTTGTCATGTCTCCTTTGTTTTCAGACACACACACACACACACACACACACACACACACACACACACACACACACACACACTGAAAATCGACCCAAAGATTTGCCGAATGAAATCCCAAATCTGAAAACAGATACGAAACGTCAACAAATGTGAAATAATACGAACACGAATTGTGTCAGAAAGTAGATGAAATCGCTGAATAGACCGTGAAAAAATATCTTTTTTAAACATCTGGGTATAAAATAAAATGGCACAAATACGCAAACACCTTTGAAAACGCCTCGCCATTCACAAGCTTTCAGGCTCGCAGTAGGACTGCTACTGTGTGAAAGTGGCGAAGGCCAGATTGAAGTGCAATCCACGTGTTTACATATTACATTATTGGCAATGTGTGGTCGTGACAAGTGTGTGGATGTGCTGTTCTCATCGATGAGTCAGAGCAACACTTGGAGACAATTACAATTACAAAACAACCTGCCAATAGGTGTGCTTTTGACGATCCAGAAATCACAGCACTTTATTGAGTGAGCAATCATTGGCTACATTTGTACTGTATTGTATGTGCCCGACAGTGCAGCTGTGACCTTATCCTTCAGCTTGTGATAAACCCATTCTGACATCAACATCACACACACTCGTGACATATTTATTATTTTTAAAGCGAACCACTTACCAGTGTAGAGAAAAGATTCAGGTCACCGCCCAGAGCACAAAACTGGTGGGAACTAAGGATAAAAAGACAGTAACTAAACATGTTAGGATGCTATAGCTCTCCCAGTCGGTTTCAACCTAAAAATATACTTAATACACTTTGACGAGACGTTTTTTTGGGCAGGGTGGCTACAGTTTTGTGACATTTGGCAAATAAGCTGGTCTTATTACTTGTCACTTTTTACCCAGACTATTTAAACTATGCAGGATTTAGTCGGCTTACTCCTTTGAAGAGTGACGTATTAGATGTATTTACAGTAGCTGCAGTGTGAACATTGTCATTAAGTCGGCTTTGATGAATAATATTCACAAAGCTCTGCAGCGTTATGGATATTTTCTGCTATGAGACCGAACAAGTGTGATTGCAATGGTGACATTCATCACAGGCGAGATATTGTGCTCAAGCTACTCTAGGTATTATTACCCAACACTCGTCTCTCGACTTCTTTTACAATACCCTAAATCCTGAGCCATTTATAGCATTTCTGCAGGAAAAAAAATGTCTCGATAAGGAAAGAAAACTATCCATTTTGTTTTACAATGATATCATGGCATATTGATTGTAGTGATGATTTGTTGGCAAACACGCAGTCAGTCACCAACCAGAGGCGCATCTCTTAATTAATTCTTCAGAAAAAAAATAGATGTAGAAGTAAGAGCTATCAGAGTTAGAGTTTGTTTGGGTATGTCACCCAGCTGGAAGAATAGAGACATGTCTAAGAGAGGGATGGGTGTGCCGTCCTGAATTTATGCCCGGCAACCACAACAATAACAGCTTTTGCTTGTTCCCCTGTCACTTACTGCCACTGACAAGTTGTTCTGAAATCCAACACTAACAACGCAAGACTGCCACTCACATTCAGCTCCCCCCCCCAACTTCAAGGCTCCCCCTCCCCAATTCTTGACATTCGTATCACACAAACGCACTGTACCATCTACACAAACAGAAAATGTGAAAGGATAATAACGAAATGGAAAAAACTTTTCAGAGTGTGCATTGGAATAGAATATATAAGTTTAACACGGATTATTCCATTTTCTGTATAAAGTTCCACAAAACAGGAAATCAACAAGACTAGAAAGTAAAGTAATCTGCCCTGTGCAGCTGTTCTACGGTGCATTTAATTAACTGACTGTCATGCAAAGGTTCTCACAATGACAATTAGAATGGGGTTGCCATTTGTAGTCCCCTAATATTTTGTTATAAAGATATTAAGATGCGATGCAGTTAAAAATCTTGATAATGAAAATGGGACAAAGAGTGAAGTCTTGAGATATCATGGGGGGGGGGGGGGGCTGCCTCACTCCCCCAGCACTCCACAAACGACATCATCTCACGAGGCAAATAGCACTGGTGCCCTCTATTGGTCCTTGACTGCCTCAACTACTAAACAGTAGATCACTTGAATACAAGCTTAATTACATTTAAGCCAAAATCGAGCTTTGTTCATTATGTTTTATCCGATACTTAAATCTACTACAATGAACTTTTAATGTTGGCAGTCCCAGTGGATGAAAGTGTTTCAGGGCACCCAGAGTCCTGGTTCAGCCCAGGACACCCCCGGCTTTGGCACCACCCGAGGACAGGTGGCGCAGCGAGCCGAAGATCTGCCCCAGCCTTTGGAGGCGATGCTGCTGTTGTCCGCTGCATTGTTCTTCTCCTCCCACCGGAGCTACATGCAACACATCTGGGCTGAAGGAGTTCATAGTGAACCTGCAGGATTTTCACCTGATTCCGGAGTCTGACCTTGAGGCACCGATGACGAGCACTGAGATCAACCATGGCCAAATAACCAATCTTCTCGCTGATGGTCTTGTTTTCTTATGTAGGTCATATTGAGTTATTTAATCGAGATCGTTTAAGGATCAGTTTAAAGTTCCTCACAGCAAATGTAACATTCATTTACATGTTAGCTGAAGAGCTAAGTGATCCTAGTTCACTGGTGTCAGATGGACCGCCGTACGAACGTTGCCATCCCGAGAGCCAATCTGCTAGCGTTGCTCAAAACCTGCCTCCGCTCTAGCTGCCAATGTGTAGATCCCAAATTCAAAATCTGTCAGGCATAGCATCCAAGATGTGATGCATGGATCTGAATATGGCTTTTTAATGTACCCCAGTGCTTCAGTTTGATTAGGGCTTTTGAAAGAAAACTGAGCTGTGGAGCCTCTTTTGAATACGGGTGGATACAGAAGCAGATCAAAATATATGTAGGAATACAAAGTGGTGGATAGTGAACACTGAACCACGTAGGCAATAAAGAGAGAGCAGAAAGAACAATTAACAAGTCTACGTGATTGTTTTTAGCAGTGAACAAACGTTGATCTATTTATAATATTTATAGAATACTTTCTGCAAGTTTCTTCTAAATTGTATAAGTCTTACGCTTCAGCAGCGGCTCAAAATCCCCGACTGACCTTGTGAAATCTCCATTTATTATCTTTAATGAGTTGTGGGGGAGCTGGAGCTGATCCCAGTCGACATTGGGCGAAGTACAGGGTAGCGCAGGGCCAACACAGAGACAGAGAAACATTCACGATCACATTCACACCTACGGGCAATTTAGAGTCAGATAACCTCTGCTTGTCTTTGGATTGTGGGAGGAAGCCAGGGAGAACCCACGCCGACATGGGGAGAACACGCAAACTCAGACCCTGTTTACACGATTGGAAAACGCATATATTTCCATGCGTTTCGGCCTTTCATTTATACAAAAACGGAGGTTTTATCACGGAAAACAATCATTTCTAAAAACTCCGGCCAAAGTGGAGATTTCTGAAAACTCTGTTTTTGTGTATGCGACAAAAAATGCTTCACGTCATGTGAAACTTTTTTTTTTTAAACAACCTTGTGTGTACGACGTTCTTTTTGAAAACGGAGGGGCAGAAATATTTGTTTCTGTAAATACCTGGCTATGTGTAAATGTGGCCTCAGTAGCGGAACCCAAAAAACATCTTCCTGAAGGAATGTGTAGCCCCCTCGGAAAATATCATACATTTTTATTTACATAATTAAAGAACAGGTAGTTCAGTTAACAACTGCTGCAGTCTACTGTGCAGCCATGATGTTTTTGCACCGTTTCGGAGGTTACACAATGTAAATCACGGACTGGAAAAGGTCCTCATTTCCCTGAAAAGCCACTGTGCCGAGTAAGATCCGAGGCAGGCGAAACCATGAGGCTGGATTTATTAGGGCCTGCGGCTTTACAAGTAAATGAGGGCGTATAGTAATAATAGTAGGGTTCTGGGAGGTGTGTGTTGCCTGTGGAGCGAAGCCAGAGTCTTAGCTGAGGTGTGGAGAAAAAAGAAATTCAAATACTGAAGAGAGATCTGCTGCTCTCAATGTCTCAGAAACTAATCTTGTCCATTGGAAATAACGTATCACTGCAGATTAATGAATACAATCATTGGTTTGAGTCTATTCCACAAAAGCAGCATTAAAAAAGGAGCTTCATTTAACATTATGGACATTAATATAGCAACAAACTGTTGGTTCTGTGAAGATATAGTTGAGTGATGTCAACCTGAGAAGAGAATAATGTCTCTCCCTCTGTGCGTGTTGTAATTTCTCCTTGCTTCGTTGGAGTAGGTGGCGTGTTGCTCATGTATTTAGTCCAATACAAATAAGGCGAAATGCATACAAAAGAATGTGGATAACTTAAAAAAACAAAGCTTTCCGATTGGAGTGACTGCTGACTAAACTGATAAAGCACCAGGATTAACCGAGCCCGGCTGCTGATCTGAAGCAGGCTAGCTGCAGAGAAAGAAAATCTCCATGGTAATTTATGTGCCACTGCTGTCTTGAAACGGAGTCACAGATAACTTCAGCCAGGAGGAGAGCACAATCCCGCCAAATCTGCTCCTTTTGTGAAATAGCCCCCAGGTGGAGAGAGGGTGCAGTCACCTCTGAAACACGAGTACAGAGATATAATTCAAGTCTAGTGCTTCAGTTGGCTTCGGCACACACTTTACAGATCAGAAGGTCTCCCCCGGAGAGCCGCGGAGAGCCGGGAGTCTGCAGCTCGGCATTCAAGTTCCTCTCTACACAATACCTTATTTATCACCACCCACCCCCATTTGGTATAATATGTGCTAATCAGGCTAATCAGCTGCCATGGCATTTAATTGAAAAACATTTTCTACATAAAAGGAAAAACTGCCAATCTTGGTAGTGCAGTAAATCCTCGCTTTGGTTCGAATTTGGATGATTATAAAATCGAGCACACCTAACTGGAGTGTTTTCCGCGATGTTACAAAGATTATTATTATTTTTTTAAATCACGATATATCAGACTGACAGGTAATTGATATAACATTAGTATGCCAGGAGAGAGAGAGAAATATGTTTTCTTTTTTCCATTTGTAAATATATTAATTCAGAGATTTCACACATACACACACACGATCGACCAAGCTCAGACTTTACCTTCCTCCAGAGCCCATACGGCTACTAGGCCCAAAATAATATTGATAAAATACTCAAAGTTGTAGACCACTTAAATGAGTCAGAACCAAGACCTGATGTGAAGCAATAACCACAGTAATAGTTTTAGTTTGTCATTTCCTCCAGGTTTCGTGGCCAACATGGAGTCAGTTACATCAAGATCTAAAGACAAAAACAACCCAAGAAATACCCACCTGGGGAATTTGGTAACACTTGTGCAGAGGTGGTGTGAGTAATGGGGTACCGCGTGGGGTCAGTGTGGCATCGTCACGCCAAACATACCCATCATTAGCTACAGTCTGGGGGACCCACACAATATTAACCCCCGTGCAGGGCCACTGGACTAGGAAAATTGGGGATACGGGGACATGGCCCAGAGGAATACCCCCGTCGGTCTGTGAAGGCGCATGTGTGTAAAGTAGTAAATGTGAGACGTTGCTATAGTTTCAGCACGAGGCGCGTGTGAAAGTGTGTGTGTGGTTATGTATCCATGTCAGTAGAGGTGAACACTTGCCTGGAATGTGTTCACACAGGCAGTCAGATGAATGACGCTGAAGGGTCGGAGTTGAGCTGCGACAGTGGCAGCTGTCGGCCCTGTGGGGTGTGTGATGTATGAGCTCATCCGTCACCAACGGTCCCTTTCTGCAGCGGGGGTGGAATAGCAATCCAATATCATTTCCAATTCGTCCCTCGGTTAATTCTCAGCTCGAATTTTACCAGAGTTTTATTGTGTCTTTTTCAGTTTAATTTGCATTTTTTTTTGCCATATGACACGGACCGGTTATAAATATGGGTAAATATTGGTGTTTTCTTCTTTGTCTCTTTCCATCGTTGTGAGTATTATGATGCAAATGTTAGCCTGTAGATGGGCTTGACAAGTGGGAAAAACATGGATATGCAAAAACTGGAAAATACATTACTTAAAATCCATTATTGAAAAGGCTTAAGAATCACACAAATATTGTTTGGGTATGTCGCAGCAGTTGTTGGCAATAAATTGATTTAAATTTAAACAGTTTCTGGGCTCTCTCATCAGGCTAAGTTACATGAAAGAAGACAAAGCACGCACGCACTCACACACAAGTACACTCACATTTATAAAAACAAACACACACACACACACACACACACACATTCATATGCAGACAGTCCCATGCCAGTGTTCAGCCACGAGAGACCCTGACTGAATACAACGCCAACATGAAGCCAGTTGGCCACACCTGAGTCACACGCCCTGGTGGATGAGACACAGATGCAGAAGCAATACCACATGCATAAATATAACTAAATAAATATCATTTGTTGAAAAGACTGAGATGAAGCCCGGGGGATCCAATAAAAGAAAAGGCTGACGAAGAGAACGCAAACGACTAGAAATAACAAAATGAATTCCTTGCAGGCCAAAGTTGCTGATGGTCGGCGTGCTTTACTCCGTACCGATCTATACCCCCGCGTCTTGATTATTAGATTGTTAAAATAGATCTGCATAATGAATGCGGGGAAAGGAAAGTTTCTCAAATAAGTGCTGCTCTGTAAGTGGCCCAGATGGTGACAATACACTCTTCAGCCCTCCAGATACCCACGGTGTCAGATGCTCCGTGAGGTAAATATGAATATCCTTGTGAAAGGTAACTCTTTGAGATTAAGTGCAATAGTAGGAGATGTGTTACCTCATGTCCTTTTTACTAACTCCCTCTAAGGCCCGCTGAAGCACATTGAGCAGTCATCACTGGGATCTCTTGTCCATTCTGTCCTCGTGAATTACACCTCACATAATTTCCACCTTTGTTCATGCACGACAGTGCCAAGAGCCCTATGTCTGACACGGGTATAAATCAAAGAGCAGTTCACCATTTGGATTAAGGTTGCCGGATACAGGCTATCATCAGAGCCATGCTGTAAAGTATGGACATGAGTGTTATCCGTACACTGTGCCAATAGCACATGCCGAGCCAATCACAAAGGATGACAAGTGCACATAAGCATGTTTTATATTGCTAGTTTAATGTCTCACCATGTTTACATCAATCACGTTAGAAGGGAACATGCCCTTCAAAATGCAGGACGGCGGGTATGGTCTTATGGCAGCCTGAGACGGAGCAGAAGCTTTTTTTGTTTTTCTGAGGTTAATTATACCTCCCTAAATGCTACGCTTGTTTGTCGAGACAGAGCACGTTCTGAAAAACAACTCACAAAGCAATATTCAAAGAAATCTATTGTTTTCAATCTCTTCCTCTTATGATTGTTTGCTTATATTGTGTTGTTGTCCTCAACAGAAGGTTGTGTGTCATCCTTTGGGGTTCCATTGCGCCAAGTGAAAGAACGCTTTGTTGCAGGGCTGTGAAGAAATACCACCCAAACACTGGCTGCGAATCATACTGCAAAACACATGTTTGCATAACTCAAAATAATTGCATCGCATCCATCTCCAAAAACTTAGTTATGCTCTTCTCTCCCTTTTCTCATATTCCCCCCCCTGTGAAAGACAAACAAGAAAACCAATAACGCGCAGGCCTCTGAGATGGCAATAATGGAGCGACTTGTGAAATAATATGAACACCAACCAATTGTCTTTGAGGCAAGCAAGCTTACTATGCACAACAACCAACCTGCCATTTACTTATCAAGTGAGCGAAATATAACCACAGGCCACGATCTGAGCTGGCATCCAGAGATTCCTGTGGTATCTTGCAGAGTGTTTCACCGCTGCCACTAATGAACTGTTTTCTCCTCTCTCAAATGCTGTTTGTTTGTGAAAGTGCCGCTTTTCTCTCTTGATCTGACACGCGGCACAATATGGTCTTTAATTCCAGCCGGCTTAATGTCAAGCAGAAGTGGTCACCGGGATGCTCTCCGACCCGTCTCTTAAGCGTCTCCCGTTAATTGGATGTTTCTATTACCGGCAGCAACTCTTCTGCATTGCAGGGAGAAGGAGGAACTAAAAGAAAAGTTGTCGGCTGGCAGTGCACGATAGGACGTGACAAGCAGTGGGATGGCGGATGCTTTGTGCCACCGCTGTCAAATGTAGGTGTGCATATTGCCTATTGTTTTGAACAAGGTTTGTTGTGTAAAAGGCGAGTCAGAGTACATTTAGATCCCAAAGGCCATAAAAGTATTTTACTGTTGGTCCAGGGTTGCTGAATTCATTATTTCTTTGTATCCTTCAGGCTTCTGGTGTCTCCATCACTCTGTCTTTTGTCGGGCTGGTGGTCTCTGAGGCAGCAAAATTCAGTGTTAATGCATCACTACCACTTGTCAGGCCTGTTAGAATACATTTTGAGGAGGATTTGTAGGGACACAATGCTAGGGTGGAGGAAATGAATAACCCAAGGCCTACATGTTGGCCTTATTGACAGACAGTACAAATCCTTCACACATCTCTCACTGCCTTCGTCCTTCAGTCTCTGTGAGCATCCGCATGTTCATATTACGACAACAAGAGATTGATAAAAACTATAGTATTAGGATAATAGCACACAAGATATGATATTCAGAGATATACATCTGCAGAAAGAAATATGATAACGATACAATATATGAACGTGTTTTTTGTTGCTAGATACTTCTGCTGCAACCAAAATGCTTACATTAAACTTTCATCCAGCCATCAGATTCTGAATTAATAATAGTGTTCCCTCAATTTTAAATGTATCAGTTCAAAATGTATCAATTAATTAGAAAGATTCATTTTCAGCCAAAATAAGCTGTACAGTTCCCTACAGTTGACTTTCACAATTTCAACACTTAACTTTTTATTCAAACTGTGCAGCTCTTCAAGTGCACACGACTGGAGAAAATAACCCGAAATAAGGATGACATGACCTCTGAAAATGCTGAGGCGGACATTTGATTGGCTGTGAATGAATGGCTTCCCAAACCCAACTTGAAATGATACAGTGTGAGACATTGATTTATGTTGTGTTTGCCTAAAGGTTAGGTAAGTGGGCTTGTTACAGGAAGTATCCCGAGTGCCTTTTAAAGATTTTTTTGGAGGTTTTCGAGTTTGTTTTTTCTTCCTCTGCACAAAGCTCGTCCTGCTCCGCTTCCATTCTCGACATCTGTCAAAATCCCTCATTGTGATTCTGTGCATTTGTGCCGGTCTTCCTCCATCCTCCTCCGCCATTTCCAACGGAGTCTTTCTTTCTTTAGCTGGTCTTTCTATCACCAAAGCCTTTTGTCCTGCCCTCCTCTCTCATTCTCTCCTCATTTTTCTCTCAGTGGCGTTGTCCCTTTCAACTTTGTCCATCTGAGTTCTCAACTCGTCTCAATTCTTTTCCTGTGCTCCATTTCCACATCCTTTAAATCTCTATATTCTCATCTCTGTCTTTCTTTCCTCGTCAGTTCCTATGCAGCTCTTCAAACTCCCCAATTCCATTTAATGTTGACTTTTTTTCGTGCCTTTGTTTCACTCCATCTACACTTTTGTACTTTAGTTTGGTCTGATGCCACGATACAAAAGAGCTCGCTGTTTCTTGGGGCCACGTGTTTTAATGTGCATGTAGGCTTCCTAGTAAAGCATTGCGAAATACCAATGCTTCAGACATGTTGAATCACCAAGATTTAACTTGTATAAATGAAGTGGCTTTATAATCGAATGTTGCATAAAATAAATGCCTTGCCTTTTTTTTTGTAATCCATATTTTCTCTACTGCCAGCAGCTGTATGGACAGATGTGGATGCTCCATTCAATTCTGTTAATATTGGAGGTTTGATTGACGGGTTGCAGCTCACCAGAGTGACTGTGCATGTTAACTGCAAATCCCTTTTGGATAAGATGAGCAGACACTAGAACATCATTTGGAAAAGCATTGTTTATTAGAGTCGACTGCATGAATGGCCAAATGGGGCCAATTGAGCAACACTTTAATTACCAGTTAAATGTTTAAATGCTTTAATGTGAACACCGGGGTGGGATGAATGATGACCACGTTTGAATCTCGGTGGTTTGATACTGGGCACCGTGACGCAGTGATTAGCACAGTCACATCACGAAAAAGGGAACCATCTGCTACATTTGCTCAATGATTTTGAAAGTTTACTACCTGCTGAAACTAAGTGACCAGTTCTACTCAGTGAGCCAGTCAAAATCTCACCAGATTGAATCTTTAGGCTCGTATACATTTATATTATCCTAAGTTAAGTTCATATTTTTTTTATTTTGGTTGTTTAACTTTCCATCAGTTGTCAGAAAAGCATAAGGTGTATGGCATATCACTTCTACATCGCCCCTTACATTACTTGTGTACTGAATAATGAGAAAGCAATCATAAAAAACAAAATGCATCATGGACCAGAAAAAATATTTATTATTATCATTAAATTTTTACTTAAATAATCCATTATAGTATGGGAATGTTTCAGAATGTATAAGAGGGGTCAGTTATGGACTACGGCAATGTAATATTTACATAATTCAGCTGCTAGTTATGTACCAACGGTGTTAAGGTCATGTGGCTGGTATTTACTTACATATTTACAGCGACAATTGCGTGGTAATTTTGAATGCTGGTCATGCGCTCGTTCGTCTCGCGAATCACAAAAAACAGCGAGCGAGATAATCTGCATCGAATAATCATATCCTGTAGTCTTTAATTATAATTGAAGTACCTATTGTGTTATGATACTTGAAATCAGGGCTTTGATCATTCTCCAATACACAGTGAAGGCGTATGAGTCTATATAATGTTTACCAAGGCTTTTACATACTTAGATATATTGCAATTTTCTTTTTTGACTCAATGTTAATTATACGACGATGGTAAATGGTACATATTTATACTCTCTCTTTGACTTTACAGTATTTCTGTGGTGGCACAGGGCATCCGTAAGTTGCTCATGAGATGCTGCAGTGGAGCGTTGGTTGGAGCGAGTGGACAAACACCGCGGTGAGATTATTTCGCACCGTCCTTATAACGGGCTAACGGCTACTAGAAGAACTGGCTAGAAGGCTTTGCTCAGTAATCTCTCCAAAATGAACCAAAGCAACAACAAAACAATATGTACAAGGCAGGAAAGCTAGAGTGTGTGAGGATGTTCCACTGGCAATCATTCAACCCTTCGGGAACTTGATAACCATAACAAAAGCTCCTCCAACTCCTCTCCGTTAAGCTTACATTTGTGGAGTAGAGTTTTCCATCTTCGAGGCTATAGGGTGATTTTTATAACACGATGATGTTGTCCACAATTTAAATATTAACATCACCACGAAATGTAATCACTTACACACACAAATACAGCAATACATTTCCAGACAAGTCATATTCTAGATACCAGATATCATTGAATCATGTAAAAAAATGGAAGACATTCAATTGTATAGTGCCACAAGTAATGGTGTAACAAATGGAAAAAGACAGCCCACCCAATCCCTAACCTGAACCGTCTTTTAAATCTCTAAAGCTATGAGAACTAAATGACTGAAGGAGTCTGTTGACTAGCACTCACCTGTCAACCAAGAGCACACACTGTTCCGATTTAAAAAGATATGAATATTTCGGTTGCAAGATGATTCAAATTAGAAGAAGAATCTGAATTTGGTATTTCTTTGGTTGTCATAAGACAGCAGAGGGACATGGGAGGAACTGACAGTCATGGAAACATCTGGACAATCATGTCATTTGCTTTGTTTGACTGATAGATGCTTGTTGGTTGTGTGTGTGGCAATTTCCAAAATCACACCTATACAACTGCGTCACATGCTTTGGCCCTCAAGTCTTGCCGAAAATAACTCTGGTTTTAGAGTTGTGCATGCGCCCCCACACTCACAAACCTGCACCGACTAAATGGTCCTCCTACATGGCTCTCATGTGATGGAGCACTGCAGACGTTAGACGTTAACGATACGCCGTGTAATGATGATAACCAGTCTGTTTCTCGGCTTCCTACCTCATTCTCCCTGTATTCCTATTATTTCCGTCTCACTCCATCACTTACACACATACACACACACACACACACGAGGCATGTCTATAACCATCCTGTGATGTTGTTGCTAAGTCACGTAATGGGTGAGAGGTCCTTCCGGCCATGGGGTTCAGCTAGAATTAGCTGTGTTTCCAACTAGACAATAGGCTGTTAGATGTGTTGCCAGGCTATTAAGCACATGTCTGACATTGGGGTTTCTGGTGAGATTACAATTATTAATACATGCTGGACAAGAAGATGTCAAAGCATGATTGGTTGTTATAGGCAGGAAAAATGGGTCTCATGTTGCCTCAAATCCATTCTATCTTTTACCATGTGTACCCAGCTTCAACATGTTGAGAACAAACCAAAAAGGGTAGTGAACTAAAATGTGCCTTTAGACCTCATGTGCAGAACGGTTTGGTTGTGAGACTCATGGTTATGAGACCCATTCCTCAGATGTCAAAGTCAAAGTGCTTTCCTCAACAAATGTTAAGTCAATCTCTCAGATATATCGTGTATGGCAACCATAGCCAACAGCAAATACTTCCGTCGGAAGATTGCAAGCCGGAAGCTTTTGTGGGTTGATCACACACATTAAAAAGGATGAAACAGTGTTGGTCCAGCCACATCGCGGACAGGCAAATCACAGTTCTTGACACTCAAATCAAGTGGTGTGTAGCCAGACCTAAGCAAGATGGAACACTGTAGAAAACAAACCTTGAAACACATTTATTTTATTTATATATATATATATATATATATATATATATATATATACACACACACACACACACACATACATTTAATATATATACACACACACACATAGATATACAGATAACCCATCCTGCCACATATGTTCTATATTGAAATCCTGCCTTTGAAGAACCGCAAAGAAAAGTCTGTCATTTCTAAGAAATCTAAATTAAAATTAAGGGACATCGAGCCTCACTAGTTGCATGTCAAAGTGTCCTTGAGCAAGACGCTGAACGCCCAGTTGCTCCTCGGGCAAAGTTTGAGATATTCAAATTGATATCGTAGTGTCATACAATTGCATCAACATCTAATGTTAATTAATAGTGACATTGTTAGGCTATATTAAAAAAAAGTTTTAATGATATTTGCCAACAACTTGAATTGCAGAGACAAATGGATTAATGTCAACATAATTACAAAGTTTAATTTACTATTTATTTTTTTAAATAGCTTCAAAAGTAGATAACTGTACAACATGGGCTTGGATAACGGCAGACCGACTCCTCCGACAGAACTGGACCACTCGTAAACTCTGGGCGTACAAGAGAAAATTCAAAACGTGCAGAGCCAAGATACTGACATTTTTTGGAATTCAAACAATTCAATCAGGGAAATATTGTTTGAAAAACTGTCTTCCTCCAGGGTTGCACCAGGTATAATAGATCAAGCAATGATTATCATGAAGCCGTGTAGTAGTTTTTTAGGTTTATTCTGAGTATTTTTTCCTCCAGAAATACTGCAGGATATTGGTCACTAATAGAGTATTTGAGAACAAACATGTCATTCAGAAGAGGACCAATAATTATGATAAAGGCTAGGTATTATTACAGCTAAAGATAATACACCAGGTAGAAATCCTTCTGGTAAATATAATATTAAGTTTAGTGTAATCATAACAAAAGGAAAAACACTGTTTTCCCACACAGTCCATCCCTTATGCCCATTGTATTGCACCTTGATCATGCACTCAATCCCCCCCATTGTCTCATGGGTCTTTTGTTGAAACATGCATGCAACACAGATAAGCAACATTACAGAGGCTTTCTGTGTGTGTATATATATATATATATATATCACTGCAAATGGGACACGTTTAATTTCCATGCCATTTTGAGTACCTCCTTTTTGCTCCACACTCACACTTTCTTTCACAAGCAAACATACTCTCGTGAGTCACCTCCCATGACTGGCTGACCCAATGTCTGCTCCCTCGGGCACTCTGGTCCCTTTTATTGGAAATGCATTCTATCGGTGCTTTTAATGTAAAAACGCGATAGTAATTTCACGCCATGTTGAGTAACTTTGCCACCTTATTGTTAGGTCTCTGTGGCTTGTTAAGGCGGGAGCAGACCCACAACTCCCCAGACAGACACACACAAATATACTGATCTTGACAACTTCATGTACTTTGTGATGAGTAGAGGACTATAAATGAACAGATGACTAGCTCAGTAAATCCCTGTGTACATTTGGGTTGGAGGAGAGTCACCGGCGAGAGAATAATTCTTATTGAGCCCCGTGAAGGTCCGTAACATATGGATTTTAATGAAATGTCATAGTACTGTGTGGCCATAGCACGCTATAGGGTTCACAGTTAAACTGATTTCTTCACTAAATAAAACAAACGCAAAATCATACTGCTGGAAAATCTTGCTGCGGAAAAAAAAGGTCTAATTTAAATTGCATGTTTTGTGCTGTGTCTGGTCTTTATCAGATTCTTCACTCAGTCAGTCAAATACAGCTTATCATCACGTCATCTGGTACTTCGGTCAGGACACATTCAAACACTGCAAGATCTATTTTTGTCCTTCAAACCCAGTGTTGAGAAAACAACCCACAGAATCACCAAACTTTGCACAGCAGGTACTCATGGGAGGGCACTGAGAAGTGGTGAAAGTTGATGAGTTATGCAAACACACCAGTCAAGGGAATGCTCATTATTGAGAGTTTGTTTGTTTCTTTGTTTGTGTGGCTTCCCTACCACCTTCCATCCTTTCTCCTCCGTTTCCCTCAATGGCAAACAGTGTCGTCTCATCTCAAAGTTACTCATCTCATGGTGACATTGCACTCCTCTCCATTTGATATGCACGCCATCTAACCGATTCAAAATGTCCTTCTGCACAGAGCCAAAACTGACAGGGCAAGTTATCAATGAGGGTTCTAGTGGTCGCTGTGGCTCTATTCCGTCTCCTATTCATCCAGCTTCTTTGACAGAAGGTATATTCTATTGAGGAAGTCCATTAACCTCTCAAGTAATAGGTAGCTTTGATAAGCCATTTGAAAAAGGAAAAAGCACAAAAAAGTGAATCTTAAAATGTAATGTATTTCTAAATGTTCAATTAGTGCTTCAAGTACTGATGATTAAACTTTTCTGGGCCCGTCTGACAAGCTCATTTCTCAATGCTCTCCGACCACTTTGCTACTAATCTGGAGCACTGGCAGCATGTTCCCGTTCCAAACAAACATCCGCTTTTTCAGGGTAGCCTTCTGAATACGTCTTAAATCCTAATGCGTGTCTATTGACACTTTCTCTGGGCTGTAATGGCAGTATGATGGTAAGCACAGCAACAAGTTAGTTGTTCCTCGTCTTAAAATGTGCTTGACAACATCGATACTTATGCCCGCCGCCACTGATTAGACCTGTCAATGATAAATGGAGCAAAGATGTGCATTTTCATCATCACATCGGTTCTCTAGTGCCAGAGCATCTGTCATTATGCACAGCTGTGGCTATTTAGAGTGGCCAGACACACAATGCATCAAATGTTTCCGCAAACCATTATTGCATACAATTTGCAGTCATTATTAAATGATAAAAGGAAGATCAATGATTAATTTATAATAATAAATAATGTATTTTATTGGTCATATTACATTTTCTTCTGGACATAAATGATTTTTTTTTTATTTTATGTGCATTTACCCCGAGGAGAAATAGACTGCTGTGAAGCGTCTGGGGAGCAACTGGAGTTCAGTGTCTTGCTCAAGGACACTGCAACATGCAAATGAGACCGGGGGTCGAAGCGGCTACCTCGTGGTCTCAGGACGACCACTCGCCTCGTGAGCTACAGCCGCCGCACTCTTTAAATCGGACTTAAAAGTATTTCACAAATCAGGATAAAATTCCACGATCATGATCATGGAAATGATGACTCACATACAACTTAAAATCGGGGAAAAGATGATGAAAATCATCTCATGAATAATTTAAAGTTAAGAAATGCACTTTTGACTGAGAACTCTTCAGACTACAAAAATCATACCTAAGAGAGAAATTGGCAAACAAACTACATATTGTTGCTCAGGTCTCAATTTCTTATTAATCCCCTACTTATTCTTTCATACGCAGTTATCTGATCTAAAGCATGTACGCTGGTTTGAAGCAGGCCGGTGTGAGGTGCACACATTCTCCCTTGAATCCCTGTTTGTGAAAAAGCCTCTGCATCATTTATACAACTGGCCCACGGTGTTTTCAGCACTGCTATTCAGTTGATAACTGTTGAACTCCATTAATAATCAGAGACCTTAGTACTTGATAAAAAATACATAACTACAGAACGATGCAAAATAATTATTAAGAAACTCTTAAGGATTCTCCAATCAGCAGACACCCAGATCCGCTTCCACAAGATGTATTGCACTCAACCACCTCTGCAGACTGCATTCAAGCCTTCTCCTTCAGCTGATTGAATCCCTTCTGCCACCTGAAGGCTCCCATTGTTAACTTCAAATCATGCACAACCTGGCTGCCCCAAAATAGACACGCGAACGTCTGCGCTGCAGGGCACGTTAGACTCAGCATTATCCAGATTTGTATGCGACATCCTGGGATACAATTAACAAAGCCCTCAATGAAAATATCTGGGGATTGTTCCTTCCAAGAAAGCCATGACGTATTTATATGTTGCCGACAACATCTTTATGCGTCACAGCTTTCTATCAAACTTGCCAAATGTGGCGTTTGATTTCATATTTTAAAAAACTTTTTTTTCGGGATATGGTGTGGTACAGGAGAGCCATGGCTCTTGGTTGGATTGTTGGTGTGATATTTGTGCTACAAATCTATGGATTAGTCAATAACTGTATATTCATGCAAACAGGATTATAGGAATGTGTTAATTATTGAAATCATGATCACCTTAAAAAAAAATTAACTTACTTAGTGTTGGCAGTAGGTGTTATTGTCACATGTATATGTAGCCAGACAATCTAAATGCAATCAGGATTTCCTTATTCGTTTAAACTTTTACTGTATCACTATCCATGAAGCCTTCAACAGCATACAACATTATGTGCACACACAAAAACATGAAATAAAGACTTTCCACAAACATCACATTCTTAGAAAAAAAGGAAAAAGGGGCACCTCGCAATGTTGAATTATTACCATTCAGATCCTCTCGGACTGAATTGTGTTCTAATTTGGAGAACCAGTTCTCTTCAGTTGGCGAGTCGGCCTCGTCATCCTTTAATTTGTTTTACACACGTATGAAATTAGTAATACAACCATCTGTAAGGAAAATGATGAATCCCAACGCCCATATATCCGACCTCAGAGTGCGTATGAGCAAAAGAAAAGGTGCGCTCAACAAATTCACGTGTGTGTCTGCACACATCTAAACATGTGCGTGCATTGGACACACACCTATACGCCTCGTTGTGTGATCATACTGCGGCGTCTGTCTGTGTGGATGCGCTTGGGCCTGAGTGTGTGTGTGTGTGTTGCACTGCTGTGATCGTCCTGACCTAGAAAAGCGATGAGACAGAGAGCTGAAACCGAGCGAGCTGAGACTCTCTCTGCGGTGACAGGAGGAGGGAATCCAGGCGCCGGCACACACACACACACACACACACACACACACACACACACACACACACACACACACACACACACACACACACACACACACACACACACACACACACACACACACACACACACACACACACACACACACACACACACACACACACACACACACACACACACACACACACACACACACACACACACACACACACACACACACACACACACACACACACACACACACACACACACACACACACACACACACACACACACACACACACACACACACACACACACACACACACACCTGCTCCAGGAGGAGGGAGGACAAGCACCAATCAAAAGTTAAACGTAGCCTCCGATAAACTATTTTAAACACATTTGAAGACAGCTTACGTCACACTTGTCTGCTGCATCAAAGACGCTAGCAGATACTCTGCAGCCAATCAAACCCGACCATGCTCGTCTTCCAGCTCACTCCCGACTCAAGTTGCATTAATATTATATGCTTTGAAAAAAGCAGTATCTTTCAGGCAACGTTTAGAAATGTCAATACCAATCATCCTCCCATAAACCCGGGTTTAATCAATGTGTCCATGCTGTGTCATATTTCACTGCAGATTATTTGGTCTGGACAAAAGGTACCGGCACACAATACTTAATGCACTTTCATAACCTTTTGCCCTGATAGCAGTGGGTGTTTTCAAATCTATAATTGAGCCTGTCCCTTGATGAAAAATACAGTAAACAGATAAGGAAGGTGAGGCAACAAGGGAGCACGTCTGTGATGCTGATAGAGGAGGCATCTCATAGCGAGGCCATTCACAGCTGCACAATGGGTTAGTCACACACCCTCACAAAATACACACCAGCACACATTACCCTATAACATCAATCAGGCAAAAGGCAAGCATATTGTCTTTGTGATGAAAAGATAATTTACTCCACATGAACAGTCAAATTAACTTTGTTTAATTACAGCCCAAGATTCCCACTGTGCACAACAAAGACAAGCGACTTGCACCCCAAACATACTGTGTGCGCATTATTCACTGACTGATAATGACCCATAACATGAGTAATGTGACACTCAGGGCTCAGGTATTTTATTTTAGTATGAAGGGGCATCCAACCGGAGCTATCGACAGCCAACTGACCCAGCATCTTCCCGACTCATCCACTCATGATAATGTCAAGTGCTTTGCACGTTCGCACTGTGTTTGGAGAGACGGTAAAGTTGAGCGAGATGAAATCTTTGCTTCTTTAAATAGCCTGAAAAAAGTGACCACTTATTCAGATGAAGATCTTCACGAGACGTTCAGAACACAGCATTTGATGTTTCGAGTTTATGTACGACGGAGAAAGAACCCCACATGACAATATATTCTTCCAGCTGATGTCAGACCTGTCATGTGTTGAGAGGACCCAAATGTCGACACAACTTCCAAACCTATATTTAATTCTGAATTACAGGTAACGAGACAGGGTAACGAGACAGGGTAACGAGACAGGGTAACGAGACACAGGTGGACATAATGAGGGCGGGGCCAGCAATCACACAGAAGGAAACAATCAGGACCCTGGCAGACAATCACAGGGAAACGTGACACAAGGACTTCAAAATAAAACACAAAACAAGACAGAAACTCCGGGTCATGACAAGACCAGCTTTAACTTCTTGGGTTTCTTGGGGCATTTAATACTTTTGTTCTTCCGAAATAAAACAGTCGGGCTAAATTGCTACGCTGTCCAACCAATTAGCATCCTCTCTTTTCCCCATGGGATGAATGTTGGCGTTCTGGTTTGGTTTGGGGCAAGAGTTTTGATTTATTGCATCATCCTCCTTACTTATGCACCCTTTAGCGAAAGCCACCCATGCAGGGGGAAATAACCCAAACTCAACAAAAGAAAATAAAGATATATTAGCCTTTGACACATACAGTGATGGCAATTGTATCCCGGCACATTGTCTTTGACAATTTAGTCATTTTTGCATTACGGCACTCAAACAGACACTGTTGCTGCGGTTCTTGAAAGTTACCTCAACAGCTCTAGAATGGTTCAGTGACATCTGTAGATATTAAATAGATTTTTACTGAATACCCTTACAACATTAATTACTTGCGGTCAACCGCTACACTGTAACTGTAAAAACAATACGTTGTGGGTGCAGAAAAAGGTCAACACGGAATGGAGAGTGCCAACATAAAAACAATTGGTACAGACGGAAGCTAATATTTGGAATCAATCCGTTGTGTACGAGCGCGGTGTCAGGCGCCGTGTGACCGTTCCACAATCATTGCACCTCCAACCAGTGTGAGGGATATACCATTGAGTAAAGGAAGATGAATAAATCCAAAATCCAGGAGTGGCACCTGATGTTCAAGCAGTCTCTTTATATGGTACACTGTATAGCATTGATAAGCATCAGTAGAATGATATTTAAGCTATATAAAGGTTGGTAGTGAGTGCAGCCTCCATGTAGACTGGAGAATATAGCCCTGCCATTTAGATTGAAGGAGGAAAGCAAACTGACAGATAAACATGTTGCTTTGAGTTGAAATATGTATCCAATGCTTCACTAAATATAATTATGTAAGAGGAAAAAAAAAAAAATGTAAGTGACTTATGTTTTCTTCATGAAAAAAATACATATGCCAAGTTTACTGTGAAGCTTATATTACAGGGAAAGAGCGGTGCACATAAAAGCAATGTTTTTAAAACCCGGAACCTACTAGAATAGTAGTCTCAGGCAGATAGCAGCAAGCCACATGGCAGCTAGCTAAAGTTACACTGTAAAAAAAGAACGTTGATTTTTACAGTGAAAAACTTAAATCCCAACAGTAAGAGACCGTTAATTCGAAATAGGTTATATTCCGTTTCTATCACATTGCACCACCGTGTATGTATATATCAGCCCAAACAGTAATTTATGTATTTCCTGTAAAAAATACATTCTGTCACCGTTATTTGTACTAAACATTGTACTGATAACGGAAATACACCGTATTATGAACAATAATCAATACCGTAAATTGTACATTAATAACTTTAAAAAAATACAATCTGTCACTGTTAAATGTACAGACTACTGTGCTGACAACTGAGCTATAACGTTTTATGAAAGTAACAGCCGGCCTTGTAATTTTCACATTTATTGTTTGTACAAAATACAGTTCATAACTTTTAATTGCACTAAACATTGTACTGATAACGGAAATATACCGAAATATGAACAACAATTAATTCCGTAGTTTTTGCATGTATTACTCTTTAAAAATACATTTTGTTACTGTTAAATGTACGGACTATTGTGCTGCAAATGGAAATATAACGTATTAGGAATTTACCAGTCCTGAATTGTTTGCATTTATTATTTGCACTGCAAAAATTTAAATCTAAGTAAGATAAAATATCTTAAATTAAGGCAATCTATGCTTGTTTTTTGAATGACAAGATATGTCTTCATACAAGGCAGTTTTCATGTTGGACCATTTCACTTGTTTTAAGTGTTTTAGTCCTTACTTATCTTAATAAGCTATTAAAACGTGTTCATGAGATTGTGGCAGCTCACCCCAGTTTGGCCTCGGCTGCTGGCTGGTTGACAATCAGTCAGCTGCTCTCACTGATTGGCAATCAGTCAGCAGCCGATGCTGCTGGTATAAAAGGGGCAGAGCTGGAGGGAGAAGAGAGTGCACGGACGTGTCTGGTCTGTGTAAATTAAAAGGAGGTTTTCCAATGAAAACTCTCTGATCATGCTTGGTGCTGGTGGGGGAAACCCATGGGTAGGGGTTTGAGTCTTGCTTCACTGGAGCACAATGTGGGGCCCCCTGGAACCCAGCGCCTGGAAGGGTTGCAGCTAGGAGAGGAGCTGATGACCAGCTTGGGTCAGATGCTTGACCGGATTGAAGAGACGGGGCGGGTGCAGGCGGAGGAGAACCGCCTGTTCCTAGCCCTTTACTTTGTAATTAAATACCGTTACTCATACAGTTGTACTGTGTTTATCTCTGAGAAAGACTGTAATTAGCTTTACAGTATAACTGCTATTTTTACAAGAATCTACTGTAAACACGTTTATAACATAGTTGTTTTTTCTAAAGCAAATAACTGTAAACAGGGTTATGATATATCCGTTTTTTTAATAGTAATCTACTATATTATAATAGTATCTACAGTTCTCAACTGTGAATTTTACAGTTTCAGAAATGTATACCGTAATGTCTAAACAGTGTATCGGCTCGCAGACACCACGACATGGCCCAGGAAAAGAGAGACCTGCGAAAGCCACAACAGGCAGCTCCAGCAACCTAATAGCCATATTACCAAACACAGACTGAACACGGCCAAGACATTAACACAAACAACAACAAACAACTTACCTTGGAGAAGTGAGGCTGTGCTGCACAGCGGGTCAGCAGAAATATCCCATATCCATTTATAGAGAGCCAATGACGGTCTGAGGTGAAGACGGGGAAACTCCACTTCCGAGCTAAAGTGATAATATAGTAAAACCGGGTGGTTTCTCCCCAAAAGCCCTTCAGGGGCAACACAACTGAACTCTTCGTCGTAGGCTAGCTATTTTGTTTGACGTCATGTCATCGTCTTTGCTTATTCATTGAAGGAATTCTCTCCAGTTCTGAATTAACTGATGGATTCTTGTGCGATCTTGTGACCTTGTGAGAATACAGCCGTGGTGTGAGATAATGTGAGGTAGTGGGAAAGAATAAAAGGAAAAAAAGGCTTGAATGTGAGAAACATGCTGTCTGGCCGTGTATCTGTATCGTTGTGTCTTTCTCTCACACACACACACACACACACACGTACCCTCGCGGAAAAGTACAATCTCTATGCACTGGGGCCATGTCACTGCAGGGTCAGGCTTAGAAAAAGATTGAAGTGGAGTGGGGGGAGGAGCAGTAAAAGATTCCGATAATGAATCCATTCAACAGAATGATAAATGATCGCAATGAAATCAGAATTGGTTTAATGACAGCATAATGAAGATGGGTGAAATTGAGGGTGCGAAGAAAGAGTTAGAGAACATGAAAGTCAAAGCAGAGAAGAAAGCGCCAAATGTAATGAAAGTGGCACTAGGGAAAATCTATACAAGACGGAGTGAGGGAAAGATGGAATGGTAGTCCTCTCTGCTGCAATAAGCCTCCAGCAGTGAGGGTAAGAGGCAGAGAGGCCAGTATTCCTGACAGAGCCTTATCTCATCTTCACCCTGGAATAAAAACCCATTCTCTAGCCCCAAGACAATAAAGCACAAGGTTACCGAACCCCGCACCCGTGACACCCCTATTTAGAGAGGGGCCTCGGCCCAACATCGAAATGCATAACACCAGCAGCCCGCTGAGAGGCAGTGTGTGTCACCGGGGCCGAGCCCACCGTGTCTCTGAGGGCACGTGTGTTTTATGATAATGCAACAGAAGTGTGTTCAATTTCAATGTGTAGTAGACCGATAAAGTCGATATGGGCAAGTAAAGGTATAAACTGCAGCGCTGTCATGCCTGCTGATGTGTTTTTGTTCCTGTTTTGCATTTACATAAGGGTGCATTTAATTGCATTGTTCATAACCTTGAAGAGCAGGAGAGAAGTTGTGTGGACGTGCATGCATATAAAAAAATGTAATGTGCTTACACACCCGCATCATGCATGTGTGTTCCCCCCTGGGATTGTTGTCCTCACACGTTGACGTGAGTGTGACAAGTGGATTGAGCTGCGTGATGGGCATATCTGGCACCCTCAGGAAAAATTCCACGCGAATCATATAATCTGATTCCCGCCTGTCGTAATGGGTGACAAGTGTTTCCTGTCGGCCCGCCCACCATCCCCTCATCCATCCATCCGAGTGCACTGTCTCTCTAAGCTTCGCCCGAGGAGATGTGGGAGCAGAGATGATAAGATGGAGAGATCGACAGGAGAGAGCAAAAAGAGGGGATGGATGGTAAAAAAACAGACAAGATGCCTCTCTGCATTGCTTCGAGCCAGGCGATGCCCAAGAGTCTTTTAGTTTCTTGTCTCATTTGCTCACATAGAGGAGGCTGGAAAGTGAAATGTCTGCTGTCACAGAGAAATAGACTCTGGCATCGGGAGATGCAAACCCAGGGTGGCTTGGGCTAACATTTGCCCACAGCTAGCGTCCACATGCTGCTTCCTCTCTGTCTGTCTGGCGCACGCACACACACACACACACACGCGCACACGCACGCGCACGCGCACGCGCACGCGCACACATTCAAATGAAAACCAGATTACCCCCAATGAGATGCGAAACAAGAAGTAGCACACCACCATGTACAAAATGTAGCCTGCTCTATTTTCTCACATTATGCTAATGAGCTCAATTAATTCAATGCATGTTTGGCATCATGGAGCGGTTTGTGCAGTTCGCAGAGCATTACCAGCGATGTCATACTAATTGCGAGTCCGCAGCAAATTTCTCAGCAGACTATTTGGCTCAGGTGTGGGAGCAGCTTAATCTGCTGGCCTTACCTTTCTCTTCAGAGGGAGACAAGGAGCAGCCCTCATCCGTTTGAGGGAAAGGCTTCTCTGGCGCACAGATTTTGATGAAATAGCCGTATACCGAGCCAGGCTCTGGCATTCACCGACTCTTTTTAATTGCTTGAAACAGTATGAAGCAGGAAAAAGGAGCTATTTGACTAGAAAGTACAATTATCTAATCTCCTCTCAACTATTTTGCTTGGAAATACAGCTCTGGGAAAGCTGAGACAATTAACAACATTTAGAACATATTGAGATAGCGCGTGGGCAAATTTCAAAGGCGGATGTGATCATTGGAGGATTTTGAGTTGGGACTTGGCGGTTTAAATATTGAGATTATGAGCAATGAGGGCGTCCTTTCATCAAGGGCGACACATTCATTTCCACTCTCAATGCCATTGTGTGGCTATTGTAGAGGCAATGGAGTTCAATGAAATCATTTCAAAAAGACACTTTTATGCAATATTTAATTATCAAATAGATCTCATACATAATACAAAATATGTCCTTAATATTAGTACAGTGATTAAACATTATCATACTATTAGTCATTACAGTGCAGAAACATATTATGATCCCTTGTAAAATATTACCTCTTGTATGCAAACATATATCAGGGAGAAGGTGCAACCTTTATTTTTAGCATTTGCATCCTTTTGCATTCTACCAGATAGAATACTGCAGACTCCACTTACCTCTTAAGTAATATAACAGCCATTACAATGGACTGCTATAATTGCAGAATCTATTCTCTCATTATTGGCCACGAAAACAGTCCTAGAAGGAATGATGTATTTGTATTTCTAGCATCTGCATTCCGAAGTAAGAGCTTACAAAGTGTGCTTAAAGCAGCACCACCACGAGGCAATTTACAGTTTGAAAAATAGCTATACCCAGCTAGCATTATTTGACAATGATGAAAAGGTAGCTCTGGATTTTCCTTCAGGTGTTTGAGAAATTGTAAAGAGGTGATGGAGGCTTAACTCTTTCCCAAGCATTAAGGACTAAGCCCAACAACTGTGTGTGTTTCTTCGTGTGTGTGTGTGTGTGTGCTACGTGTGTGTGTGTGTGTGTGTGTGTGTGTGTGTGTGTGTGTGTGTGTGTGTGTGTGTGTGTGTGTATAGAAGCCCTTTATCAGATACTGGCAGAGCACGGGGAGATCGATAGAGCTTTGGCCTGAAACAGGGAGACAGTACCTGGATCTCAGCCGCTCTCCACCATGCCTCTCATTGATCTTCATTACCTCCACAGACTGGAGCTCGAGCAAGAAGCTGCTAGAGGCAGTGGCCCATACACACATGGAATACACACTGTACACACACTCACCGATGTGAGTACACACATGCACACAAAGACCGTATACAGTCACAGTCATGTCGTTGACACCGTCGGGACCTAAAGTGAACTGAGGCAGACGCCATGTGTCTTTACACCAGCTAAATATCTGAATACCTTTTTATCTGTTATATCCTTATAGAGAAGTTTGTACTTGGTTTAAAAAAAAAAAACATGAATATGTTTTAATGGAGGCATAATTATGACGAAATGGACCAATTGTATCTTGTGTATTGAAATAGCATCAAGATGATGAACATTCCTGATCTCATGTGTAAGATTGATGGAGTTTCCCTTTAATGTTTTGTGTCTTGACAAAACAGAAATGATGTGCAGGATGAGGATTAGACAATATTATTTATATATATATATATATATATATTTGAACATACAGGTTTCATAATACCAAAGCAATAATAAACTGTACAAAGGTAAGCTATTATGTTTACAAGCAACATGGAATGATTAGAATTCATGAAACGAATAATTACAGTAATTTTATCACAATCTAGTTAATGCTAACATGTTTAATACTTTTTTTCTAGTTGTTTTTGGAAAAAGTAAAAGCATTATGATTGTTTAGGCAATGATTTGTTGGCAGACAACTCCACATGACTCCTTTGGACTACAACGTAACTTTGCAAGAAGCATCTTGGGAGCTTTTCACATGTAGCTGCTCCATTGGCTGTAATTTGTATTCTTAGACAAACAATAAACAAGATCCGGATCTCGACAGGCGATGAAATAAACGTTGAACAAAAAGGAAATCACGATTGCTTTTTATGAAGCATTGTTAGTTCATGTTCACCTGTATTCATTTTCAGTACATCCCAAGTGGGGCACCCTTTGTACTTTATTCTGTTCACACGCAAACAATAACAACAACCTTTGATGTAAACATTTGAGGTTTTAATCAAACCCCAATTTCCAATTAAGCTGCTGAAGGTTTCGTCTTTGTGTAATTACTTGATACAATTCAATTATATAATCGAATATCCTTCACAATGCAATTACAAACCAGCAAGAAAAAGCTTTTTTTTAGCCAATGACAATAGCTTGAAATACCCATGTAATCCTTTAAAGATTGTTAAACACTCACAATCCATATCAATTCACAGTTAACAAAAGCAAACAAATCTACAGTAGGTCCGGCTGTGGATTAGAGACGTTGTTTGTGCATTGCTTGTGTGTATTGTCTCCAAGAAGCCAGGCATTTAATACACACCTGGGAAAGTGAGTTTAAAAAAGGAAGAGGAAAAGGTAAGAGAGCGAGTGAATGAAAGGTGGTTTATTGAATAACCGAAGCTCTGAGGTGCCATTCTCCCCTTGTGACTTAAGTTAATTCAATCCCCCCCCCCCCCCCCCCCCCCCGTCCCCGTCCCCGTCCCATCAAGCCTCTTCTGATGAAGTCAACGGCATCGAAGCGGAGCCGGAAAACACTAAATGATTGTAACTCAATTGATGCTGAGCCATCATTGATTGTTTGCCCGGAAAGAAGTTGGAAGAGAGACAAGACACTTATTTTCTCCACCTCTCCGTCCCTCAGTAATCACTTTTTGGATGGATATGTGCGTACCTGTGCATGATTGCACCTATTATGAGTGAGACGCATCTGTCCACTGCAGGGCTTTCAACCTGAACTTGCAAGGCACACAGAGCACTGATGAAGCACTAATTAATTACAGATCAGGGGACACATTGTATGAAACACAAAGGGCGCTCTTTGGACACACACACACACACGCACCCCAGTTGGATATTTAATTAAGTGCCCAAAACATTTTGAATACTTGAAGACTTCCACTCTTAATATATTGACAGCATTTACTCTCTTGAATAAATATTCTCTTTTCCAGTGGTCCACACTGTAAGGCCTCAGGTATGCCTATTAATTAGAACTATATACTTCAAAAAAACATGTATTAAACCATTAGAAATGTGTGCGCAAGAAATGAAGCGTGAGTTCAGCCCAAAATATATTTATTATACATGTGCCAATCACTCCTTGTGCATGCTCACTCATTATTTACCTACTGGCATTGTTCGGAGCTGTCAATCATGACCTCGACTATTTAAATCAACGGGTCTCCTCTTTACAATGAGCACAATGAAACAATCACACGGTTAGCCTATCATCTTGCTGCTGTCTCTTTTATTAAATATGACCGTCTCTCCCTTCAGCTCATTCATGTTGCTGTTACGCGTCCCTCCACATCCCCATCTCCGATCAGTCCACTCTGATCCATCGGCTTCATCAACTCCTCATTCTATCAGCCTCATCAGCACCACCACCAGGTCTGGACTCCACGGGGTGTCTTATCTTGCTGCTGATCGGGGGAGACGGCCCTCGATTACGAATCTCCCTGTAGAGTGCAAGCAACAAAGACTCTGCCAAGATTTTATGATCCTATATCATCTGTGAATAATACACAATTATCTTTTCTTTATCAGACTGGTCCATCCTGATTGAACTGCCTCCGCGTACAAGAAGGTTGGTAACGGGAACTCCCCTGATTGTTTTTTTCTCGCTTATCCACATTGTATCCTGATTCATTTTAGATCGTAAAATCTGATCCGAAGAACATGTGATGGTGGAGCTATGGAGAAATACTTGGGGGAGGACAATAGTGGAAAGACCAGGGGGAAACCTCCAGGTCCGAAAAGGTGAAGCCAAAAGTGAAGTGCCTTAAACTTGCATTTTTTTTATTTAAAAAAAGAGTCTGATTGACTCGAAGACAATAAAAAAAGTATCTTCTCACTAGATTTATATTCTCAGAAAACATTCCAAACATGAGTTTACGGTCTCAATGGCTAGAGACATGATGTTCATTTAGTAAATCATAACATAACTCCAGCCAAAATGCTGAACTCTAAAACCGTAGCCAAAAACTAATGGGTAACGTCTCTGTGACAACATCCATTTATTATATACAGGCATGAATGTACGAGCATACATTGCAGAGTTTGTCTGGTGTGAGTTTTGCAGCGCGAATGTATTGAAGGACAACGCTTCTGAGATTGTAATTGTCCAGCAGAGTTACTGATGCCTACGTTGTTACGACAGCGACCCATGTAAATAGATTGGTGAAGCCTGGACACAACAACACTTGTAAAAACAGTGCAGACATTATGTCTTGAATATTTGGTTTGAGTAACAATCTATTTTTTTGCATGCAGTCTGAATGTCGCCTAAATCTTAATGCCGGCCTCTATTGCTTCAAATCCTACCATCCTTTTCTAAATCTATTGTTATTACTCACATTTTGTGAAAATGTAATACCCTTATGCCAATTCTAACTAATTTACATATATATGATAATGCTCAAAAATATTTTGGATTTATACATTTAAATAGCACAAAAAGCTTTTGTAATAACTTAAATGTAGGTCTTCATGGTCTAGAGAGAACAAATAAGAAAGGCATGGAATACAAACTGACTAGCTGTGTCTACGATATGAATGTAAGTCGCTTTGGTTAAAAGCGTCAGCTAAATGCAATGTAATGTAATAAATGAAAATCCTCTACAGCAATTTATCTGCTACCTTTACAAGTGCTTGTCCATGAACTAAAGGGTCCATGTTGCACCGGTAGATAAATGCTGTGGAAGTTCGTCATCTGTAATAAAAAGTGTGCTACAGGTGAAAAAAAATGTATTTGCTTGAAAGTGATTGCAAAAAATTGGATCGCAGAACACAAAAGAGATGTCACAGGAGGAAGGCTAAGTACCACTTCAGTGTGATCCATAGGTGACAAAATAGCTGCAATTATTGCCGTGTAGAGAAGTCTCAGCAGCTGATGGAGATTCAGAGAGCGTAGCTCCATCGGAGGAGGCCAGAACTATTAACGTATAGGGTACATAACACTTTTAATGTTTTGCAATACAGTAATAGAAAATAATTGCTGGGAAAAAAAGGTCAAACTGAATGCCTTAACGTGCCCTCCAAATCTTCTAGACGCTGCTCCACAAGTATGTTCCGAAAATTGCTCTGTGATTGCCACTGTTCCTCTATGATGAATAGCTAAAGAAACAAGATGATATAATCTGGCGCATTGTGAAAATGGAGCAGTTTTTTAACGTCAAATAAAAGCTTTTGGTTTCATGAGAGACTTTTCATCATAGAGCAGGAAACTAGATGAGACCTATATTTGAAAAGCTCATACCATGTACGACAACACTGGGATGAGCTTCAACTCAAATGTCTGAAGTTGAAAATCATTGTTCGTCATGCTGATGCAGTTGGAATTTGAGTGATGAATCGTAATGTTTGCAGCGACATGAGCTCATAGATGGTTAATAAAGAAAACGGTTGGTACGTGGCCACAATCTGTAGAATTAGACAAAGGTTACCTTATCCTCTTGGAGTACATCCCCAGATTCACTCCCAGTTCATATTTGAAACTGAGCTGGGAGGAAATTTCGAAGATTGTTAGTTATTATAATTAACCCTCCTGTTACCTTTACATTTACTAACATATTTTACCCGTGGGGTCAATTTGACCACAGCAATTAAAACCTCCAGAAAAGTATTAGAATTAATATTGTTTTCCAAGTTTAAGTGTCACTAAATAGCCCTTTAAATAAATAAAAAAGTTTATTTCTTGTGCAGCCTGGTGTCAAATTGTACAGGACATTGAAAACATATCATGTGAATTTGAGGTTTTCCCAGTTGTCCCCAATAAATTAGGAAAAGTCATGAAATATGAAGCAAAAAGAATGAGAATCATTTTTTTTAGAGATGTTAAACATTAAATGGGGTCAAATTGACCCCAAAGGTCATAGGAGAGTTAAGGGCCATACTCATTCCAGTTGCAGTTATTTGTCAGGGCTCATTTAGGATAAGAAGATGATAACTATGATGTTAAAAATGGTGTGATAGGCTGAAAGGAAATGTCAGTCTATATCAATGTGATAAGTCAATGTTTAGTCTGCTTTTTGAGCTGTCAATGAGGACTCCAAACACAGGTGTAATATATGTTCTTAACATAGCCATTATATAGCACACAATACAAGTGGTTGTATAGAAACAATACCTTGTATGTCTCAGTGAAATTGAGGGTTTCACTGCTTATCTTCCCCACAAGGGAGTTGAGTTGTCTTTGATCCAGCATCTGATGGCCATAACAGTTACAGTTCTTCAAAACTGTCTTCACCTTTATGCTGTGGCCGTTACCAACTGGGATGGCGCTGCTAGTTGTGGGGTGTTTTTTTTTTTTTTAAATGAAGATGAAAATGAAGAAGGGAAATGCTCTTGAACAGCCCTGCACACTCTTTCCCTTGTGATTCATATCAGTTTTATTTATTTTTAATCTCCAGAAGCTTAAAATAAGAACTGTGTTCATGCATATTATTGCCTATTATGGTATTGATGATACTGCAAAACAAGTTATTAGGAGAAGTTTTATAGACCGAGAACAAAGAAGTAGAACATCAACATCTGTAACTCTAAAAGTCGTTTCCTAAAAATAAAAATGTGTTATTCATTGGAGATAAATCTGTGGCACAGTACTTAATACAATGAAGTTTCGTAGTTTGATGACTCCAAACGGGATTGAACGCTCCAATACTTGTTTCCTTGTTCTCCCAGCGTTGTCTCGATGCCGCTTCCTTGCAACGGTCAATTAGCCAATTGGAATCAAACAGAATTGTGGCTTGAAAAGTCAATACAAAAAAAAACCTGGAAAGTATTGAGGCTGATGAAAGACAAAGAGAGTAGCACTTTTCATTTGCAAAGTTTGAACAAAATGCCAAATGCCTTCGATGGTAAATTTATTCTGACTCATGTGGCCAAAATTTGAAGAGAGTTGAAGAAAATTAAATTGTGTCGGTAACGACGGCGCTCTGCAAAGCCAAAACGTTTCGGCATCTGTTGAGCATGAAAACCAGAGTCTAGTTTTTACCATCCATGCTAGATTAATAGATATGTTAAACTCTTTTCGTCCATATCCATCTGGTTAGAAGTCGCTTAGGACTCAAACCACTGGCATGTTTAATAGTCCTCTGAATGGGCTTCTTCTTTCTCGCCATGAATCTGGAGCACGGGGATAGTTTCACATGTGGGATGGCTTGGCATGTGGTGTATTTCATCTAAATGCATTTCCAGGCCTTTATCACAATGGATTTGAACCCTCACCAGTCCCTTTAACTCCCACACCACAGTACTGCCATAGTTGATATAGAAAACAGGAACTGTTACCTCCATCTGCCGGATGGATCATGGAGGCCTGGATCGTGGAATATGCCTACTAACAACTATTCATACACTCTGTCATATTCATTGATTGTGTTTTAACTCTAATCCGTCCCTCTGTACACATTACATCTATTGCACATGTCCATCTTGGAGAGGGATCCTCCTCTGTTTCTCTCCTGAAGGTTTCTTCCCTTTTCTTTCCCTGTGAAAGGGTTGTTTGGGAGTTTTTCCTGATCCGATGTGAGGTTCTAGGACAGGGATGTCTATGTGTACGGATTGTAACGCACTCTGATACAAATTTGTAATTTGTGAAACTGGGCTATATAAATAAACTGAAGTGAATTGAATGCAGACGGTCGTGGAGGCAGCTGCCTGATTCCAGTGATTTATTAACAGTGAGTCCGGCCGACAGGTAACCAGAACAGAGCGGACACAAGGAAGGAAAACAGGAAAACAACGTGCTCGGAAAACTTGATTCTATTCTATGAACGCTGAACACGCAAAACTAAACACACACCAAAAAAAACAGGAAAGCTACAAATATGTATTAGGTCAAACTAGAAAAGAACAAAGGAACTGGGCCGGTAGTGAATTACTAAGTAGGCAAGGGAGAGCAGGAGTTGAGGTGACTACTGTGCTTTTTATTATGCTAATGTCTCTCGATTCCTTTCCTTGCCTCCTCTCCCTCGTGTCATATTCCCGCCCATGGGAGATGCGACTGGATGAGGTGAGGAAGAGAGGCGAGCTGAGAGGAGTCGAGGCAACAGGCCTTTAACAAAATAAAACTTTGGAGCCTCGGAGCCGTCCTTTTAAAGAGATGTCGATTAAATCTGACTTGTGGCACAGCTGTCTATTCTTTTGTTTACCACTTTATTTTGCCATCTCATCGTCAGAAGAGCATAACAATGTCCATTAAAACTATATATACAGTATATGCAAATAGGGAATACATTTTATTTAGAGAAACCTGTTTATCTATATGACAACATGTAATACAGCAAGTTAGTGATGAATTAAAGACCATGCTCTTTGAATGTTAACATGTCACAGTTATTGCAGTTGCATTGGGCTCACCTGAATGAAAGGATACAAACACGAGTAATATCAAGATCTGAAATTAGAGACGGTGAGAAACAATATAAAACAGGAAACACTAAACATGAACGATATGAATACATAAAACAGAGAACAACTTAACCTCAGTAGCGGGGTGGATTATAAGAAGTGCAGGGCACGCTCTCTCACTTACTCCCCACACCAGGATTCGAAGAGTCGGTATAATAAACTAACTCCACCGAGCATGTCATGGTAATTGAATAACAGGATGTGACTGCATGCGTGTGAATTTCTGTGTACACATGTTCTCTCTGCAGGAGAGAACCAAAGCCAGAGCAAAAAGAGATGGCAACGCTCATGAAGAGCCAAGTCCCGTTTTTAAGTGTTTTGCTTTTGCTTCTGAAACAGCATGTGAGTATTTAAAAATTTGAAGAGCTTTACGGATCAGCAGAATCTGAAAGCTGCCTTTAGTGTGGCTGTTGAAAAACAGCTTGGGCTATTTTAGATGCTGAAATAGGAGTCGACTGAGGTAAAGAAAAAAAATTGGCATTGGCCTCAATGCCTGATTTGAATGCTTTCCAAAAAGCCAACAAATTAAATTCTGTAAATATATTTCCTTAAAATTGTCAGGCAATTAGGCATCTTGTACCAAAGCCAACACTTTAGGATATCAAACATTTTATTTGGAGGTGAAAGAAAAGGTGAGCGCAGCCAAACGTGTTGGTAACAGTCCCTCATTACATTGAGCTGGTCGGTTAGCAATGGACAGTTTGGATATAGTTGTACCATTTATCTGAGGTCTTTTTCCAAATATTTGATAGTTTTTTGTCTGTATGATGGTCTGACTGCTGCGTTTGTGCCTTTTATGGCATGGATCCAGTGATGGAAATGTCGGCCGGTTGGTCCAACGCTTTCAGATGGACTGCCATGACGTTCAGTACAGAGGTTGAATCTCAAAGAGTTTGGTGATCCCCAGACTGTTTTCTTAGAGCCAGTGGAAAGGTTTGCAATTATTTTTCATATCCTAATGTTGTTGGCAATCTCCTAAATTCACATCTAGCGTCAGCAGCAGTTTTACGATTTTGTTTCAAAATCCAATCTCTTGACGATTATTGTTTGACTTCTCATGAAATCTGATACAGGCATTTGTGTTCCCCTCAGGGTGGTTTTTAATTAATTTGGTGATCAGATCTAATTTTGAAGTTGTCAGGAACTTCAGTGTTTCGTACCCAACACAATAAAAATCACAGCTGCAATTACCCACCTTGTCCCAAACATGATAAATCATCACTGGGAAAAATATGATGAGACAATACCGAATGTTTTTCAAAGTGTTTTAATAGATGTGTTCCCATTTTTGCCATTTGTTATTAAAAATGTTGAATTAGATAATTGCCGTTCCTGTCTGCAAAGTACTTTGAAAATGGATTGTGATTATTCTCAGGCAAGCTATGAAACAACTGTTCTTTTATTTTTAAGTGGTTTTAAAGTCATTCATTTAACAATGAACATAAGTGATAATGATATCACAAGAGTGAGAATATCAATGTGTTCCATGTCTTTATGTTAAGATTTAATAGATTCATGAGGGAGATTTTTTTATTAAAGGTCCATTATGGGATGTATCCTATAACTTTATTGTTAATAAAAGGAACCTATAGATGAGTTAAATTACAGCACAGTGAATCCCCCCCCCCCCCTCGCCGTAATGTTGATCCAGTCCAAATAGTGGTCTGATAAATAAATACTGATAATATATGAAGACCTAAATTCTGATGGATGGAAGTCATTTCTTTATTTAATTACAGGACTTTTGTACCTTCGACATCACAAGATTTAAATTGGCTTTGAACAAGGTGTAGAAAAAGCTTTATAAGTGGATGTTTGTTGAGTGGTTCAAAGATTAGAAGAGGAACCCCTCCAAATAATCAGCATGAGTTCTACCATAAAACCATACGTTGTTTATGAATCCCCATCACTTGGCATCACACGCTGCATTGTTATGCAGGGTCACAGGCTTATTGTCCTCATACATAATACAGGAGGTTAAAAAAATAATAGATTTTCAAATGAAACATGTTCTTTTATTTATGTCAGGTATTGTAAGCCAGGAATATAAATCACACGAACAATCTAAGTTGTTTAAGAACCCACCATAACAAGGTCAATGATTAACTTCCAATTAATAGTCCTGCAATTATGAATAGACATCATAGACTATTCACAGTTGAATTAGAAAAAAACCAATGTGTCTGCTCTCGCAGACAACAAAACAATGTAGTTGTATATGCTGCTCACTACTCCCTGAAACACCACAACCACTGCCAGAGCCACAAACAAAAAGGAACAGCTCCTCTATGGAATAGCAAAATCCTGACCAGAAAATACCAGCGCCACGGAAAGGATTTGTAAAAATCCATCACACTTAAGTGTTATTGAATTTGCAAAAGATGGGTTTGCAATGACAGACCTAAACTCCAAATGTGTAGTAATTTTTTTAACAGGTTTTTCATTCGTGGATAAGTGTATTTTATCGACTTAAACTTCGACTGTCATTAGCAGATGGCATCAGCTGCGCCTAAGATAATGCCAGCACTAAAACTAAAACAGAGTTGGTCGAAAACTCCTTTTTTCCTGAGCTTACTTTTCAATGTTTCCAGTTGATAAGTTATAAAAACGAAAAGCCTGTCAAGAGATATGAAATATGTTCATAACATTTATGTGATTCTAAAGCTCTGTATATCCCAGCTGATAAGGTGTGGCATTGTGAGCATTGCATGGCAGAGCTATATAGCTCTAATAGTAGAGTATGATAAATAAACATAATTGAAAAACATTATTTTAATCTAACCCAGGATGCTTTACAGCTCACAAAGAACAGAGACAGTGAGGTCATGTTTATAGTCTGATTACATAACATTCTGGTTTTAATGTTTGTTAAGCCCAAGGCACGGATGTTGTCCTCCCAGGCAGACCGGAAACATCCGTGCCATCCCACTGCTGGTTATCAGGAGAATAAATTGGGTTTGGCTTGCTCTGTCTGCTATTTGATACTTTTCATTTCCTTTTTAATTTTGAGTCGTTTTTTGTTGTTTTCAGATTATCATGCTCCAATTAGAGCTTCAATTATTTGTGTGTTGTTCTTAGCTCAATACTGCACTTGACAGATAAATTGCTTCCTCCTTTTTAAGCTTTTTAAGCTTTCAAAATGACTTGAAATATAATTGAAAGTATAATGTTGTGCCATTTGAAAAAGCTATTTTTTAGGATACAGCTTGAGAGAGGGATCAGAAGGAGAGCAAATACCCCCCCATACACACACACACACACACACACACACACACACACACACACACACACGCACACAGAGGTTATTATCAACATCTTAACTTAAAGTTTACCAATCTGATAAATACCAATGTTTAAGAACGATATGCAAAACATTCCCCCAAATACTTAATACAAAGCAGGGGCAGGAAAGCCCAAACACATAAGAGTGTCTCCGAACCCTCAGCTACAAAAAGCAAACTAATTACATGCAGTTACATGCGGAGCTGATCAGAGGAGTGAACTGGCCCTTACCCATCGACCTCCAGCCCTGATGTTAGAAAGATGAAGCCTAAAACTTTTCAAAAGATGATTACGCACAGTGATTTTTACAAATAGTAAATCGGGCAAATATTTATTGAGCAAACGTGCAGGGACAACAAAAATGCTCTCTGTAAAACAAAATCTCAGGTGATGTCACCCATCCGCCTTCGAAGCCAGGAGATATGCGTTGTGACGATCGCCATCTTGGTTTCGACAATGCTGTAGCAACCTGTCAACATAAGGTAAGCCGCGCTCTAGCATACCTCGCTCTGTCTTTGATTCTCACGATGGAAATCCCTCAATGGGACTCCCATTGGAGACCTGGAGGTTTTCAAGACAAACAATCACAAACAGAGTGGTACATTATTAAGGCTTACAACTACCCAGAGCCTAATTCAAAGACAAACACAGCACGAGCACTCATTTTTATCACAGCCCAGGTTCAGCGAGCGAGACACAGAGAGAGACAACACACAAGGAAAAAGGAATTTAAACAACTTTTTATTTGAAACTAAGACAGAACCATGATCAATTACTCTGTAGTTTGTTTTCAATGCTGAAAGTGTGTGTGGTTTTGTGAAGGAAAATCAAACAAAAAAGGGGAGCTGATGTGAGAGCAAGAGAGACAACATGAGGAGTCCGGCCTTCGTCACCTCCACCCAGCCTGCCCAGGTGCAGGACATCAGGTGAGATGGCTCCGCCCATCTTTAGTCTGACGGGACATGTGCGGGTTTACAAAGTGTTGAATAAATTGCTTGATCCACTTCAGTAATATTGATTGCTGTCCCAGTGGAGAGCCAAGAACACGTAGAGACAAACAATCACATTTGTAATAGAACTTTGACTCATTTTGTACATTTTAGGCGGAACACATTCAGTCTGATTTACGGCTATTTTAATCACTGTAATCACTGGCTCTCAGTATAAATCAGCTCCAAGACAGTTTTGTGTTTTTTTCCAGTCAATCTCTTTTCACAAACCGTACTCTCCACGGACCAGCGTCCCACGGCGTCGGTGTAACGGATAGCCAACGACAGAAAGAAGACGGTGAGGAGGAAGACCGCCTCGAGGGGGCATCCTGACATCATCCACAGTGGCGGTGGAGACATGGTGCTGTTACAACATGCGGGAAGGGGGTGTGGGGGGGTGGGGGGGTGTGATGGTGTGGGGGTCTGGCTCAGTGTCACTTGCTCCGACACGCTGGGGAATGACCCAAGCCGGAGCAAGGACTGTGACAGTAATGGGACCGGTCTTCTGGGTGGTGGTGGTGGGGGTCAGGGCAGGAGGGAAACAAGAGGAGGTGGAGGGGTGAGTTGTGTGTGTGTGGGTGGTGTGTGTGTGTGTGTGTGTGGGGGGGGGGGAATCAGACAGGCATAAGAGTAGGATAGCTGTGTCAGCACAAATGGATCCAGCCTTGTTGGGATATTTGAAGCAAAACAGTTCAAACCCGACAAGTAAAAAGGCTTTTTTGTAGCATTGTTAAATATTAGCGTATCATTGTCAAATTAATAGTGCTAGTTTTAGACACAAATTAACAGACCTAGTCGAGGGCACGTCAGCCTCTATTTACTGTTATCCATAGTGTACCTTTACTATGACCATCTTTTGGCTTGTTGCCTTCTGCTCCATCTTTGTAGTTTGAAACGAGCTTGCCGGGTCTTATATTTCCCTTAATTAAAAATCCTGAAATTGAAAATCTCAATACGCTTCAGTTATCAAGAAAAAAGCCCTCGTCTTTCTTGATTTCCCATGCAGATAATAAACTTGTCCCACAGTTATATTTCACACATGTCTAATGAGTCTCATTTAGGAGCTTCAGTTTTACAAGAATATGCATGTGCACGCTTAGCCAATCAGCCTGAGCACATTTCATCTTTTGGGGTTCTGCCCTGTGAAGAGACCCAACCAGACTCCTCCATGCATCTATGTATGCCCACAGGCATTGCGCCGACTACCTGGGGGTGCAGAGGCGTAATCCACCATTTCAAGATGCACATCTGAACGGTGCTTTCCACAGGCATTGTGGGTAAAGAGCTGTTGATCCAGGGATTTGCTCATTTGCTTCAATTGTCTCGCTCCTACAACGTCTAAAATTTCAGGAGGGGTATGGAGGCCGGCTCTCACCTAAAAGGTTATTTGCTTTAGGAAAAAAAACATCCGGGGATATATTCCTTATTGGAAGTTGCTTTTTAGTCTTTTGGCCCTGACAACACATTTTGAGGCAGGCCTCTCTTAAATCGTCATCACTAAGTCTGCCCTACAGCCTCACAGCAGAGAGTTACTTTTGCATTTTTCGGTTGGCTCCAGATATCTTCTCCTCCCCCCAAAAAAAGCTCTGAATCACATACCTTCCAGGCAGAATCTGCATTCATCCACCAAAACTCTTAAAAAATTAATTCAGGAAAAGTGATGCTTGCACATATGGGTTCAGACAGGTGCATTGGGGAATAAGTAATGACTCCAAGAAGGTTGCCTGACCAAAACGTAGATTCAATACATTATGTTGGCAGTGTGTGTGTGTGGTTATTAATTGGGGTCAAGAATGAATCCGCCAGATGTCTTCTGGTTTCCTCTACATAACGAGAAGACCAAAGAGAGGCTGCAATGCTCTTGTCTCTCATACTGTGTATTGGTGTTATGTGGAACGCACAGCTGAGTGGAGGCACATACAATAGACAAGTATCTTATCACACGCCTGTATCATGCCAAGAATGGAGCCTTCTATAGATATTTATGATTATGACAAACACCTTTGTACAACTTTGAGCATCGTGATTATCCCGCTTGTTCTTCCTGTTTGCTCTTTTAGTTTGAAGCCTACACAGAGATGCAGGACTTGTAGTGCAAGGGGAGCTTTCACAGCTGTTATTCGAACCCATGAGCAGAATGCTTAAAAATGTGGGGATATGAAATGCCTTGGGTTTGTTTTAGACCCAGTGCAGCACAACAAACCTGTTGAACTATCTGAATAAGGGAACAGGGATGTGTTTCAGTCATACTGGGGTCTGGTTCGTCTCAGATCTCATCCCAGGGTCCTCCTGGAGGAAACTGTATTTGTGCTCCTCACATTTCCATTTGCTTACATCATGAGTGGCATGTTTGAACTATTTGAAGAACTATACTGAAGAAAAGAAGAAAGAAAAGTGTCTTTTATCCATCATGTGGGTGTATGGACGTTTTTCACAACAGACGGTGGGTATAATGAAATCTTTTGGAAGTGTAACTTGATGATATAAAATAATAAACACAATTTAAATGATTCACAAATGTGTAGGGAAAGAATAACCTTCATGTACCAACATGTGAAGTGAAGAACAGCGCATTTAAACACATTTAATTAACCCAGTCAACTAAAATTGTTTCTTTGCCATAGTGGTGACCACCTGCTGTAACAGGGAAATAAAAAAATAAAAAAAACATACATACAGTACTTTTGTAAAGGTGACCGGTGTTTGTGTCACGTGCAAAAGTAAAAGCAAGCATTAATATTACTGTGATTGACGAACCACTTCCACTACCAGAGACGTCACTCCTCCGCAGTCCAAATACACTCCCCTCCGTTTATTGCTGCAAAAAAGTCTGTAAACCACGATTGGCGATGACGAAATCAACACTTCATATTGGCCACATACCAATGGCTGAAGTCACGATGACCACCTTCTTATATACAGTCTACTGGCGAGTCGCTAGCAATGTCCACCACGTTCTTTTCCTAAACTAACTGGTTTTGTTGCCTAAATCGTAAGGAGCCTATTTGTATTGATAGATAGATGGATACTTCATTAATCCCATGGGAAATTTAGGTCATCCAGTAGCTTATACACTTAACTTGACTCACAAACATACATACTCAAGTCATCCTCTTGCTCTCCGCTCCTAACGTCCGTTTGGAAATGGGAAAAAGAGGTTTTAGGTTTGCTGCTCCTGCAGATTGTAATTTGCTGCGGACTGACCTGGGTCTCCGGGAACCGGCCTCTTTAGGTGTTTTTAAAAATAGATTAAAAGAATTGGAGGGAAATTCATCTAATTGTAAATGTTTTCTATTACAGAGGTATGTGCTCTTGTGTGAGCTGGGTTGTATTAGCTTAAGTCTTAGTTTTTAGTTTTATTTCATGCTGTGATTTTTTTTATTTATTTTTTTATATTGTCTGTCACTGTTTTATGTTATCTTGTCTGAAACTTTGTGTGACGTGCTACTGCTACCGTCTTGGCCAGGACACTCTTGTAAAGGACATTTTTTATCTCAATGAGGCATTTCCTGGTTAAATAAATTTAAAATAAAAAATACACAATCACAGTAGAAAAAACAATACCAAATATATGTATACTCACTCAGCCATCGGCGTTGAGATGAAGAATTATTCTGATTGTGCATGTGCATAAAAATGTCAGTTTGTGACACTCGGCATGACAATCAATGCCACTAGAAAGTCAATTAAGATCCTTATTTGTGGTGAATACATGAATTAAACCCATCCAGGCGATGATGCAACAACCAGAGGAGGATCCCTTTATGCATGGCATGCTTTATTTTAAGCCCAACCGTAATAGAATAGAATAGAATAGAATAGAATTATATTTTATTAATCCCCAAGGGAAAATTTGCGGACAAAGTAGCACCAATAAACATTAAACTAAAACACAATAATAAAATATACATATAAGAAAGAAGAACAAGTGTGCATGAACTATACAAGTGAGATATAACATACAAAATAGAATAAAATATATGCAAATGTGTATATATAGTACACACAACATATGTGAAGAGACAAGTGTAACAAATAATGTAATGTGATAATATTCCTCAAACCGAAAAGGTTCGGTTGCCCAAACCTGACATTTTGTAGCATAACGTTCTGCCAAAGCAGTACTCGTGCCAAGTGTGACAACGAAAACTGACATTTGGTGTCCTGCGCGCCGCACCAGCAGAATGCATTAAGCGATGACAGACTGCCGTGAGGCGGCGTTGTGTGATCTGTGTGCTGAAGTCGGAGGAGAGCCCTAATGAAGAACACGTGATCATGGAGCTATAGCGGTGATATCATTATTTAGTCTCGCCATACGGCTACTGGTGTTTTACATATTAAATCTGTCGCTCACTAAAGATCCTCTGCAATGGCTTGTTTTGAGGGTATTGTCCCCCATCTCTGTAGGTTTTCTTGGATGCTGCATTTTCTTTATCGAAGATCATATGGTTGCTTAGTTTTAAGAGGGGCGATGAGATCCTCTGCTTCTCTGTCTGCTTAACATGTTTCCTCCCTCCCTCCCCCTGCTCTCTCTCTCTCTCTCTTCCTCTCTCTGGTGTGACAGAAAGAACGGCTGTAAAACGATGGAGCATCAGCATTCTCTAGAGGCCAATGAAAGGCATAACATTTTCTTTGTAAACACATTCATCATCCTCTCCCTCTCATGTTTTATCCTGACTGCTTCCTTTCAGTGCAAAATCGTATATTATTGAGTACATTACCCAGCCGTGTGTAGACTTAACTATTTTGAGCACTGTACAATTCATCAGGTAACAAGATTAACCTTTTTTTTTACACATTCCTAACTGAACTATTTTTTAATATATTTTTGACTTTCCTTTGTGTCTTTCTCTTTCGTTGTAAACCAAACAATTTTTGATATTGTTCTGTGTTCAAATTCCTACATATTCACAGGTGCACATTTTTTGCTTTTTGCTTCCTCTTATTGTAATTGTTGCATTAATGCCGTAGGCATTTACAGGAACACGTTGGTGTGTCAGCAAATCCTCGAAAGTCCCTCCCTCCTGTGGAATGTGAGGGTTTGCTATGAAGACAGGTCTATGATCTATTTCCTAGCGGGATTAGCTGCTCCGTGTTCATTAGGATTACTCCGTGTGTGTGTGTGTGTGTGTGTGTGTGTGTGTGTGTGTGTGTGTGTGTGTGTGTGTGTGTGTGTGTGTGTGGAAGGGCTGGGATCAGATACATGTGATCTGAATATGATCCCAGAGAGGATTTAGGTTTGTTTGTTCTGTTTTTAATTGACTTGCTGACATAAGCAGGCCAATTACAGGTTTTCTTTTAAAAACTACATTCATGAATTCCCCCTGGGTTCTCTTTCTGTTCTGTTTTTAAATTTATCAGAATTTCTTTTCGAGTAAACTCAGAAGGAATGCCCGACATTTTTCATTGTTTATCCATGTCAATCATCTCAGCAGTAACTGCAAATTGAGTTTCATATATACAATAAAACACAATCAACTGTCTGGTTAGCAACCTGCCTGTTTTATTTGGGGGGTTTAACTATTTCCCATGTCTGTTACTGTTCATCTTTTCTTTCTGACATTGTCTCTTTCACTATTCTGTCTTTTCTAGAACCTCCCACCCCCCTTCACAGGTCTGCTCTTGCAAAACAAGTCCAACTTGAAACTTCCAGTGTTTGTGTCTGTGAGTGTCTGTGTAAGGTGCTCCACCCATATCTGCCACTTGAAGCAGGTTTCAGCTCAAAGTTGACTCCCTTCCAAATATTCAGGTGAGCCCGAGTCAGTTAGCATCGACACCATGACACAGGAAGGGAACTTCTCTCTCACACAGCTGCCCTGTGTCTAAGGTAAGGGGCTTTGTGTTTATTTATAGGCAGTGTTAGATTAAGAATATACATGAAATGCAGGTAGTTTAATTCGCAGGTAGAAGGGGTTCAACTGGACAAAAAAAGATTGTTCATGCTGTTCCTTTTCTATTCTAGAAGTGAAGATCTGATATGTCCTAGATAAGAGAAGGCGCACCCTAGCGCGCACAAAAGAGTGAGATTTTCTGAAGATGGCTGGAAGCTGTGTGAATAAAACTATACACGTCTTGCTTTTGCTTGACTCCTGCGGCTGATACTCTTTACCTTGGAGAGTGAACAAGGTCAAGTTGAAGGTGTAAAGGAGAGATGTGAAAATGACAGGGAAAGAAAGAAAAGCTGAGTTGGGAAAAAGAAGAGGAATAAAAGAGGCTCACAAGAGAACTGCAACCCCACCTTGTTAGCTGGGACTCTTGACTCATACAGACAATGTATACTCGGTGGATGGAAAAAGTAATTAGCTCAACCGGGAGAGCCAGTAACAGGATAGTTCACTGTCTCAGATAGTGCTTATGTACGAAATGAATGGAGGATGAAGATAATTTAAGGGTAAATTAAAACAGGGTATTTTCTAACTTCCCCCAGCCTGTAATACTTCATCTGTTTCTGTGATGCAGGTATGCTGTCTTGTCCGCTGTGTTAGACTCTGATGAAAGCTGTATTTGCATGACACTGAAAAGGAATAGTGGAATACAATTCCACACATAACCTGTTTTTTTCAGTTGGGAAAGCATGATACAGAAAAGAGAAAGACAAGCACGCAGCAGAGAGATAGACGAGGGTGGCTGCTGTCGGCACACAAGGCAACTTTGCAATCTAGAGCAAATAGGAACACAAATTGTGGTCCAGCTTTTTCATCGCCCTGAGACAAGATACACTGACGTCTGTGAGGTTTTTCTTTTTTTACTATCTGGGGCTGAATGTCCTCTGACAGTTTGTGAATGCTTGAGTGTGTGTTGTGTATTAAATTGGAGATAATTCACATTGATAAATTACATGATCTTAATAATAACTCTGGCTGTATTCTCCACATTAAAGGAGAGACCACATCAGCAGTGATAATAATATTGTTATTATTAGTATTATTAATAATAATAATAATAAAACACAAATGGCTTTCAGTAGCCTATATTGTGACTGTGAGGGCCTTCATTGATTCAAGTCATTTCCTGCTGTGTAATTTAATAGTTAGGACTTCTGGATGAGATGAGAAAATAGCCACTGATTTGACAGCTATATGTCAACAGTGATACCAAAAATGTCGAAGGAAAGCGTTTCTGAATTAAAATACTTTAGATTAGCAGAGACGAAATTGAAATGGAACGGTGGACAGTGAGGCTTTTATCCAACGTTTTCTCGATACACCGTGTAAATCATGTAAGAGAAGCCTTTTTGTTTATCGTTCTGAAGATAAAATTCTCGAGAAATCGTAACCTTTTAACAATTTCATTTGATGTGTGTTTTTCAGTCCTTGAAGACAAACGTGGTAGTGTTTCCAAGCACCGGATACCCATTAGAAAAGGTCTTACTTTAGTGAAGTAGGGTCTGACGGTCCACACTGTTCAGTCCTGGTTTTGGTTCTCCTGTGCCTTTCTTCACTTCAGCGGGCCTAGTAATACACCTGGGCAGGCACGTGCACAGACATTTTGGGGGGCAGGTGCTCAAACCAGAAAAAGGGCACCCATCGTCAAAAGAATTTCTCTATTGCTCCCTGTAACTTGAAGTTAAGTAATTGGTTGTTACGCAACACAATATGTTGTGAAAGAGACATGAGAGCTAAACAAAAGGACATGTTTTCTATTAACAATTACAATTTATTTAAATTTACAAAGTGATAGGAGCGGGAAAAAAATGCCATATGATAAACAACTTACTAACCTCAAATAAATGCCCCGTCAGATATCAAAACACATTTGGGGGGAATTGATGACAGAGAGTAACTTGTATTCTCACGCTTCTGCTGTAATCTGGCGCTATAGAGAAAGTTACTCGGGGGCGGGCACATTTATTTTTCTGTGATGCGATCTACCAACACTACGCCGCGATCGACCGGTCGATCGCGATCGACGTATTGAGCACCCCTGATCTACAACATCTCCTCTTTCAAGTCGACACACGATCAGACCATTACAACCGCATGATGATGTTTTAACTAAAAATTCTCTTCTCAGAGCACGGGTTCTGTGGTAAGATCAAGGCAAGCTTAATATTCTCCGGTGAAATGCGATCCCTTAACAGTCCTTTGACAAACCAAGACTACAATGTGCACTTGGGGTTACAGGGATGGCTTTAGTGGCCTGATCAGCCTCACTGTTCAAATAGCTGACTAGTCAAGTCGAGAGTATGTGTTTGTCTTTGCAGCGAAGGGAGGCTCCGATGATGACTCACCCGCTGATGTATAATCAGACAGTGTTGAAAAAGCAGCTCATTTTAAATATGGATCCGGTATGACTGGGAATAATGTTTGTGAAAATTATGCCTGGTTGTTTTGTTGCCTCACAAATGATCACCACTTCAAAATTGCTTTTTGATTTGTGATGGGGAATGACACAATATAAAAGTTGTAATGGCTTTTTTGTGGTATCGCTATGATGTCGTATTAGAAATATAGACACAGCGCATATTTTAGGAGGAGCCGTATCTATTACTAATTGTAGAGAGAGTTTTTTTCCCTTTCGTTTCGCTTACTTTTTTCTTTTTCTACTTTGTCTTTCTCCCTTAACTCGGGTTTAGATCATCAAGAACCTCATCCCACCAATCCTGCCTGGCCTCCTGAGGGAGCTCCCTCAGCATCCTCCGTCCTAACCCCCGACCTCTGAGGCAGCCGTCATGAACTGGTCTGCTTTGGAGTCCCTCATCAGTGGGGTCAACAAGTACTCCACTGGGTTCGGCCGTGTGTGGCTCTCTATGGTCTTCGTCTTCCGGGTGATGGTGTTCGTGGTGGCGGCGCAGCGGGTGTGGGGCGACGAGAACAAGGACTTTGTGTGCAACACGGCCCAGCCGGGCTGCGTCAACGTGTGCTACGACCACATCTTCCCCATCTCCCACATCCGCCTGTGGGCCCTGCAGCTCATCTTCGTCACCTGTCCGTCGCTGATGGTGGTGGGGCACGTCAAGTATCGCGAGAAGAAGGACATGCAGTACACCACCTTACACCAGGGCGCCCATCTGTATGCCCACCCCGGGAAGAAACGTGGAGGGCTGTGGTGGACGTATCTGGTAAGAACAGAGGATATACACGTTTATTCTTGGGTAGTCTTGCTGGAGATGTCAAAAAGAGATACTGCAAAGCTTTACTCAAGACCGGATATACTCACTGTGGAAATGTCCAAAATAATAAGCCTAGTTATTTATACAAGGCATTAGAAAACATCTTTATCATTATAGATGATGTGTTTTGTACTGATCGCAAGTGCAACAATGTGTTTGATGGCTTCTCTTGGTCCAAAGCTGAGTGTTTAAAAGTGTTTATCTTTTTATTGTAGATCATGCATTAGGTCAATTGTCTTCCTTGAGTAATTATTAACCTAACACCATTAGTGACTGAAAACTCCCATCCATATTCTTTGAGGCAGGATAGACAGGATAGGCAGAATGTGTTTCCCAGTTTAACCCTGATGAATCTTTTCATAGGTGAGTTTGATATTCAAGGCAGGCTTCGACGCTGGCTTCCTCTACATCCTCTACTACATCTACGAAGGCTACGACATGCCCCGCCTGTCCAAGTGCGCCCTGACGCCGTGCCCTAACACGGTGGACTGCTACATATCACGTCCCACTGAGAAGAAGATCTTCACCATCTTCATGGTGGTCTCCTCTGCCCTCTGTATCCTAATGTGCATTTGTGAGATGGTCTACCTCATCTGCAAACGCATCCAGAAACTCGTTAAGAAGAAGACCGAGAGGGAGAGGAGAAGGTTCGCCGAGAATCATGAGATGTCACCGCTGGCTGCTCCCAGGTCAGAGTTTCGGTCCAAGGCATCAATCAGACTGGATCCTACGGCTTCAATCCAAAATCTCAGTGTCATCGAGGAGGAGAAGCGCAGTGCTGTCGCTAAAGCTCTCTACATACATGTTCTGCAAAACAGCGATACATAATCCAGCACCGTATTCTCCAAGGAACAGACAATTGTTGTAGTTGGCAGATTTAATGCAGGAAAATGTAATAATTTGTAAAACTGAAAAAGAGCACAAAACACATGCTTTTGTAAATACAATTGTACATCATTAAGTGTTTGACCATTCACTAATAATAAACAAAACTGTATTCAAAACAAAGACATATTAACGTAAACATGTTAATATATATGGTAACTAGGTATAACTCAAGGATGAAGCGATTTAGTGGATCTTAAGGCGTGGATTGCGCAGATTGTCATCAGATTGTACTCCGTGAGCTCGTGGACTAAAAGCGGACTTCCTCAACGTCACTTCCGGTTAAAGCACATAACGTATAGAAATGAACTGGTTCCAACACAAGAAGAAATCATAAAAAATATGATAGGGTATTGGCCATGTTGAAAAACTGTGCAAAGTACTGGAGGGGCCACTGCAAGCAAATGCATTAATCAGACTCCGTGAGGAACTGCCGCTCAACAACCGACAGATATCCATCAATTCAAGGATTTTGTAAATAATATTATGTCTCCAGGAATGCACACCATATGCATGCAAATGAATCCCTTAGGGGAAAAGTTAAGGGTTTATAATAGTTTATGGAGATTGGTGTGCGTGAGAGAGTGTGTGTGTGTGTGTGTGTGTGTGAGTGTGGATGATTGTTTGTGTGAGAGAGAGAGTGAGAGAGAGAGATACACTGTATTCAAGTGTTTGTGTTTGTATTGTAGGCCAGTGGTCCAGCTTTTGTTTTAGCTGTTATGCATTTGTACTCTGTACATGACAGTATACAATATTTTAAGACCTTAAATTATTAAAATGCACTATTCAGAGCTAAACATTTCCCTGAGAATACACACTGCCCTCTAATATGTAAAACAAAACAAAGTGCAGACACTTCCTTTAGGGGTGATACAGTGGTTGTCAGAAATCACATGAACGGTTTTAGTTTTCAGATGTGCAATATATAGAATATGCTTTTTAATGTTAAAGGTACTTTGAGTCTGTTGGCATTTTGTGTTCTCAAGAAATCTTAATTGTTTATCATCAAAAATATGATACATGTATCAACAAACATAAAAAAATGTACTGACAAAATTGGTTACTCTTTGAAAGTAAAAGAACAAGAATAGAATATACCCAAGTTATTTTTTTTATTTATTTATTGTTGTGCTCAATAAAGTTGTTCCACTTTTAAATATTCATTTGTATGTTTCCTTTGTTCCTTTTGAAATACTTTTCACAATTATCATACATGAACCTATACGTACTTACACATACACAATACAATTTACCAAAACATATTCAGCAAAAAAAACAACAAGGATAAACACAATTACTTGGTCGGTAAATCTGATTCAAGTTGTAATTTAGAGCTATAAATTAAGAGTTTATGTCGGGCTGTGAAGAAGATAGATATGAGAAAGTACCCATTTGGTTAAAAGAAAACACAGTAATACAGTTAAGATAAGATAAGATAAGATAGTCCTTTATTAGTCCCTCAGTGGGGAAATTACAGGATTACAGTGGCATTGCTCACAAGAGAATACAAAACGAATAATAATAGAAACAAGTAATAGAAGTAATATAAATAAGCATTAAAAAAACAGTAGAATATTAATGTACAGGATAGAAAGGTATATATAAACAAAAAGTACTTAAACGTATTGCACATGATATTGCACCAGGTATTTGTGATAAAGTGCTGAAGTGACCAAGTTCAAATCAGTTGTCAAGTCAAGTCAAGTGGCAAGTGGTTAAGTACTAAGATGGGTCCCATATCAGTGCTGAACATTGAATATTTATATTTAATATTTTATTGTTTTACTATTTTCTATTTAGATCACTTGTTTTTATGTTGTCTCTTATGTAAATTATAGCCTACCCCTTTTGCTGCTGTATATCTGTAAATATCCCCACTGCGGTACTAATAAAGGATGATCTTATATTAACTTATCTAATATAAGTATATAATAAGTCAAAACTCAAACAGACTCCCAGTAAACCCAGTATACATTACATAACGACATAGTTAGTGACTAACTTGATAAATCTCTGGTTCTATTCATGAGAGCGGCGGTGATTCATACACATTCGCTTCACCGTCATCACTTTTCCACTCCGTCGTCCAATCAGGAGCAGGAGACGCGGGCGCGGCTGTGACGGACCCGGAAATGCACCAATAGCTGGCGACCCTGAGCCGGGACGGCGCTGCGTCTGTATCCGCCTTCACGCTGCCTTGCTCAAGTCCGTCAGAAATGAGTTTCCACTACGGCCAGGTATCGAAAAACTGCATTTTGTGTTTTGTCTATGTTGATTACCACAACATGTGTATATTGTTAAATAACTGTAATATCTGTTGTAATACCTTAATGTGACGTAACTAATGTTTTAGGGCACGAAAACCCCGAGTGACGTCAACGTTAGCCATTCGTCGGTTTGCGGTAACAGTTTAGTAAACAATGTAAACTGTTGCCGCTGCTTGACTGAAACATCGTGTTCGTGATCGTTAGCTGTGTCAGTTTATTAACAACCTGGATGGTTTAGTCCGTGTTTTCCCTCGTAGTTCTCTCAGCACAATACTGCTACAGCGTGTACTGGTACCTGGTGTAAGAAGTATTCAGTAAAGGGGACAATGGGTCTTAATAATACAAGTATTAGTGCCGTATGGAGGATGTGTAAAGTTCAGAAGTAGGCTAGTAACGGGCCGCTCCAGAGTCCTCTATGCTTTTAATAGGATATATTAACCAGATCATTAGCATTAATAATAATTATTGTCTGTTTAATTTGTCCTATTCAGATGGTTATTAATACGAATCTGTAAATGGCAATAACACTTTGAATTGAGTTATCTTGAAATTCTGTATTCTGGTACACGATAACAATGAATCATATTTGATCAACTAATTAAATATTTTGTCTTAAAAATAGATTTTATATATATATATATATATATATATATATATATATATATATATATATATATATATATATATATATATACAGGGTTTGTACGGTCATGCAAAACCTGGAAAAGTCATGGAAAAAAAGTCATGGAAATGTTGTTATATTCACATGTTCATTTATGCCGAGTTTGAAATAATGTATATGTTTTTTTAAAGAAAAACGCTCAAAAACGCACAACATTTTCTAAATTGTTCATGTTCATACCGAGATTTCAGTTTGGTCGTGGAAATTTGGTTTAAAGTCATTGAAAAGATCCAAAACAAAATCCATTGGTCAAAATGTGTAAGAACCCTATATATATATATACAATAATTAGTTTAAGTAGCTCCATCCCGCCACACACAGCTGGTTTATTGCTTGTTCTTACTTGTCCCGCCCATCGCTGTAGGGCTACCCCGGAGGAGGGCACCGACCACCGGCAGCTCAATATGGGGGAGGCAGTGGTCCTTACAGGCCGACACCCTCAGCTCCGTACGGAGGCGCACAGCATCACCAAGGAGGCGCACAGCATCAACAAGGAGGCGCACAGCATCAACAAGGGGGCCCTTATGCTGCTTATGGAGCTGCTCCAGGTCAAGGAGGGCAGTATGGCCATCGACCAGGGGGTGCCCCCGCCGGGCATTATGCAGGTTACGGAGGACAGCCTCATGGAGGACAGCCTCATGGAGGACAGCCTCATGGAGGACATTACGGACACCATGCTCCTGCAGGTAACTACGGGCTGGGACTGGGGAGGCTTCTGGTTCACCGCTACCTGTGTGAGTCAAACCGACATATTCGGAACATGAGGAGACTGCAGATGGGCTCTCATTTCCCTGTCTTCATTGTCTCTCACTCGTTTTTTCTCTCTCTCTCTCCCTCCCTCTCTGGTGGGATGATGGATAGGAAACGATTTACGTTCCCCAAAAAGTAATGTAGAGACCGGGTTCAGTTTGTGTCCCTCAGCAGGATTACGAGGCTGGAGTGATGACTCCGGTAATTCTGAGTGAGGGCTAAATGGAGTAAGAGACAGATGGGTAAAGAGTGTGTTGTGGGACCTAAAAGCCTAAGTTGCTATCACTCCCCACAGGGACAGAATCCTTCAGGGTTTGGCCTTCAGTGTCACCTGTCCCACTATCCACATTCATTTTCCTGACAGCCCTGCCTCCACTCCTTCCATAGCCTCATGCCATATTTTCCAATTCATGCACTCAGGGAATGTCGTCTTGCCCCGACACTATCTCCCTCTTATGAGGGTCTTTTCCTCACATTTGACCCTGAGGCTATCTTTTCTTTTCTTTTCACAACATGTGCCTTGTGAAACACTGAGCATGTGTAACTAAGGTTGGGTAGGACACACGGGTACAGTTGGGAAACCAAACTGGTTGGGCAACCAACTATATTAATTCATAATAAATTAAGCTGTTTTTTCCTTGGAATCCCTGGAGGATTAAAAAGTATTTTAATGAGATAGTTGAATTATTAGATATTATTTAGCCTGTCGCAAAACCAGAATTTAAAACTCAATGAAATGTATTGTTTATATAAGCTCCCACTACTGTAATGTTATTTTTCTTTCTAATGTCAATAGTACTGCATACATTATATATGAATCTCGTGAGGCATATCACCCCACGTTAAAGTCAATAAGCACCCTGCTGTTTATCAAATCAGTGCCTTCCAAACTCCAAAGGTAAAAGATTGCACAGATGTATCATTATTCATAATCAAGTTGCTGTTAGAGAGGCGGCTCAGTATCAACTGTCAGACGCGTGCTCCTTCATCTAAAGAGATAAATCGTTGTTTTGCATCTGAACGAGGCAGGCGCTTCTTTGTCCTCACTCTTTTACCATCCCCCACCCCTACCACACACACACACACACACAGATGATGGGAAAGACATGCTGATAGCAGGAAAACCACAAGAGCACGCTGAGAAAACAATCTTGTATTGATGGGCATCTTCAAAGTCATTCTTCGCCGCCCCTCCTCTGATTCTGTGTCTCTGTAGCCAACATCCCTCCCGGTGTGAACCAAGAGGCGTTCCAGTGGTTCCACACCGTTGACACCGACCGCAGTGGCTTCATCAACCTCAAGGAGCTGAAGCAGGCCCTCGTCAACTCCAACTGGTCCGCCTTTAACGACGAGACCTGCCTCATGATGATCAGTGAGTCGTGCCGCCGCAGACGAGCCAAACGCTTTCGCTCCGATCGCGTCTCTCGAGTGTTCAAGTGAAACTGTCAGAGGAGTTATTTCGGAGAGATAAATGGATAAAGGAGCGGCGGGAGAAATAAAGTAGGCTAGTTTTCTTCGAGTGCGGCTCTCTGAAGTTCACACATTTCACAACAGATTTCTCAAAGACGTCTAGGCAGCCAACAGGAGTCGGCCTCAGAGTCACACGTTGGTCTTGGCACATGTTAGTTGCGCTTGTATCCCGACATTCCAGTTGTGTTTATCAGGCGGTGACTAACATCCTCCATTGTCATAACGAGAATGGCCTGCTGCTTTTAAATAACACAAGGAGACAACTCGTGATGATGGACAAACGGCATGCCCGAAGAGGTTTTCGAAAGAGCAATGGAAGTGTAATCAAAGAAAGCCGTCTCGAGTGTTGTTGGGCTGAACGCCCCGCGCTTTGTGTTTCCTACAGACATGTTTGACAAGACGCGGTCCGGTCGGATGGACATCTTTGGCTTCTCGGCACTGTGGGAGTTCATGCAGCGGTGGAGAGCTCTCTTCCAGCAATACGACAGAGACCGCTCCGGCTGTATCAGCGGCGCGGAGCTACACCAAGGTAGCCCCCCCCCACCTTGTGTATGTGTGTGTCTCAAAGTCAGTTTTATCTGTACATTTTTTCATATGTGCAAACATACAGAAGATTGAAATTACGTTTCTCTTCTGTCCAACATAAAGTGAATAGTGCAACATATAGACAACATAAAGTGCAAAAATAGTAAAAGAACATGTAAACATATAGACAACATAAATTGTGTGTGTGTGTAAGACGCAATGAACTGGGAGTTGGGATCCTTTTGTCGACAAATATGACAATTGTATGTTTTTTTTTCATCTCACACTTCTGTAGCAAACACAATTCCTCCACAAGGAAAAATATTTTATAACAGGTTTTTTTCTGTCCTTTAATAAAAAATGAGGGGGAAGAAAGCTTGCAGCATCCGAATGGCAGAACGTTCTGTTGTTCTCTTCTCCTTGTAAACCGAGCGGCTCGTTCTTTAGCAGCTCTTTCACACCAGCGTTGTTTAAATAATCCTGCTCTTCACTGAACCCCCGTCCTGTCCGTCTGTCCCTCCAGCCCTCGCTCAGATGGGCTACAACCTGAGTCAACAGTTTTCCGAGACGCTGGTGCGACGCTTCGCCGTGCCCGGCGCGCGACCCGGCGTCCAGCTGGACCGCTTCATCCAGGTGTGCACCCAGCTCCAGACCATGACGCAGGTCTTCCGAGAGAAAGACACGACCATGACGGGCAACATCCGCCTTAACTATGAGGATTTCCTCTCCGGGGCCATCACCAGGCTCATGTGAGCCTCGGCCCACCGGCAAGCCCTCTGCACTGTGGATTCACCGTATCATTCCATGTTCTGGTCCTATTTTGCTGGGTTTTCAATGCTCTGCCATAAGTGCCTCCACCTGTATGTGTACAGCATAGCAGCCAGAACACATCATTCCGCGGCTTGTTGCTGTCACATCATGCATTCGAACAAAGTTGATTGGCTGTTGAAAAGGCAGCTAAAGCTTTTACTGGATGGCTTGACTTTCACCAGGTGCAAGTGTGAAAGTGATGGTTTCAAAGGTGACTGATGCCATAGAACCCCAGTTATATTTTTGACCATAAACTGCAAAAGAGTTTTTGTTTGATTTACTTGAATTGACCGAGCAACATTTATACCTGATGAATTTTCTCATTTGCTCATTCCTGTGCCATTGAGATGACATCAGGAATATTCAGCATGGTGTTTCCATACAATGGTTGCACATTGTATTGAACATTGCTTTATAATGTGTTGTGCATAATTAGCCAAAATCAAGCCTTTTTTTCTAATATTTTGATTCTTCTCTGACATTCAGTGGGGGTGTTGCTTTTAAAGCTGTGTAACAAAGTGAGGAGAAAAAATTGATGTTATAGGTTTCTGCTACTTTGCACTCCTTTAAGCCAATATCAAGCATAAATAATAATGAAAAATGATCCATGGTAAAAAAAGACCCAACGGTATAACAAATTGTCCTTACTATGTTTTCCGCTTCCCCATCAATGAAATGGATCTTCAGTGTTCGTTGGGCCAGTACTCTAAGAGATGGAACACTCCACTGAGGTGGTCTGAAATCCCAGAGCATCATGGTTCTTAATGCCAAAACAAATAAATGTTTTTTCTATCACGTTTTGATGTAATGTATTCATATTCTTCTTCACGCAAATGAAGAAATACAGTTCCTACACTTTACAGAAGCTGCATACTGTGGCGTTTAATCCAGATCAAAAGGGAAAGCATGACAGATATGGCACATTTCTATTTCTGTTATTGTTTTTACAGTCCTCAATGGAGATAAATCACTTCTAAGTTGCATTGTTTCTATCCAGCAGAAGTGCAGTTAAAAACAACAGTCTTGGCTAGTATCCAGACCTTACTCGTGACCTCTGCCCTAAAAATGTCCTAAATGTGAAATTCATTTCTCCTTTGTCCGGCAGATTGGCCGCACAAAAGAGCAATAGTGCCGGTCTTCCTCTTCCACACCTGGCGCTTCTTTCCCTCACCATCTGTTACTCTGCTTCATCCCTGTCTGTGTCGAGAGTCCTCCTCCTGCTCATCCTGCTCCTCCTGCTCCTCCTTGTCTCTTTCCAAATCAGAGGCAATCCATCAAACTCTTGTGCATCTTTTTAGGTCATATCTCACATCCACCTGGTCCTCGCCCCTCGGCCTCCATCTTAATATAAGGCTAAACTCTTGCTGTCTGTCACCTTCTCCCTGCCATTTGACACATCACCTGAACATGGAGGCTGTTAATTATCAGGACCGCTGGCAAACTATTGTGTTTGGAGACTTACACGTGTGACCGAAGGCTTGAAGGTTTCAGCCCACAGAGCATTGCAGCAGCCCTTTCTTCTGGCGTATGTGATTCAGCAGTGATTTAACATAAAGCCTGATTGTCATTTCCTGGGAATTTTCAACCACTGACCATTCCTGACTTTTTTAATTACCTTTGGGTGAAGAGCAGGTCTGTGGGGCTTCAGTTAGTGAAGATGCTGCACTCCACTCTCAGCCCCAGAGTGATAAAATGGTTGTATGTTATACATGAAACTCTTGGCTAGTGCAGCTCATTCACTAATAAGCTGAAACTGATAACATAATCCTGGCACTTCTAATGTTGCTGGTAAAACAGAACTGGCACAAGTAATGTTGTTTTACCCACAGGGGATGAGTGAAATTTCACTTTATCAAATGCCAGTTTTTGCACTTATAAGATGGACAGCAGAGAGGGAGGAACTGCTTAAAAGAAGAATGTTGATGCGTGAATCATAATAACCCACATAGAATCCCATGAATCACAATAATGTCAGCAGTCTTTAGAAGTAATGTCAACCAAAACATTTTTTTTTTACTTTCTACCTCTGCACAAATGACCAAACCGGTCATCCACGGCTCCAACTCATTGTCGCTCCACGGCGGGCTGCATTCCTATCGCTATAGACCAGCCCTGTGGCCGGTTGCCTTCACGCTGCATGGCATAATGTTATGGGAAACTTTTGGTTTTGCAAGCTTAAATACCAGTGTCATCGATTATATGAAGCCTTACAAAGGACATTTACAGTAGCATATTTTCTCCCCCCTGTTAGTCAATGCTGCGATTTACGTTTTCCTGCTCGGTGACTGAAACATACACAATATCTCTGCATCTTTTATAAGCAGTTAAAGTAAAGAGAAGCAAAACTCCTCAAACAGTTTGTGTTTTTCTAGTTGTCCTAGCCTCTAAAAAGTGTCTGTCTTCCCATGTCAAACTGTGCTTTTAAACAGAAAGAAAACTTATCATGACACTTGGGAGGTTTGTCACCCAAGAGGGGATGTCCACGCCTTGTTTGTGTTTGACACAATACTGCTGACAGATCTGTCAGCCTTTCATGGGAAATCCTTGAGAGAAGGATTTTTGTCATTTTTATGGCTTCCAGGAAGAGAAAAAATGCATTTTATGTAAGGGCACAGCTCCCTTAGACTGTAAAGACATAAAGCACACAGGGTTCTGTGTGCTTTATGTCTTTATTATTAAGCATCTATTAAGTCTAATGCTTAATGGGACGCCATTAAATATAATGTCATTTATTGTTGAGGGAATATTGTTGTTTAAATTGTAAAAATATGCCTTATTTTATAAACATTATAATACTGTTTTAATCACATAGTATGTAACCCTATTAGTGGAGGATCACTGACTTATAGATCTTAAATTGAATGTATGTATTCTATATTGTTATATATAAAGTGTAGCCTCGTCTCCCAGCAGTACAAGTACTATAAGCACATTTAGTTGATTCCCTTTGTGTGTCAACAAAGAACGTAAATACATGTATTGGCCTTCCTCATCTCAGCGCAGTGTACTACTATCACCGCTAGAAGGCGCTAAATCACCGAGGAAAAGTTGCCGCAAAGCGAGGCTCGTCAGCCAATGAAACTTCACCAGGAAGGTTACGGCTCGTGACCCGGATGTTGCGTATGTCCGCAGCTGCGCCAACGTGCAGACGATAAAGGTGAGTGGAGACAAATTAACTATTGCTATTATCAACACAACACAGGGACAAACATCACGCGGTCCGGTTTCTAGCACGTGGTTTAGCTTCGGGAGGCCTTTCGCTGGATTGTAACGTCACTCGTCGGTTATATTTCTCGTTAACCCGCTGTGACCTAGACGGTTACAAACCGATTCATAATATGACATCCGTGCAGTAACTCGACATATATCGATGCACATGACACAATAAACTACAATGAAACATGCATGCTTATTTTTTATATGCTTAGATAAGTTATTCTACGGTTATTGGTTTAGTCGAAGGCATGCCGAACTCCATTTAAAATGTGACCATGTCATTTCTCAGTTCTATTAAACCGTACGGCTTTGGGTAAAGAGTATTTCCCCTTCTGACGCTAGGATAACCACCTATCACTTCGAGTCAGAAGCAACGCACAAACGACATTATTTATCATATCATTTGAAGTTGTAAATATGTAATGATATGAGTAACCTTTCTAGCTAGCAAGTTGCATTCACGTTGACGTAGCCAGCTGGGCTAACGATATGCTGGCGTTGCCATCAAGCGGAGTGTTTATGTCATCTCTTTACGTTAAATAAACTGTCGTAAACCATACAGACGTAAACATTATGGAGTGTGTTGCTAGTTTTGTGTTGGAGGACAGATGGGCCTTCGTGTCTGACGTCTCCTGACGTCATGATCAACTGGTTAATGTTGCCCAACGCTAATGATACATGCATGTGTGGATAGAGCGACAGTTAATTAGTTGTATGTCTATTGAAGACGTTGACTAGCTTCGGCTTGATTATTTAAAACGTAAAGGATATCACTTTTGTCTTATGGTTTGAAACGTGTTGGAACAAACACTGTTATTAAGTAATATAGTAATGCTTTCATGTTGGTTTGCCATCAGTTACATGTTGGCAATAGTAGCTACATAATTGATGCATGAATAGCTCTTCATTTTGATACAGTATAACGTTGTCACCAATCGTTAATGTCACCTCGAAAGCACTTGCAGCGTAATTTATTATAACAAATATTGTATCCTCATGCAGCGACGTCATTTATGATAATGTCCTTGTGTCCTCATGCAGAAGCCAAGGAGCAGCGCAGTCATGTGGCCTCTCTTCTGGATGGCGGCGCGGACCTACGGCCCTTACGTCACCTTCCCTGTGGCCTTCGTGGTGGGAGCAGTGGGCTACCACCTGGAGTGGTTCATTAGGGGGACCCCTCAACCTCGAGAGGTGAAGAGTATCCTGGAGACGAGGGAGGACAGGAAGTTGCTAGAACAAGAGGGTACGGACAGCACCCAGGTGCTTAGCCTGAAAGAGAGACTGGAGTTCACGCCGAGCGCCGCCCTGAACCGGAACCGACCCGAGAAGAGCTAACCCGCGTCGCTGTGCACCGACCGGCAGGAGTGCATTGGGGGCCACGGGGTGACACAGAGGGAAAAAACACCTGTTCGTCCCATTTACCTGAGCCACACGTCCTCATGCACCACCTCGCCTGTGTACATATCTGCAACATTTTCAACGTCAGGGGGAATTGAAAAGTAACATATTTAGTCTTTTATCGAGTGAAACACACAATTATATGTGCTGTATGTGATTGTTTGACCGTCTCCGTGATGTCAGATGAGCCGGTTCATGCAATGATCCATAGCTAAAGTAAGATACTATGATTAAAACGCCGTAAGCGTTGAGCCTCGGGGTGCCCAAGCTTTGAACAGATGACAGGGTTTGGTGTGAATCTGTTTTATGTATAGTTGTGTTATTCTTACACACATGTTGTGTCTCTGCTGTTAAATCACACACAATTAATGCATGATATGCCAAAGATGCAAATAATATTCACGTGCCAAGCCTGTCAAAAAGTTCTTCTCCTTTTAATCACAACATAAAGGCGACGGAAGAGAGGAGAGACGGGTCTTTGTTGTAGTTCCTTTTTTTATCTTGTGTAACCGTTTCATGGTATGTGACAAAATAAGCCAACAACGTGGGAGGTCTCTCAGGATGTTTAAGTGGCTTAAAGTCCTATTAGCTGGAAAATATACACAATGCTTTCATTTTAGAAAGTCTGGATGATTTTGCACATCGATCATTATAATTGTGTGGACTGAAGGGGAAATGAATAAAGGTATGTGTGTTTGCTGAAAGAACCATGATCATTATGTATCACCAGGTCCTGCGACTGATTTCTTTTTCTTTTTTTAAAGTTATTTAAAAAATGTTTTGAGTGTTTGTCACTTTAGGTCCGAACAAATATCTGATCCCAATTTGGTTATAAAACTATGCAAGCCCGTTTCTGCCACTGTGATAAAAAAATTAAGATCCTGGAAGTCATAATTATGACTTAACTATCTCATTATGACTTAGTATCTCATTATTTATTATGACTTAGTATCTCATTATGAGATACTATCTCATAATTTCGACTTAGATAGTGACTGAGGGTGGGGCGTAACAAAGCAGAGCAGGGCAGCACGTGTTGAAGAAACTGAACCAGGGAAGCAAAGGTTTGAGCTAACAGCTACTACCTTGTCACTGTACCTGCAATACAACCTTCGCAGGTAAAAGCCAATGAGGAGGCGAACGGCGTTTCACCCCTACTGGTTTTAAAACCTATATGCGATCTACCAATACTGCGCCGCGATCGACTAGCAGGTCGCCGCGATCGACGTATTGAGCACCCCTGGTCTACGTTGTACTTCTTGTGGAAATGCCACACGCGTCGGAACATCTTGGGATAAAGAGCAGGCTCAAGCACTGGTCTCAAGTGTACTCAAGTAGGCTTGGGATAAAAAGCAGGCTCTAGCAGTGGTCTCAAGCATACTTGAGGACCTGGGGACCAGAATATGGTACCCAGGATGTCTAACCTAGGTACTTGAAGACTTGGGGGGGGTGGAGAGATAGAGAGCAGGCTCAAGCACTGGTCTCAAGCCTACTCAAGTAGTAGTTTGGTTGAAGGGATCTGAAAAAACTGGTTACCTTGAGCGGATATTTACACTTTGAAACATGTTTAGCGATGCTTGTTCGCAACGCTTTTGCCACACAATACCGACGCATTTTGACAACAACTAATTGACTTATTCAGCAACGCTTTTATAAATAAGATATAGACTATCATAAGACAAACATAAGAACATAAGAAATGTGACTTAATGGATCAATATATGAAATACTTGAGTCTAGACAAATATATATATCTGGTGGCGCAGCACACAGACTGCGCATTTTTGAGCGCAGTCTCCTTTGGCGTGAAAGAGATCGAAACCAGGTCGGGCGACATGTTTGTTTTTACTTTTTCCAAAATGTATTTCTTCATACGTGGCTATGATGCTCTGCTCACTTATACAATTGTAATCGCCGAAATATATATGAACTGTGGCTTGAAGATCTCCAGCAGTATGTTTGTGAATGTGTGACGGGTCTGGTGAGCGAGACAGAGCCCCAATGCAGACGTGAAGAGAACACAACGCACGCGTAGGGAAACCAGTAGGTTTGAAAACCAGTAGGGGTGAAACACCGTTCGCCTCCTCATTGGCTTTTACCTCCGAAGGTTGTATTGCAGGTACAGTGACAAGGTAGTAGCTGTTAGCTCAAACCTTTGCTTCCCTGGTTCACTGTTTCTTCAACACATTCCCTGCTCTGCGTTGTTACGCCCCACTCTCAGTCAGTTTCTAAGTCGAAATTATGAGATAGTAAGTCATAATAATGAGATAGTATCTCATAATAATGAGATAGTAAGTCATAATAATGAGATAGTATCTCATAATAATGAGATAATAAGTCATAATAATGAGATAGTATCTCATAATAATGAGATAGTAAGTCATAATAATGAGATAGTAAGTCATAATTATGACTTAACTAAGTCTTAACTAACTCATAATTATGACTTAACTAAGTCATAATTATGAGATAGTATCTCATAATTATGACTTACAGGATCTTAATTTGTTTATCACAGTGGCGGAAACGGGCTTCCATAGATACAGCAATGGATTCTGCCATGGGTATAATGATGAAGTCTGGCTAAAAAGATGTAATTGTAGCTGTTGTTACAGCAACAACCAAACCTCCAGAAGTACACACTGATTCACAGATAGCTGGTTCAAAAAGGGTTTTTCTGGGTGAGCCATAAACAAAAAGTCAATTTCAGTTGAAAGGACCCTTTTCTTTCCTCAGATTTGAGGATTTTAGATAATTTGATACCTTAAAAATAGAACCAACCTTAAAATAAAAAAGGTGCATTAGACTGTTGAAAGTCCGCTGCAACCACATACCATGAATTTCAACTATGACGTTATGAAGGGGAACATCTGAACCACTCAATAAGGTTTAAATTGGAATATGTTTCATAAACATATAGGTCAAACAGTATTTTATTTTCCAAACATTTCTATAAGGAACATTTTAAATAATGGTTGATGAATAAACCAGGTGACTAATATAGCCGATGTTTGCATTTTTCTGATTTCATTTATTTTATAATCCTCAAAGTAAACATTTCTGTGTAATTTAGTATGGCTGAATACCCATGTGCTGTCCTCTTGTTTACTTTTTTTCTTTCACGCCTCCGGGCTTACCCGGGTGACCTTGTGTTTACGCTATGAACTCTATATGAATCCTGGGTAATTCCCTCAGCCAAACTGGCTGACTTAAAAGCAGCTCACAAGTCATAGTGGCACAAATTATCTGCGAGAGACCTCAAGCACTCCTGGATTTGATGCAACAAGCCCTAAAGTCTGTGAGTGTGGACTGTGGGCCCTCGTGTCCTGTGTATCTATTGCCCCAGTGCATGCTGGGAGACCACACAGCAAATAATGCTAATGTAAGTTCAGCTCTCAGCCGATCATATGAATGCTGATCACGGTCCTAACTCTACTCAACGTTGTCCTGATTTCAAAATAAGAGAACGCTCTGCTGTAAACCCCCCAGTTAGCGTTGTTCTAAGTTCAAAATAAGAGAACGCTCTGCAGTAAAAACACCCCAGTTAGCGTTCTCCTAATTTCAAAATAAGAGAACGCTCTGCAGTAAAAACACCCCAGTTAGCGTTCTCCTAATTTCAAAATAAGAGAACGCTCTGCAGTAAAAACACCCCAGTTAGCGTTCTCCTAATTCCAAAATAAGAGAACACTCTGCTGTAAACACCACAGCGTTGTCCTAATTTCAAAATAAAAGCACGCTCTGCTGTAAACCCCCCAGTTAGCTGGATGAGACTGAACAGGCTCACGTTGGCCCGATGACAGCGATTAGCTAACCCCTGTGTGGAGAACAGGGACCATCTCAGTCAACCATGAACATAATGGTGGAACTGTTCATTTTGAAATGCATCGTACGACCAAAGAGCTGTCAGTGCAACAGTATAGATGGTTTTTAAAAAGCAAACAAATGTTCCTTTTGATAAATGCAAAAGCATAACGACTGGCGATCAGGCTAAAGTTCACTTTATCCTTGTAAGGTCAGTTCTCTCCTCTTTATCTCGCAATCCAGCAGTGACGTCAAATGTTCATAAAGGCGTCCAACGAAAACAATGATTCAATGTTTTTTTCCCTGTGTGATGATTAAAAATATGCTATACTTTATTGGAATAATATAGTGTTTGAAAGACTATATAGGAGGATGGCCACTCAACAGTCAGTACATGAGCTTTGATCTCAGTGTGCAGGCAGAAAGTGGTGAAAGGTTTTCACATATTCAATCTAGAAAACATTTATTATACTCATTATTAAAACACGTGGTCAGGGAACAAAGACTTTAATAAGAATCCGCCGTCGATTGAAGAAGTAACTTGCGTCGTAAAATGCTTTAAAACGAGAAAACTTTATGAAGCTTTTAAAATCCGACACATGGTAGCTCACAAAGCACTGAGGGGGAACTCTAATAATTCTTTTGTTGAAACTTTTATGCGGTCTTTCCTGCCTTAAATAATGAAACATACAGGCCTGTCTCTTCGCACCCTAGGAGCTCTCTTAATGGACGGTAACCTTTCCAGAGTGCCAGGATAAGTTCCGCCACGTTACTCTGCCAGCTTTTGAAATGGGGAAAGATTACGAGGCCCAGATACATTGGCATGGAGCGGCGAGTGCTGTGCTATCGGCAGCCATCAGCTTGTATCCCTCTTAGGTCTGCTATCAATGGAATGACCCGCTCCACTGCTCCGCTTGTGCATGTTCCGAGGGTCATTTACTTCAAGCTGCATGGTGGGAAGTTTCCATTTCAAACTAGTGACGATAGAGTTGACAAGAAGTCTTGTGCGTTTAGGTGTGTGAAAGATGTGTGTGTGTCCGTCTGTATACAATCAGAGGACAGGTCGGCCGTGTGTAACAATGGCCCACAACTGCACAGTACTGTGGGAACCGAGCGCCGAGGCTCCTGGGAAAGGAGGAGGATGTTGGAGGTGCTCCATTGTTCTCGCTGGATGATGGGGATGATGGGTGCGGGTGATGTTGGCTGTTCCTTCTTTTTTTTTTTTAAGGAGGTCCAATCCAACATCCTGAAGGGACAGGCCGGAGACGGTGTTCCCTTTGCTGCATGAACAATGGAGGAGTCTGCCTGCTGGAAGGGCACCGCATTCTCTATTAAACAACGCCCCACCCCACCCCAACAGGCACACACACACACACACACACACACACACACACACACACACACATCCTCCAGGAATCCAGGTATTGCTGTATATTAAAATGAATATAGAGACAAGAAGCTGAGCATAAATATGTAAAGTGGCCATGGTAAACATATTTCAAGACGATTTGGGGCATTTAAATATTATATATTAAATATATTTGCAAAACGTATCTGACAGCCGGATGCATAATATAGTCGGAATAAATAAACTGGTTGACATTAAATAATAGTTTAAACATTTTTCAATGGTGTTTTAGTGGCGTTTTCTTTGTAAATAATACTTTGGTGTTGTAAATAATAGTATTGATTTAGTATTGTTTTTTAGAGTTCTGCCACTGGCTGGCCCACATAACCCCCCTCCACACACACACACACACACACACACACACACACACACACACACACACACACACACACACACACACACACACACACACACACAGAGATCACTTTCCTGTCCCCGCAAACCAAAATAAAGACCCTGGGAAAAGAGCAGACAGAAGGCTATAGCCGGGTGGGAACAGTGTATTCTCTGCCAGAGAAGCACTCCCTGGATATGTGAGGAGTGCCATGGTGGCTTCTGTCTCCAGCTGAAGAGGAGTTGCTTGAGGGAGCTAAAAGGAGTTAAACTCTTGGACATGGAGTAATATAATAGCTTGTAACAAGGACACTGGAAGCTCCAGGCAAACAGTTTGAGAATATGTCAAATTGGTTACATTTCATTACCCATATTCATTTAAAATGGTTCATGAGATGTCTTGTTGCTTTTTTGTTATTACACACTGTGTTAAGCATCTCTAACATATAATAATGAGAAATACAGCCTGTCATCAACACAGATGTAAGAGGGCTTTATTCACTCTTCTTTGAGCTATTTTGGATTCTACCGATTCTTACTTGCTCATTAACTTGCTCCACGCTCCACAAAATCCAACTCTGTTGTTTGATTCTGAACAGGTAACGTATAGTTTGCAGAGCACATCCACTGAAAACAGCTGGAATTGACGAGAGCAGTGAGTGTGCCACGACGGGATTTAGGGTGGACCCAAATGCACGACTCAGGAGACAGAAATTGCTGATAAAGATGCTTTACTTAAAGTATTGTCAGGAACAAAACAGACCGACTCAACAAACACACAGTGACACGCTCAAGGGTTCGGTCTGAGAACACAAGACGACCTGGCAGAGGACAAGTCTTCTTCTTCTTCTTCTTATTTAACGGCGGTTGGCATCCATATTGTTGGTGCATTACCGCCACCCTCTGGAGTACTAATCCGTCATTTCACATTTTACAAAACAAACAAACAAAACAAAAACAACAACAACAACAACAACAACAAATAATAATAATAATAATAATAAATATATATATATATATATATATAATAATAATAAAATACTATAATTCCAACTATACCCTACAATAAACCCCTGTGTCCTTTAAGAACTTGAACAATACTCTAATCTGTGCTCTCCCCTCCATGCTCAGTATTCCCTTTAGTGTACACTCACGCACCCCCAACTCCCCCAGTTTCTTCCTCATCACCTCTCTATGAGTCTCATGCGCTTTACAATGAACCACCACATGCTCCACTGATTCCTCTTCTCCACACCCTTCACACAACCCTGTCTGGTGTTTCCCAATCATTCTCAGTGTCCTGTTGAGTGTAGTATGGCCCAACCGTAGCCTTGTCAGCACTGTTTCCTCCCTCCTATTCCAACTTCCCACCCTGGTTTCCTTCACACTCCTTTTAATCAGATACAAATGTCTCCCTTTTTCCTCTCTGTCCCACCTATTCTGCCACATTTGGTTGATGTTTTCCCAGACAATACTTTTGACCTCCGCCTTACTTATGCCAATTGTCATTTCTATGCCCCCTTTCTTTAAAGCCCTCTTTGCTAAACTGTCTGCCCTCTCATTCCCACTCACCCCTATATGTGCTGGCACCCACATGAATCTCACCTGACACCCCTTGTTGGTTACCCGTGTGGCTGACTGAAGGACCTCATAAAGAATGTCTTGACGACTACTTGACTGAAAAGATCTGATGCTTGCTAAAACTGAAGCTGCATCGAGCATATTAAGACCTTGCCCTGTTTTGCCTTTTTCGACCCATCGTAACGCCACTAGCACTGCCACCATCTCCACTGTGTAAACCCCTAGCTTATCGGATGTTCTCCTGTTGATCCCTATACCTTTGTCTGGTATTGCCACCCCAAATCCTGTCACTCCTGTCTCAGGTTTCTTAGCACCGTCCGTATAAATTATAGTGTATTCACTGTATAGCTGCATTACTCTATATTCAAATGCACCTAACAAATCCACTTTTCTTTTTCTCTCTCTTTAATTCTAACAGATACCAGTCTATTTCAGGCCACACTAGTGTCCATGGTTCCACCACCGGTAAACCACAGAGGGCTTATTCTCAGACTATCCACCCTACACTCCCTTGCAATATCATTGCCTATCCGACCAAAGTTATTTTTCTGGCTCCTTCCATTCTCCCAGACCGCCTGCAACACTCCTTTTGCAGGGTGAATATCCTTGTGTCCCTGCAAATTAGCCCAGTAGTTTGCCATGAGTTGCTTTCTTCTTAATTCCAGCGGCATTTCTCCCATTTCTACCTGCAGGGCAGGGATTGGCGATGTTTTAAAAGCTCCACTACAAACTCGTAATGCCTGTGCCTGAACCACATCTAATCTACCAATTAAAGATTTAGTTGCTGACCCATATGCTATGCTTCCGTAATCTAACGCTGATCTTATCAAGGCCACATAGATGGTTTTTAAAGCTGAACAACTAGCTCCCCACTCCCTACCACTCACACATCTCATCACATTTATTACTTTTTGCATTTGTCCTCTACTCTCCTAATGTGATCTGCCCATGTTAACCGTGAATCAAAAACAATCCCCAAAAATTTAAATGTGCCCACCGTTCTAATTCTTTCCCATACATCGTAAGCTTCATCGACTCTTAATTATTTTCCTGGTGAAAAAAACTGTTTGTGTTTTGTCCACTGAGAATCTGTACCCCAATCATATCCCCACTCCACCACCTCATCGATTGCTTTTTGCACTTTTCTGACTGCATGTTCAATGTTCCTTCCTTTTTTCCATAAAGCCCCATCATCAGCAAACAGAGACCTACCTATATCTACTGGTATCTTTGTGAATATGTCGTTAATCATAATGATGAAGAGTAGCGGGCTAATCACACTGCCTTGCGGCGTTCCATTATCGACTACGTATTGACGTGATACGTCTGACCCTATCCGTACTTGAATTTTTCTGTCAAACAGAAAATCCTTTACCCAGTTAAAGACTCTCCCACCAATTCCCATTTTGTGCATCTTGACGAGCAAACCTTCCTTCCACATCATGTCATAGGCTTTTTCAATGTCAAAGAACACTGCAATTACTGCCAGAGGACAAGTGGAAGTGAGAGAGCTGAATAGTGAGGGACTAACGAGGGGATGGGCAGCAGGTGAGAAGAGCGTGAGGACCAGGTGAAGGGAATGAGGGACTAACGAGGTGATCAGAGGCAGGTGAAGGGAGTTGGACTGAGAGATGGGAAGCTGGATCTGGAATGACATGACAGTTAGAGACAGGATGAAAAAACTAATACAAAAAGAAAGGTGTGGAGCTAAACTGTTACAGTGTTTGGATCCATGCCATGTTTTGTTATTGTGGCCCATGTGTTGTTCAGCCCACAGCTTCCATCCCTGGTTTCCGCCCACTACCACGCCCCTCTCTTTGGCACAGCTGATGCTCAGTGAGTACAGCCATGCAGGTGATTAAAGGGAGAAGCATCCGCTGGCACGTTGTCAGTTGGTTCCGGTCACCAGTCTGGTTCTTGGGAAATGGAAACGTTGCATTCCGGTCGAGTGCAGGAACTTTAATGATTGGTGGAGTTGCTCTCCGGACTCCAAAGGAACAATCTAGTCTTTGTTTTGTTTTATTCTTTGCCCCCCCCTCCGTGCTAAATCAGGAAAATAAAGTCCTTGCTTTATTTTCAGAGACTGCCGTGTGAGCGTGCGTTTGGGTCCTCAACACCGCACATCTTAACAGGGAGAGTTTACCAAGATGGTTGAGTTGTGAGATGTAAAAACACTGAAACAAGCTGACAGAGGCTGGAACTCTCCATAGAGCTGAGGACTGGAGAGTTGGAGGGTAACTCTGTGTGTCGTTCACTTTGCCCCTATTCCAATTTAGTCATCAGACTCATTGTTAATGTAAAAATATATCAATTACTGCAGTTTTGTATTAAGTACACAGACATTAACACCAACAGACTCTAAGTCCTTAAAATCCTCCTGTAATTCAATTTGACAACCGACAGCTGAAGAGAGACTAGTGAACTAGTGAACACACACACACACACACACACACACACACACACACACACACACACACACACACACATAAACACACACACACACACACTTTATCTCCCTCTCTGTACGAGCTATAAATGGTACCAGCCCTTTCAATTGACTCCAGCCACACACGGCCAGTACTTTGCCCAATACCCTCATCCTTCACTGGCCTTTGATGGGGCGTCCAGGACATTAAAAAAACAAAACACGGGGGAGCTACGGACAAAACAATGCAACAATGCCCACCGCACTGCAATTGTCAGGGGGAACAATCACAAGCAACCAGTCCCTGGGGCGAAGCAATACTGAAACAGGAAACACCCACTTCCCATGGAGAGTTTAAATTTAGGAACTGCTGTAAGCTTTTTGTCCTGTTTTGTCTAGTAGCACAAATGCCCAAATTCAGGACTGGGACGTGACATCGCTATGGATACCACGAAGTAGTGTATGTCGGTATGTATGTTCATTGAGTAAAACAAAGAGAGTTGGCACACACACTGTGTGTGTGTGTGTGTGTGTGTGTGTGTGTGTGTGTGTGTGTGTGTGTACGTGTGAAAGTTCAAGCTGGTTATTCCTTCTCTGCCTGTTCAGGGTATTTCCTCAAATACGCAGTGTTTTATTGGTAAAGCAGGCAGGAACTATGACAACCGAGTAACCCATTTTAACCCACATGGGTGGGCCCTCTGAGGGCGGCCACAGCACTCTGAAAGAGTGTGTGTGTGTGTGTGTGTGTGTGTGTGTGTGTGTGTGTGTGTATGCACTTATTCCCCTCACTTTGTGTGTGATCAGCGCAGTGTGGATTCACCAACAGAGCGAAGGAAATGCATCAGCAGTGACTTCAACAATGTCAGGAAACGGCTGATCCCAGAGGACACTTGTACGGCCGTTAAGGATGACCTGTCGCACAGATTGGGGTCTTCTCAGCTAATCATTATTTTATTAACCCTGCTGTGCACAAACAAATAATCTCCATTGTGACGTTTTTATTGGAACATCCTCCAAAAGCAATGCGCGTCTCTGATTTAATTGACCCGAGTTCGGGAAATAGTCTAGATGGGAATATTATGTAATCAAGCCGATGAATGTGGGAATATGTTACCAATGTGCTGCCAGAGGAACATGTAGCCAAAACATCACTTTTCACGCACACTGTTCAGGGGCAATTTCTCTTCCGGGTACGGAATAGATAGAAAAAAGAGAAAGAAAAACAGCCTCTTGGAGCAGCAAATAACCTGCAATGTTGTTTTCATCTTGGAGGGTTATCTGTGCTTCAGTGAACCGGAGGCGAGAGTTTGCTCTGTGGAAAGTACAGAGCGGGGCGTTGAGTTTCTCCGGCTTGATCGGCTATGAGGAAGACGGATGGAAAAGGGAGCTCCGCTGTTCCACTGCTGGCTTGGGCTTGGGCAGCAGAGAGGCGATGTGGGTCGGCCCGTGCAAATCTGTTGCGTGACCCCCTCGGCTTTTTGTGAACGCACACACACACACACACACACACACACGAGCCATCGCACATACCAAGCACACAAGTGCACATAAATGCACCCACCCACCTGAGATAACGCGACTGCACGGGAATGCCAGCCGTGAAGAGATTAAACTGGGCAGCTGTTTGGATTGTTCTCTCAACGGTGTCTGCCAAGTCACCCCTGACACAGAGAGCGGCTGCCCACAATCAAAACGCATTCCACTGAGGATAGGGAAGCTGTTTCTTTCTTATTATTATCGCCTTTTTGTCATTTATGTTTTTGTTGTTTCTTGTTTGGCCTCGCACAGTTCAAGCGGTTTGTTTTATGAGAACATGCCTCACTTGAATTTCCCATAAACCCTTCCTTACCTGCCATAGGTAAACCGCTTATCGTCATGGAGACAATTTTAGGTGAATTGCAGGAAAGGAGGCTGCGGTCCATCAGGACCAAAACCTCACGCCACAAAACCAGCTTCTTCCCGGCTGCCGTTGGCCTTATTAACAAGGCCCGGACCCCCACCTGACGTGGACACTCATCCCGCCCCCACACCTCAAGCCTGTGCTACGTTAACACACACTACACTGCACAATGCTCTTTGCACATGCACTTTTGCACATGCACATTTGCACTCCTGCCGTTTTTTGTTTGTATGTAGTACTTATTGTGATTGTGTAGTACCTATTGTGGTTTTATGTTCAGTATGTTCACTGTATGCACCTTCTGAAATGTGTGCCGTATTGCAGATGCCGCGGCCCTAAAAAAAGACGTACGGCTGCATTTACTCAGAGCGAGGGCGAACACGTTGGTTGAAGATGCTGTATGTTATCAATTGCTCTCCAGGAAAACAGCATTAACAGGCAGGACCCCCCCCCCCCCCCCCATCCCCCCCAGGGGATAGTAAAGAGATCCAGCATAAAGTTCTGTTCCACCTTGTGTGATTTTTGTGTGCAGCCAGCTACGGATTGGAAAACAGACATTAAAGGAAAATTAGTTCCCCCGATTCTCTCCCTCGGGGGGTTATGCTCATGATAGCCTGTAAATCTCATCCACTTCTCCATACCTCCATCTTTCTGTTCCTGCCAAAAAGCTTTCTCTTGAGTGATTCAGTGCCTCTGAATTGTGACAGTATTTGGAGAGAGGTTGAACACAGAAGTTGGAACATTGAAGCAAAACACACTTGAGAGACATTTTACCCACAGAAATCTCAGCCTTATATTCAAAAAGGGAAAATAAATGAAACCATTCTGTCCACGAGAGATTAACTTGTATAAAACATAGTCTCTGGAGCATCTCTGGTATAAAAAGTGATATGCTGTATTAAAATGATCCCGTCACTTTACAATGTCCTCATACATTTATATTTTAAACTTTATTTTCCACCAAAAAATAAATATTAAACACAAGTATTGCTTCATAATACATTAAAAAATAAATACAGTTTTCACATAAGTCATTTCCTTTAATTAGGTTTGCACATCTCCGTACCACTTTCAGTCCACGCATTCACTAATCCATCTTTTGAGTTCTCTCTCAAGCTCTCGGGAAAAGTTTCATTTTCACACTGACGGCGTGTCAGTCCTCCATTATTGAGCCCTCATGAACTAGTATGCGGTGGTCCTCTCTCTCTCCCGCGTTCCTCATTGAATTACTATGGTTACCGGCAATGATTAGTCATTTACAATCCCAAAGTTCCTCTGGTTTGGCCCTCCTTCTCCTCACCCATGTCTTTCCCAGTCCCCAACATGAGTGACTAAAACTTACTGGGTGAAAGGAGAAGGCACGTGTGTGTGTGTGTGTGTGTGTGTGTGTGTGTGTGTGTGTGTGTGTGTGTGTGTGTGTGTGTGTGTGTGTGTGTGTGTGTGTGTGTGTGTGTGTGTGTGTGTGTGTGTGTGTGTGTGTGTGTGTGTGTGTGTGTGTGCATGCATGCATGTCTGCGTCCACACAGCCATTATGCCCTTGGGAGCCAGAGACCAGTACATTCCAGTGTGGATGGATCCATGGGAGAGAGTGAAGGGGGGGTCAAAGAACTCTAGGGGTTACAGTGCAAATCTCAGGGGAATATGCTTAAATGTGTCTCTACTGCACGCCCCTCCGGAACACACTCACAAAGTATCCCGAGGGCTACCGCAGACCCCCCGCTGCAGTTTTTTTTCCCACTGGCATGAAGGCGTCTTATGACTGTAAGCCTTGCTCATTGTGTAGTCTCATTTTCTTTCTGCCCGGGGGAGTGTTCTCAAAATGTTTCAATTTAAAGAGGTCCATTTATCTGGTAAATCTCTGGTTTTCCGCCTGCCTTTGAGGCATGGAGTTCACAGTGCAATAGTGTTCTTCTTTCTCCATTGTTTGAGCTCGCATTGCACACTGCTGATAGTCGAGTGTCATGTGCAGGATAATATTTATTAAAATAAAATCGGGAAGACCCCGAAAAAAAAAAAAAAAAGCCCGGAAGTTCCGTGGTCATGAGCAACGATTCTCCACGTCTGACTGCATCATACATAGTGCTTCTGCTTTGAGAGTGCTTTCGGGTCACCCCGAGCGTCCTTCACCGCGTGCTGTGCGTGTGCCTTGTAATGCACTTTCGGGTAACGGGGCGTCTTCATGGCCCCCATGCAGTTCACATAACTGGGAAGCAGGTCGCTCCCCACCTCCTCGGGTCCCCAGTTCACCTCGATGGCCAGGTTCCCGTAGCTCTCACAGGGGTTCGGGAAGCACGCCGCCTCGTCCGGCACGGGGGGGGCGCCGCCGACGTGGCCCCCTGCTTTGTAAGACTTGGACGAATCCGCCGGAAGGGCGCGAGCCTCCTCTCGAGCCGGCGCCTGCTCGGACCGAGGCGAGTAGTAGCGCTCGGCGCGGTGGTATTTCCGCAGCCGGTGGGAGACGGCGAGCTGAAGCAGCTCCACGAGGTTGAGGAGCAGCGAGATGGTGGCGATGGCCTGAGTGTAGATGGTGAAGATGGTCTTCTCCGTGGGCCGAGAGACGAAGCAGTCCACGGTGTGAGGGCAAGGGGACCACGTGCACTCGAACTTCGCCGCGATGAAGAAGCCATCGTACAGGAACCAGAGGCCGAGGATGAAGCCGACCTCCAGGAGGACTTTGGACAGGATGCTGAATGTATACGCACACAGCAACCTCCCTTTCAGTTTAGGCGCGTCGGGCGGAGCCTTCTCAGCTCGTTTACCTTTCCCGACGCCCCCTTGTTTCTCTCTCTCTTGTGCATTGTCCTTTTCTATAGCTCTCCCTTCCCTCTTACCTCCACCGGCACATTTCTCTGCCTCCTCCTCCTCCTCCTCTTTTTCCTTGCCGGCCACGACGGCTACGTATCCAAAGTAGAAGATGGTCGGCGTGGAGACAAAGATGACTTGGAGGACGAAGTAGCGAAAGTGGGAGATGGGGAAGGCTTTGTCGTAGCACACGGCGGTGCAGCCGGGTTGCCGCGTGTTGCAGACGAAGTCGGCTTGCTCGTCGTCCCAGGCCGACTCGGCGGCGGTTCCCAGTACCAGCATGCGGAACAGGAAGAGCACGGTGAGCCAGACACGGCCGATGCCCGTCGAATACTCCTGGCCCTCCTCGAGCAGGTGCTCCAGGTAGGACCAGTCAGCTCTGGACATCCTCTGCTACTGTCAGGATAGACGTGGGGAGAATGAGAGCATGGTTGAAATAGATGTTTCAGAATAAGCTAACCCTTTTTTTGTGGCACGCAGAAACTTTGTAAAACAACTCTTTTTTTATACATTACAGAGGAATGCCGATTGAGGACCGGTGGTTTTAAAGTTGCCGTCGCTCTGTTCCTGTTTGAAATCTTTCACATCTGTTCAAATTGTGACAAGGGGCTGAGCTTAGTTGTGGTTTTTATGCAGGTCGTATTTCAGATTGGCTTGAATTTGCCACCTAACACCTAATTTGTATAGTTTATATCCACAATTAAATTCTCCAAGGTTTTCATTGCCGCACAGCTAAAGCATAGACGTTTAATTATTCCTATAAGCAACACATGAGCTACATTTCTCCAGTTTTTTAATGCCGTATAATGGTGTCTTTATTACGAGAGAACATGTGTATCTGGCTGCCTCTTAGTTCTTATTAGTTCTTCCATGAGCTCACACTTTTGTTAGGCTGGGCTCCAACAAGGCCTACTTACACTAAAATGACCTGAAACAGAAACACATGGCCCTAAAGTTAACATTTAATATGAATGGAAATAGTGTGAGTTTTCACAGTAAAACTGGAGTCAACGAGTTAAAGAAGAAAATCCACTCTTTTTAACGTTACACAGCATTATTATAAGCACACATGTATGTGAATCAATTAAAGCTCAGCTTAATAAAATTATACCGGGACCAATTTTCTAAAAGCATTGCACGCGCGCACACACACACACACACATCTGAACAAACATCCGGTGTGGGAGTTGATCTGCTGTGACACTTGTCAATTTGTGGGGACTATTTCTGTTTATTTGTTATTTCTTCCCCTCTGAGAAAAGAGGAAACTGTCCTTATCGTGAAAATACAAACTTTCCGACAGGATGAGACACGATAATAGACGGTCAGGGATCCTGGTCAGATAACTGGACCGATCCACCTCTGAGGGAATTGCCATGAGTATATCATTCTCTACCAAACATACCACAGGATACACAGATAAAACACACAAAATTAGACTTTATACTAAGTATGTCACAGTATGAAATACCAGAGAAGAAATCCTTCACTCGACAGCCACTTGAGTTCACAGGACTATTGATGAGTCTACGTTTAACTTAATTTCTAGCCTTAACATTGTTTATAAACCATATAGAATGAAACAAAAAATACAAATAGGCAGGCAAATTAAATAAATAATAAAAAGTATGTATTTAGTTTAGGCCTATATAAGTTAGTTATACTGAATTACTTCTAGAATATAATCTAGATTGAGAGGGTATTCCCTGAATACAGAAGGTGATCAAAAAAATAACACAAAAGTAAAAGTACGAACCAAAAGATAATTAAAGAAAAATGCTATAGTCCCTGAACGCCCCTTGGAGAAGTGGTATCCTAGTTCATAAGTGGAATAAAAACCATATAAAACACGTTGATAAGTCAGAACTACAGGGACACATGATGCCATTCGTCCTACACACTAATATAAATGTATACCGGCACGTGAGCCATCCTGCTCCGGTCGCGTCCCTTACCTTTTCCTCGAGAAGCGGGCCTTGTGTCCGTGTTGGGGGGCAGGTCTCCTCACTCCTCCGGGTACTCGCCCGCCTCGCTCCGCTCCCTGCTGTCGCTGTGGCGATCCGCAGCTCCGCTCGGTTTGTGTTTTCCTTCTTTAAAAAGCATCGAAGTCATCGGAAAAAAGTGGGAGAACTTTCCCATGCCGGTATTCGTTGGCCGTCCCTCAGGAACCTCGTCCAGGAAATGGGATGGACTCAAAGTTTTGGATTTTTACTTTTCTTTAAGGACCTCCCGTTTCCATCAATTACACGGAAAGACGAGGAGGCAGGAGCGGACAGCACACTTTAAACAACAACAACAACAACAACAACAACAACAACAACAACAACATAATCATAAGGTCTAACAGACTAACAATATCTGTGCCCACGCAGCCTGTTTTTGTTTTAATTAGGAATAAGTGTGATCCTTTTTCTAACGGGCCATCTGACTTCCTTATAGACTGGTGTAATTTTCCATGATGCCACGCAACGGCGCCAGCCACCTTGTTTATGGCGCCGGTGGAGCCGCATGCGCGCGTCACGCGTCCACCTCCGTGGGTTTACGTCATTTGCGGGATTTGATGAAGTACACGAAACGCGTTTCAGTCATCGTCATTATCATAGTTTGGATATTACATTTGGCAAACTCGAAACTATACTTTGGAATAATTTTCTTAAATAAAATATTGTTCTTCTTTACAGTGTGAAAATCAAGATTAATCAGCAGAAAATACATTTTCTTGTGGGGCACATTTGAGGAATTTCTAAATCTGAGTATTGCCATTTTCTTCATTTGATAGTTGTAATTAGTTTAATTTAAGATATCCATGTTCTCACATATACATACAGATCCTCCCAACATGTGACATGCTGACGCTTTGTATCTGAACAAGTATAATTCATGTTGTGAATTTAAACATAAACTCTTATTGAGGTTCAGGCAACAAAACCACTTAGTGTGCTTAGAAAAAAACTGTAAATAAACCTGGTAAAATAACTATAAACTATGTTCAAAGTAAACAACATAGCATAAACATCACTAATGTGACATTTAAATAACTCAAAGCTCTTTCTCTGAGCGTCTATTAATGAGACTGATGGGTTTACATTGTACTTACTCTAATGCCTGATGGGTCTCATATAAGTGCTAAAAGGTGCTTTGTGCTCCAGTATCAGACTCCGAGGAGCACGACGTAGCATTGGTAAGGGCTCTCTTCTCTTCATGCAAACAGAGATCTCCCCTTGTGTTTCTGCTTATTGGAAACTGCAGCATGTCCAGTTCTCCAAGTCAAGGCCCTCGGAGCCGACTGGCCGTGCACTGGCTTAATTTACAGACGTGTGGCTCAAGCTAATCCGAAGAAGCCAAACGTGTTTATTTTCATAATTCAGATTGGTTGAGTTTACTCATTGACTGTCAGTATATGGAGAGAATGCAAAACCGCGAGGAGCATCTTGGCTTAGAGAAATGTCTCAAAACAAGTCTCTCTCTTTAATAAAATGCAAATAGAGTGTGTATTGTAAATAAAGACTCCTGGAAGATTAGCTTTCACAACTTAAAAATCAATTTTGGCACAAGCGAGGCTCCGCGTTGCTACGAGCGTTAAACCCATTGGCAAGAAACTCAAGCAGTGATTGATTTCGGCAAAAGTGCATTTTCTTCAAAAACATTTAATACAAAAACACAAATTAAAAAAAGCAGCCGTGCTCGTCATAATACCACATCAGCACCGTATCACATGTCATAACAGTCTTCACAAATCCAATTGCAAATGGCCCCTCCGGTTATCCCCTGACATCGCACTCAGTCAAATTAAAGTCTTCGCCGAGAAGTCATCTCCTCACAGTCGTTTCCAATCAGAGCTGCGCCATCATACGTGTCAATATGTAGATTATAGAAGAGTTAGGAGTCCGGCTTCGTCCACTCGGCCGCCGCACAGAGCGGAGCTTTATAAAAAGGCTGGCAAATTGGCAGTGAATCATCCTGACAGATCAGCGTCTTGCTCTTTCTTTGGTCATTACACCCGCAGATGAATGGCGACGAGGGAACTCAGGACAGCCGACAGAGAATAATACGACTGTTACCATTCAGGCAATGTGTTATGCCTTCCTGTGTTCGGCGTGTGCCCTCCCGCCAGCGCGGTCATCAATGAAAGTAATTGCCGGCTTCAACTTCAATCAATTCCTCACCGCTGGACACATTTCTATTGGCACTATTGTATTTTATGACAAATTCAGTTCTAAGTGTAAATCAGTAATGCTGATATGCATGTGGGATGGGAACACTGATTCAGAGATGGATCGGAACACCAAATTCTGCATTTAATGGATGAAAAAATCTTTGGACATTGGATGAAAACCTTGAATGAAAACATCCAGGGAGGTGTATCTTCATGTGTTGAAATGGAACAGAACTGAAAAACAACACAATTATCGATCCATTTACTTGACAGCGGCAGTCTCCTTGTCACACTGCGGTGAGGTTGTTGGGTTGTGTTATGTTGCGGCGTGTTGTTGTTCTGTCATTTCCTGTTTTATTTTGAAATAGTAACTTTCCTCTCATTTCAGATCACTTGCCCTTCCTCATGTGTCACCGGTCTGATTGTCTCCCCTGATCCTTGATTGTTTTCACCTGTTCCCCATTACCCTCATGTGCTTATAGTCTGCGTCTTCCCTCTGTTCTGTGCCAGTGTGTTTTTTCCGTCTTTCAGATCATGCCATCACTCTAGCTTTGCCGCGTCAACTACGTTTAGTAAACCAAGCCTTTGTTTAATTGTTACAATGGATTCCTCCTGGAGAGAGATTATGATTTTGTAAGTTTTTGTAGCGTAGATTTAGTTTATTAGATACGTTTTTTAGTTGTTTTTTTCAAATAAACAGACCGTTATCCCTGGTACCCCCTGCGCCTGTGTCCTGTTCTCTGCCTGGGCGTGACAGTACACACTGGCCAGTATGGACGCAGCAGGGGCGCAGCATCTTGCTAATGCTCTAGCCTCTCAAGTAGAGCGCCTTGCCCTACAGGAGGAGCAGATGACTGCGCTTAGCCAGGGAGTCAAGGGTCTGGCCCGAAGCCAAGAGGACTTCAAGGTTAACATGATGGCCCAGATGGGGGGCCTTGTGGATCGGGTACAGCAGCTTCTCAGTACTCCAGAGAGGGAGGACTCAGCACCCCTCGCACCTGAACCGTCACCCCCGCCCCCCTATGCCGGAGAGGGAGTCCGGTTGGCACCTCCCGAGCGATATTCAGGAGATCTGGGAGGATGTAGGTCATTCCTCATAGACTGTGACATGCATTTTGAACTTTCGTCTCGACACTTTCCCACAGACCGAGCCAAGGTAGCCTACATCATATCGCACCTGTTGGGACGGGCAAAGGCGTGGACCGTGGCGGAGTGGGAGAGTGGATCCCTCCTCTGCAATTCCATCCAGGATTTTAAAGAGGGACTTCGAAAGACTTTTGACCCGGTCTCAACGGACCGAGAAAGGGCAAGAGAGCTGAGTGGTCTGAAACAAGGACGTTAATCTGTTTGTGATTACGCCATTCGCTTCCGGACCTTGGCGGTGCAGAGTGGGTGGAACCCCACGGCACTTTATGACGTGTTTCTAAGAGGGTTGGGTGCGTCTCTCCAGGAGAGACTGCTCCCTCTGGACCTACCTCAGGACTTGGATTCCCTCATCGCCCTCGCTATCCGCACGGATAACCGTCTTCGGGATTTGAGGGTTCTCCAGGACGGACGCCAGCAGTCGTCAGATTCCCCACAGCGCTCCTCCGCCGGCCCTGGATCGGCTCCCGGTCGGCCGGCACCAGACCAGCGTCGTTCTTCTCTTCCAGTTGGCGGAGAGGAACCTATGGAGTTGGGCGGTACTCGGCTCTCCCAGGAGGAACGGCAGCGCCGATTTAGGGAGGGACTGTGCTTCTACTGTGGGGAGCACGGCCACCAGGTAGCAGCATGCACAGCCAAGACCGCTCGGCTTGACAACCGGCCCACAGCTTCCGGTTCTTCAGCACGTATTTTGACGTCTGTTAAAGTACAGCGCGACACCACAACCTTAACATTGGATGTTTTGATTGACTCGGGGGGCCGATGAGAGCTTAATGGACTGGGAATTGGCTAAGAGACTGGGGTTAAAGACCAAGGTTCTTGCACGCCCCATCAAGGCGAGTGCCTTGAATGGGGATGCACTGTTCACTGTAACCCATGTCACAGAGCCTGCGGTATTCTCCATAGACCAGCACACGGAACTGATGGCATTTTTTCTGTTCCATTCACCGACACGCGCACTAGTACTGGGACTTCCATGGCTTGTCAGCCACAATCCCCACATAGACTGGCCTACGGGCAAGATCGTGGGATGGGGAGGATCCTGTGAAGGAGAGTGCCTGAGAGGGACTCCTCACAGATCTGCCAGCGCTGTAATAAACACTGTTTCTGCTCATGTTGTCAGAGTCCCAGTACCCGGATCTGACCTCCGTTCCCGCCTGTTATCACCATCTGAAGGAGGTTTTCAACAAGACCAAGGCAATGTCTCTTCCACCGCATCGATCCTACGACTGCGCCATCGAGCTCATCCCCGGCTCCACCATTCCTAAGGGTCGTTTGTACTCGGTGTCCAGACCTGAACGTCAGGCGATGACGGATTACATCGAGGCATCTCTGAAGACGGGGCTCATCCGTCCATCATCTTCGCCTGCGGGAGCCGGGTTCTTTTTTTGTCAAGAAGAAAGATGGGTCATTGAGGCCATGTATAGACTATAGTCCACTCAACGACATTACAGTAAAGAATCGCTACCCACTTCCCTTAATGACCTCTGTTTTTGATCAGCTCCAGCAGGCCACAGTTTTTACTAAACTAGACTTGCGCAACGCCTACCATCTGGTCCGAATCAGAGAGGGGGACGAGTGGAAGACGGGGTTTAATACACCTCGCGGCCATTATGAATATTTGGTCATGCCATTTGGACTCACGAACGCTCCTGCCGTATTTCAGGCCATGATTAATGACGTTCTTAGAGACTTTCTTGATCACTTTGTTTATGTTTACCTTGACGACATTTTGATTTATTCACCAGATCTTGACACGCACAAACGCCATGTAAGCCAAGTCCTCAAACGCCTTCTCGACAATCAGCTGTATGTTAAAGCCGAAAAGTGAGTTTCATGCCAACACTGTCTCCTTCCTGGGCTTTATCGTAGCCCCTGGAAGAGTCTAGATGGATCCGGCTAAAGTAAGCGCTGTGGCTGAGTGGCCTACGCCTGATGGCCGCAAAAAGGTTCAGCAATTCCTGGGGTTTGCGAACTTTTACAGGCGGTTTATCAGAGGTTTTAGCGCAATAGCTGGTCCCCTCCACGCTCTGACATCCCCCCAGGTTCGGTTCCACTGGTCCCCGGAGGCAGAAGGGGCGTTCCAGAACCTCAAGCGCCGCTTCACCTCTGCGCCCATCCTCGCTCTACCAGAACCACAGCGTCAATTCGTAGTGGAGGTTGATGCGTCTAATGAGGGTATCGGGGCCGTCTTGTCTCAGCGGTCGGAGAAGGATGGCAAGATGCACCCCTGCGCCTTCCTGTCCCGGCGACTAAGCTCTGCGGAGAGGAACTACGACGTGGGCAACCGGGAGTTGCTAGCGGTCAAAGTTGCCTTGGAGGAGTGGAGACACTGGCTGGAGGGGGCACAACATCCGTTCATTGTGTGGACAGACCATAAGAACCTTGAGTACATCAAACAAGCTAAGAGACTGAATTCACGGCAGGCCAGGTGGGCATTGTTTTTTAACCGTTTTTGCTTCACTTTGTCCTACAGGCCGGGGTCCCGGAATGTCAAGCCAGATGCCCTGTCGCGCATTTATGACCCTGAACCTGTTGCCAAGGAACCAGAACCCATCCTTCCACTGAACTGTGTGGTTGGAGTGGTCTCCTGGCAGATGGAACGAGAGGTGAAGCAAGCAAATGGTGGGGCACCTCCACCTCGTGGGTGTCCAGAGCACCGGTTGTTTGTCCCGGCCAAATTGCGCCCACAGGTGATTCATTGGGCCCACACCTCGCTGCTTACCTGTCATCCGGGAGTCCGGAGAACCATGTTTGCCATCTCTCAGAGTTTCTGGTGGCCGTCCATGGAGTCGGGGGTACGGGAATCCATGGAGGCATGTTCGGTCTGTGCTCGGAACAAGACATCCTCCGGGTCGCGCATGGGCCTGTTGCAACCTTTACCCATTCCCTTCAGACCGTGGTCGGACATTTCGTTGGATTTCGTCACGGGGCTCCCGCTCTCAAGAGGTAACACCACGGTCTTGACCGTGGTGGATCGGTTTTCGAAAATGACATTGCCCTGCCGAAGCTACCCTCAGCTAAGGAGACTGCACAAGTCATGATGCGAGACGTTTTCAGGATTCATGGATTTCCCAAGGACATCGTGTCGGACCGGGGGCCCCAGTTCATCTCCCGGTTTTGGAAGGAGTTCTGTCGGCTCATCGGTGCCACAGCCAGCCTGACTTCAGGTTACCACCCTGAGGCCAACGGCCAGACCGAACGCCTCAATCAGCAGCTGGAGACCGGTCTCCGATGCCTGGTGTCACAGAACCCGACATCATGGAGCACCCACCTGGTCTGGGTGGAATATGCCCACAACTCTCTGCCCAAGTGTGTCTATGGATACCAGCCTCCTGTATTTTCTGACTCGGAGCATGAAGTTTCAGTTCCCTCTGCCCATGCCATGGTTCGTCGCTGTCACCGCATCTGGGCGGCCGCCCGTCAAGTGCTCATCAGACAGGGGGACAGAGTAAAGAAGGCAGCTGACCGGCGACGCCGTCCCGCGCCAGACTACGAGCCTGGACAAAGAGTGTGGTTGTCGGCCAAGGATCTTCACCTCAAGGTTCCCTCCAAGAAGCTGGCACCGCGGTTCGTTGGGCCGTTTCCCATCTCCAAGACAGTCGGTCCAGCTGCCGTTCGTCTCCGTCTGCCAAGGTCACTTCGTGTTCATTCCACGTCAGTCAAGTGAAGCCCACCAAGGAAAGCCCCATGGTTCCACTCACCAAGCCCCCGCCGCCACTGGAAGCGGTCGATGGGGGCCTACTCTACAGGGTCAAGAGACAGTTAGCTGTACGCAACAGAGGCAGGGGCAAACAGTTTCTGGTGGACTGGGAGGGTTATGGGCCCGAGGAAAGACGGTGGGTTCCACGGCGCTATATCGATGACCCTTCATTGATTCAGGACTTTTATAGAGACCACCCTGAGTTGCCTGGACCGTCAGCTGTCGGTTCTAGAAGGGGGGGTTCTGTCACACTGCGGTGAGGTTGTTGGGTTGTGTTATGTTGCGGCGTGTTGTTGTTCTGTCATTTCCTGTTTTATTTTGAAATAGTAACTTTCCTCTCATTTCAGATCACTTGCCCTTCCTCATGTGTCACCAGTCTGATTGTCTCCCCTGATCCTTGATTGTTTTCACCTGTTCCCCATTACCCTCATGTGCTTATAGTCTGCGTCTTCCCTCTGTTCTGTGCCAGTGTGTTTTTTCCATCTTTCAGATCATGCCATCACTCTAGCTTTGCCGCGTCAACTACATTTGGTAAACCAAGCCTTTGTTTAGTTGTTACAATGGATTCCTCCTGGAGAGCGATTATGATTTTGTAAGTTTTTGTAGCATGGATTTAGTTTATTAGATACGTTTTTTTTCAAATAAACAGACCGTTATCCCTGGTACCCCCTGCGCCTGTGTCCTGTTCTCTGCCTGGGCGTGACACTCCTTAGAAGAAGGAAAATACATCACACTCATGTTTGTGATTTCCTTTTACATTAATAAATAATGATGGCAGTGTTATATCAACCTCACCTTGCTTGGCTAAATGATTGACCGGCTGGAGCACCCTCTTCCCTCTCTCTATTCACTGGCATAACATGGTAACTTGCTTTACTTTGAGAAAATACTTTCAAAACCTGTGATGTGTTTTGTCCTCTGAGTGCATGCTGTCAGGTAAGTCGGTATTTTACTCGGTCCACCAATTTGAACCAGACTAAAATATCTCAATCAGCGTTAGAGGAACTGCCATAACATGTTTAACTGACTTTCATGACCCCCTGAAGATAAATATTGCTAACTTTGGTCATCCATTTACTTCTAGTGATCCTCTTGTGCAACCAAAAGGTTACATTTGTGTTTTTTTGTGATATATTTATTAGTGCTGTGAAAAATAATGCGTTAACGCAGATTAACGTAACTACAGGAGTAATTAGTAAAAAATTTAACGCATGAGCAGAATCAACATCTGTTGTTGATCGTCTCTAACCAGCAGCATGTCATTCTGTCTCTACGTGTCGCGCAACTCTTCTCCGCTCTCTGATTGGGACATTGGGATGAAAAAGTCACTTGTCACTCTCTCCCACCCCCCATCAACAACTCTTCTTTGGGAGCACTGAAGACCCATTTTGACCCAGGAAAAACCCTGATCGGTAATATGTGATTTAATCATGATTAATCCACAGAAACCTGTGATTAATTAGATAAAAAAATGTAGTCAATTCACAGCCCTAATATGTATACTATCGGATAGTTTTTCAGACATGTATAGTTTCCAGAGGATAAATCCTGATGGCTTTGGTGATATCCTGATTTATCTTCTAGTGTCTACAACATTTCAACAATTCCACTTGAAATGTCCTAATAGCTACTGTATGGATTGACATCAAATGTTTTGCAGATGTTCATGGTGGCTGCCAGAGGACGAACCCTAGTGCCTATGATGATCCTCTGATTTCCCCACTACCACTGCACCACGAGCTTCCCGTTTGTTGTTTTTGAGTAATATCCGAACAGCTGTTGAACTGCCATGAAAAATAGTACAACCATACACGATTCCTTCAGGATAACTTGGTGACATAATTTTGAATTGTCCCGCACAGTTTCTAAACACATTTCTACAAGGCCCATGAATGACACCGTGCTGCGTGTTTACTGCTAATTAAGAAGCAAACGTTAGCATGCTACCACACTATATTAAAGTGATGGACATGGTATATATTATGCTAAACACCAGCCTGTTTGCATTCACAGCGTGAACTTGTTAGCATTCAGATGAAAGGCACCGCTGTGCCTGCAGAGTGCTGCCTCTCTGAGCTGTTTACATGGCTGCTGACTGTCTGGTTCCCCCGATGATCCTTTATCTTATCAAGGAGTAATAGAGATGTGCCGCTTCGTACATAGGAGCACTGCATTTACAACTATATACTGTCTCGGAGGAAAATATTAGTCTCAGAATGAAAGAAAAAGATGTGCCTGTGCATACGTAGAAGTCTCTTTAGAACAGGAAATGTTCTTGTGATATGTGATATTGTGTAAGAATGATCTGCACAACTGCTTCTTCACAGGAGGACTACATGTGATACAATACTGTGCGTCTGTATCGTGTTGGGGTTTGCATAAGAATCACTCAGTGTGTCACATTAAATGTACATTTCCAGCATAGACAGTGCTGTGTTTCTGCCACTGCTGCATGGTTAGTAAAGATGTCAACGGTACATGAGAGGCTCCGCAGCCTGGCGTGTTTGATGAAATATGCATGACATTAGAAGAGCTGCAGATCTTTTGACGTGATGAATATGTATATTCATCAGGTCAAAAGATGAATATATATATATATATATATTGCAGAGAGAGAGAGCATGTGTTGACTGAGGCTGATGGGAGAGAGGTGGTATCACACTCCTCTATAAGGGGCTGTGACATCACCACTGTGCCGACTAAATACAGCTGCGCCCTGCATCGCAGATGTCTTCATTTTTATCAAACCATTCAGCGTCACCGCTGGCTCCTGATTATTTAGTCGGATTCCCATTAGTTCATATCGATGGATTATCTTCATTTTCTCTTTTTTTAAATTCCCATCCCTGTGTAATCACAGTGTCATGACTCACTGTTGAACTCAGGGTCCATATCCAATCAGAGCGTTGCCTAGTTCCCCCCTGTGGTCTATTTACCATGTGTCTCCCAGCATTATTACGCCTCGGGACCCCTGCCCCGACATGCACTATTGATCTCCTCCAGCTTAGAGCGACGCCATGAAAATGCACATTGGCAGCTGACGACAGCTTTATTAGAAAAGGAGGACACGGTGCATCAGCAAGTTCCCGCACATAAAAAGACCCAAAGGGGATGATCCATGCATAGAGCTCATCACATTTGTTAAGGGATCAATTGAGTGGCTTTTTTTCTTTGAAGGTGATCAATCAGTTTTTTGTCCGGTGGGGATAATACACTTCGACCACAGGTAAACATTAAACCACTACAGAAGGAAAAATAACCTCTTTTGGCTATTTGCTGCGATATTGCGAATGTCCGTTTTTGATCAAAACAATGACATTACTTGTTTCTGAACTCTTCTGATTATCGTTTGGACTTGTGTTTGTCGCAGTACTTGCGTTCTGTCAAATCATCTTTTGAATTTAACAGTAATGGAAAACAATAGATGACTGCAGTTGAATCTGGTATGATGTTTGCATGTCTAGTTGTATAAATTCATGAGATAATAAAAAAATGGTGCAGTATTGAATTTACTTTAGATTGCGTTCTCTAAAGATTGATTGTTATAGGAAAAAGCTGCGTTGGTATCACCCGGACTTTGAAAGTATGTAAGAGTGGTTATGGGTTTTACAAATAACAATCCAGCCGATGTTTTTGGGTCAGGGTTTTGTGACTGCGGGAATTCTGGACTTTAAAGGGGACATTTGACATTTTTCCACAAGTCGATATGGTTCCTTGGGGTCTTAATGTAATGTTTATAGCACCTCAGATTTTTTTCATCGTAGACTTTTTTTTTGCCTTAGGCGCTCGGGATTTATTATAGGCGTTCGGGAAAATGGCTTAGGCGCACGCCACATTTTCTCTATGCAGGAAAACCCCTGGTGTTTATGTGGTGGTGGGGAGCGTAGCCAGACTCCCTATATGGGCGTACTTCGATATCTACTTAGAATTGGTGGTGATCCCAATCGACTCACTCAAGCATATCGTTTCTGAAATAGAGGAACCACAACAAGCCGCGTGAGTTCCAGCGTTTTTGTGTTGGGAGACATGCCAAATTAACATATAGAAGCACTAAAAAAGTGGAATTTTCATAATATGTCCCCTTTAATCTTAATGTCTACAGAAGATTAGTGAAAAAATAATTCTTCTTGGACACTATAATTGTAATTGACTTTATTATTGTAGTGAAGTGGAGCTTCTAATGATGACCAGGACACGTCTTGTCTGAACGGAATCACTTTACTACTGAACTGCAGTATTACAACTGTTAAAGTGACTTAGAACGCGCTCTTGCACCCGACATGTATATTTTCCACACGTAACATCAACATTGTTAGCATCAACAAACACATACCATTCTACTTTCTGCCTTCAAAGTAAAAGCACTTCCTGTTTTCATGCTTTTCACAATAAAACTAAATCGTTAAATCAAACAAGTTACAGCAATTATAAGTGTGGCGAGGTCAGGCTCTTCTGACATCTGCCTTTAGCGTAGTTCAGAGGAGTGCTAATGAAGATACAAACAGACCTACTCGCAGGCTGTGAAGCAGGTGGCGAAAGGCCGCGCTGTAAACGATGTTAGCCTGGTGATGAATGCCCTGCCACAAACATGAGGGGCGAGGGCTTGTGCTGTGTTGTGTTGAGGATGCGGAAAAATCACACCTTGACCCAATGATCCCATAAATATTCATTAGGCTGCCTTTCATAGCGAGTGTATACAGCCACATCTCAGTGGCCTTGTTATGGAGGAAAATGGTGTGCCATGGCTGAGCTGGAGTGCAATCGACTAGGCGAAATGCCACACACATAATGAGACTCATACTAAAGCGTTATTTAGTTTCCGAGACTTTACACTGACATTAATGCACTCTTGAGTGAGAAGACACTTGCCCCGAAGCAAAACTTAGGCCCCAGGGTTGCATGCTAATGTACGAAGTGTCAGTGCGGGAGGTTGGCATGTAATCCACATAACTCCTTCCTTCTGCAGCCATTGTTTACGGCAACAAGGCTCACTGTTGGAGTTGGTGCGTATGTGTGAGAATATTATGGCCTAGCAACTTCCTTCCCATGTAGGCAGTTTCGACATGATCTGAAACATAACATTATAAAGTAATTAAAGGTGCATGCAGTCACAAAACATGAGGACTCTCACTAATTCTCAGCTCGATAAAGTCTCAAGTTGAAAAAGTCAGCTGAAGGAGACATGACATTTTGGTCCTGAAAGTCAACACATTTATTTATAGTGTCAGGCATTCTGGGGCGAAACGGTTAACAACCCAACAGAGAACCAGACACACACACACACACACACACACACACACACACACACACACACACACACACACACACACACACTCACACACAGGCTTGCCGACAGTCTGGCACAGTGGCCCGTATCAGTGTCACTGACCATGGTGCTGAAACTGAAGTCTGCCAATACAACCAAGCTGCTCTTGTTCCACAACTGTCACTGCTATTAACGAGTAAACAAGGCTATTGTACACACACACGATGACACATTCAAATACTGGGGATAGTTATGATCATCATTTTGGTTTCCCCTTGAAAACAAAGCAAGACAAATCCTCATCAAAAGTGCTTTTGCATGTACATGTGTGTCAAACGCCAGTGCACACAATTCACAAGCTATAAAATAAAACAACAAGTTATGTTAGAAACATTGTTTTGCCTTTTTTACTCGCCGCAAATGCATATAAATTGTAGGAGTACTCTGATATATCCTGAATATTAATCAGCTCTGAAAGGGGGTAGACTCTGTTTTGCTAATGAAAGGGAAGCCGAGTTTAACTCTAATGCCTGCACTATAGCCCCCTATAGGCCCCCTCCCCCCAACTGGCCAGTAGTTGACCTTAGAGGGGTATAGGGAAGTTGTAATTCAGCATCCTGCAGGCGAAGTGTTCAAAGTGTTCCCTTACGTCCTAAACATGATGAAGAAGATA